>CAUOFW020000002.1:450275-475580 GCA_963454935.2 Ilex paraguariensis
ATATATATATATATATATATATATATATATTAAAAATTAATATATGTTACATCAATATAATTCTTCAGTCACAATAATCTTTCTAAAGTTGTACTATAATTTTATGTAAAAAATTAGATATTGTAGAAAAATAGATATTGTACTTATTTTTTTAGAATTTTAATATACTTGATAATATATATTATAGAATAGTATATAAAATCTTATCCCAATTGACCTAGCTAATTCTTAATTAAAATAAGGATTCAATGTGATTAGTATATTCATAGTTACTTTTATTTTATTCAAAGAATTATAAGTGGAATCCTAATCAAATGAATTTAAAAAAAAATTAATTTCTCAAACATCACTAAAAAATCAATCTCAATCAAAGTTAAAATAGAACTATTAACTATTTCTTTTCTTTTATATCTTCTTTTATAGTTAAAATGAAGAATTTTAGAAACATACAAAGTTTTTATAATCGTATAATAGAATGAGCAATGAAAAATTATGTTTGATAAATTTGAAATGATATTTAATTCGGATACACATATAAATAATATATTTTATAAATTTTTGTGTACGAAAACTATTCACGTGTAACGCACGTGATGCATTACTGATGGTGTGAATTAAGGTAGATGATCAGAAAGTATAAATTATGTTTGCCAGCTTGGACCTGAGCTACTAGACTCGTAAGGATCGTATGAAATATTGTTTTGGGGATTGAGTTGATTTACACAATGAAAATATAGTGGTTCACCATTTGGGGATTTCGGCTAGTTCACTCTTTAATGGAGGCTCTTGCTCTTATTGTATTGAAAATGCGGGGCGGAACTCACAGAATGCCTCTATTGCTCCTCATATCTGCCTCTAAACTGATGGCATTGTACAGTATTTATAGTGCAATTTTAATTCCTAAGAATTCTTAGGCGCGATCTTAGCAAAATCTTCCTTGATTTTTGAGGAGAAGATCTCGGTTGGCTAAGGATTTTACGCCTGGACTCCGGCCCCGCTGTCATCCAATTGTTTCCTTATCTTTTCTGCTATTGAATTGTCTGGGGGAGAGCTCCAGCTTGGGTCCTTTGAGCCCTGTGTATCTGGTCAGACCTCCTGACCTGACTTCGACTCATGAGTTCATACTTAGCTAAAATTCCTTCTGGGTATCATAAATTACTAATAATAATAGAAATAATTCAAAAATTCTCTTATTTTCCGAGGATTCATGTCAATATTTGATTAATAAAAAAACAAAAATACAATACTAAGTAAACATTATTTGTTTTCTGATCTGTTGAAAACACCAGAGAATTTGCTCTTTCTAAGTGAACGAAAACACCAAAACGATGTCTTTTTGGTTCTGAATTTGGCCGATATTATTAATGTAACTGTGAAGCAAATAAATCTAACACCGTCTCAGAGCCAATCAACACATGAATTTGGCAGTTAATAACTTAGAATAGCCTCATGATGATCATGCTCCCATGTATATGGCAAAGGACTCGATCGCAGCCATGCACCTAGTTGGGAAATTATCAAATCCGACCAGGCTTCGATCTACTGAAAAATGATCTCTCAGCTCTATCATTGCATAGAGCTGGATTCGCGTGTCCTATCGATCTCTGCCCTATTGTTTGCCTCTTACTACCTTTGATAAAAGAATAATTCATACGTAGCTTCTGTATCATCGTTACTAAAAACTTGTTTAAAAATTGCGTCAGAAATTAGATTCAGCGGGTTAGCGATCCCAGTAATCGAAACACGTATTGCCAAGTGAATAAAGAAAGGTTCTGACTTGTGAAGTATCAACCATTATACAGATTTACATGTAGTTTTGATCATCTTATCTTTCGAAAGTGTTTTCGCATGCGATATTGATGATGAAATATGATGATGAAGGCGGTGTTTTGACTTCTGAGTCTTTTGTGCCACTACAATGGATTGAGATCTCTTTCTTCTCTTCAAACCAAAAGAAGAGAGCTTCCTCTTCTCACGAGTCTCCCTTATAGTTTCCAGTTTTGGCCTCCACAGTCGTGACCCAACGAGCTGAACGTAATCTTTCTGCAACTGAGGCGTTGTGCATACTCTACTCTTGGACTTGCCTGAGCAGTTTTCCTCCTCCTCCTCCTCCTCTTCGCTAATCTTTCCTTCCTCCATCAATTTTGATATGAACTCTTCTGAGATCCTTACTCTAAGGCACCCAGATGGAGATTTCTCTATATGGAATGGTTGGCAGTTTGCTGCTGCCTTTTTTAGGAACGCATTCTTGCATAATGAAGAAGCTGGTTGTGATTGGGTTTGGGAAGAAGAGGCAAAAGAGGCTATTGTGACGAAGGATAGGACTGATTGGAAGTAATGTCTTGGGAGGAGAAAGTAGGTGTGGCCCAACCGGAGGTGGTCGTCCTCGGAGAGAGCTGAGATCTTCTTGCCTATGTACAAGGAATCGGAGCGGCACACCATGTGCTTTGGGAACTCAACCATTAGGTCCGAGACATGGATGGGCCTGTCATAGATCTTGACACGGCCGTTCGAGTTAATGAGCTTGATGGTCCCCCCGACCGGAGATGGCTTGGGTTGGAATTGCAAACAGGAGATGTGGTTGGTCATCAAGTGAAAACACCAGGGTAGCATTTGGTGCCCAAAAACTTTGATTCCCATTAGACCATGCGTAGAAATTATAATATACTATGAGAGTTTGACAAAAAAGGGAGACAGACGGAGAGTGAAATTAAGACGCAGAGAGTAGCGAGAGGACAACCCAGAGATCGAGCATGCAGCAGCAGCAGGAGGAAGAGGAATAAATTAAAGCCAAGCCGCTTTGATTCCTTGGTTTGATTGTTATATACGGGGAAGTTAGAAGAAGGGACTTCTATACTATATAGAGAGGTGGCATTGGTAATGTAAAGAAGGAGATGGAGAATTGATGATATTACTTACATTAGCTAGCTAGGAAAGCCGTATTAATTAAAAAGCGAAGGAGACGGTGGCGCATGCTTCTTGTTGATTGGTCCTTGTTTTTCAAAGTTTGACGCTTTGCTTTGAATGAGTCTTAATTTAATTTCTTCCTTTGATTTTCCATTCCACAACTACAATGCCAATAGACGTCCAAACCAAGCAATTTTGGATCACACTCCGTCTCAACTAGACTGCCACCAAAATGTCAAACAATGTTTGTTGAGAAATACTATTTATCTCAAATTTGTAATTCAAATTTGTATTCTAAATGAAGGGAAACCGTTAGATGAGTGAATCTTATCAATTTTTTTAAATAGTATCCAATGGTCTCCCTTTATCTAGGATGTAAATTTGAGTTACAAATTTGAGTTATATATCATGTTTGTTTTGCCCAATGATTAATTATTAACACTAATACTAATTACTGAGAGATGAGAATTCAAGAAAAAAAAAATACAATAAAACAAAATACCCATCTAGTCATTAGTAAGTCTATTCTTATGACTCGTTCAATTATTTTTCTATTTGATTTGGAGTTCTCACGTTTTATTATACCCAACAAACTCTCAATGTCTATTATAACTCTTTCAATTTTTTTTTTTCTATTTGATTTCTGATTTTCACATGTAATTACCCAACAAATAATACGGTTATGTGATATTATAATAATATTGGGAGGTATTGATTTATGAGTAGCATAAAGTTTGTAGTGCAGCACATGCACATGAGTTTTGGCCGGGACGGCGATATGGAATGGTAGGAGTAGGACAAAGTACAAATAAGACTTTTGTTTTTGGATGGGGGCTATTTTTACCTTTTAAATATCTTTTTTCATCTTATTTCATTCTCTTGTTTCAAAATATTAAGTTGATCTCATCTACATTTACTCCATGAGAGATTAAGTACACTTCATTTTTATCCACGCCATTAAACTCCCCATTCTCAATTTTTTGTCTTTGCTGAACCGAAGAAAGAAGATCCAATTTTTAAACTTCTACTTCCACATCTACGGCATATAGTCCCTTACGTTAGTGGCCAATTCCCAGTGTTTGACAAGTCAGTTGTTATAGGTGATAATGAAGAATTCTCATATGGATTGCGCATGAAAACCCAAGCTTACAGCCTTAGTATTGTGAACTTGTTACTACCTCCTCCACATTAATTTGTCTCCCTCTCTCCTCTATGTCTTGCATGGTCTAAAAAATTGGTGACAAAAGCATACAAAAAGGAAGACACAAACTTAAGACAGGGATCACCTGAACATTGTGATATGACCAGGAGTTCTTCATTGCTTTAGTTCCCCATGTTTAAGATCACATGGATCCATATAAATCTCTCATAATTATATCTTAGAAAGTATGGATACGGATACAGGCATCATATTTGATACGATAAAGTTAAAAAATATGGGACACAGGTACGACGAGGATACGGTTATTAAAATAATAAAATATATTTTTAAATAATAAAAAATTTATAATATATTAAAAATAAAGCATATATTATAATAATATTAATAATAAGACCTAACAAATATTATTTTTTTTATTAAAATTAAAATAGATCAAATTAAAAATTCATTATTTTTATCAAACATCATTACATCTATTAACATGCATAGTATATAAGTTACATAACAAAAAATATATTAAAAAAATAAAAATCACACTCCTTTTAATAGTTAAAAAATTATTTTTTTTAAATAAAAAAAATTATTGGCCGTATCCTAATCGTATTTTAGACATATCTTGTCCGTGTCTTAGACGTATCTTTAATGTGTCCTATACATATTTTAGACATATTTTAATCATGTCCTAATTATATCCAATTGAATTCACTATTTATGACACTTATAGCTGTATCGAACACGTGTCCGTGTTGAGTATCAGAGCTTCCTAAATTATATCTCATAGAAGTGGAAGGGTAAGAGACAACCCCTTCTCCCCTCAGCGTACGTTTGACATGTGCCTCTCAAGTGTGTAGTGTAAGCATTATAATCAGTTTATTAATGGGATCGCTCTCCCAATTCAAACGTTGCCTTGCCTTAAAATCAATAAATCATCCCTTCTATGGTTATTCTTAAATTGTAGATCTCTGTTTAAAAAATTATAGAATGTATGCTTCATTCGAAAGAACTTATAAACAATGAATTCCATTATTCAAAAAAAAAAAAAGAGGCAAAATTTAAATTCTAAAAAACTGGATAATCATGTGGAAGAAGGAAAGAAGAAAAGTAGTCCCAAGGCCAAGGGGGCCTGCACCAGCTCAACGTGTTCCTTTCCCGAAAACGACTAAAACTGAGGGATGTGCTTTCACAAGTTTGAATTTTTCTTACTTTGACGAGAGAGAGAGAGAGAGAGAGAGAGAGTACTGGCTGCATCCCATCTTTGACCAGAAATGCACGTGTTTGAGCGAACATCCGAAACTTTGATTACCCCAATCCCATACCGCACGTGAGATTCTACTACTGTCTACGTTGACGACAGATAGACCCAGATCCAGATCTAGTGAAAGGAAAGCAAGCATGGACAAAGACAATTCTCTACTACATCGAGTATTATTAATCGTACGTGTATTAAGGAACGATATAACAAAAAATTAAATTAAAATTCAAAGAGTATTATTACATTGTCTAAAGACATTTTGCACCCTAAAACAAATTATCAATTTGAAATAGTTTTTACTTCATTTATTTTAGTATAAGAAATTGAAATCAAATTAGTCCCTACTATCTTTCAAAAATTTTGACAAAATTTCTTCTAAAAATAAGATCTTAGAAAATTATAAATTTACCTACAAAACTTACAATTATACACAACAATCATTATAATACACCATACAATCACAATTCAATTCTATTTCCCCCAAAATCAGCAGTTTATACCAACGACCAAAACAACCATCAATTCACATAAAATCGAACATATCTTCATACACATGTGTAATTAGTTCACCGTACTAAACACAAAACAAACAAAACTCATACAAACCGCACACCATACCACTAACAACTATAACATTCAACAACTAATGGATCCATATTTCAATGATTAAAAAAAAAATTTGAAGTCGAATTGTAATCAAAATGATGTTCCAACAGAGATTATTAGAGAGAAAACTAAGATTTGAAGCAATTTATCATGTATATCATACTAACAGTAAAAGTTGCCATACTTTAGTAACAATTTAACCCACCAGCCAAATCAGAACTATCAACCATATTGCAATAAGCTCCAATAGCCGGATTATAAGTTCATGTAGAGATTGAGTTATAACCCAATCTCCACGACTATAAGCTCCACCAGATTAATATCGACCCATTTTTTTTTATAAAAAATTTTTGATATAATTTTTCCTAAAGACATAACCCTGAACAATATCAACCTATACACAACACATTTTATATTATAAAATTAGTAATCTATATCATATTACATGAGTCAAACAAAAATGCATAATTAAGTAGAGCAAATAAACAAAAAATCATTAGAAAAATATAAAAAAACAAAATCGCCTCTAAAGACACTTTGCAATTTAAACAAATCCTTCAAATTAAAATAGTTTTTCTTTTATTTAATTTAATTAAGGAAATTGAAATCAGTGTAACCCTTACTATTTTTCAAAAAATTTTGAAAATTATTTCTCTAAAAGTAGAAAATTGTAACATTGCCCAACACAACCATTACATAACTAATTTAAAGAATAAATTATCCAACCTAACTCAAAGAAAACATCAAATTTTAGTCACTATATAATTCAAACCAAAATAAAATTTATATCATAATAACAAAAATCAGAGTCATATGTAATCACGCAAGTCCAATCAAAGAACTAAATTCTCATAAATAAGAATCATTTGATTTTAACATTCCATACTTTGAAGCATTGGTTAATAATAAAATTGCAACCTTTAGCAATAGAATTAAACTAAGTCAAAGAATTAACGTTTAACATTTTTTTGAACACAAAACCAAAACCAAAACATTATGTATGGTAAGATATCTCAAAGAATCCATCTACCCAGAGAGAATTGTTGAGTCTTTTCAGCCTTCCATGAGTCGGGGGAACAAAAATCTATAATACATGAAACAATGTGAACCACCATCAATGGACAGATTAAACATTAATCCAAGTATCAGAATTTTAAATGAACAAAAAAATTCATATTCAAGTAAAACAATTCAAAATAGCAACCTAAGCAAACAACAAAAAAAAGTGGTGTGTGAATTGAGATTCATGAAATCGAAATTTGGCGAAAACAATAAGGGGGAAATGTAGGTGAAATTCATGAGATTGAATTTTTGGAGAAAATAATTGGGGGAAATATGAGGGTTATGAAATGGGTAAATTGAAAGAAATTGGGTACACCTTGTGTGTGGGTGTGTTGTGCGCGCGTTAAATGTGTGAGTGCGTGTGTGTTGTGTATCTGGGTATGTCGGTGTGTGTTTATGTTGTGCATGTATGTGTTTTATGTATGTTTGTAAAGCTTGTGTATGTATGTGGGTTTTTGTGTGTTTGCAAGAGGAGGAACATGAAGAAGAGAATAAAGAGAGAGAAAGATATTAGAGAGGTTTGTTGTCATGAGAGGTGCTCACGGTTTACTTCAATGGGTTGAAGCGATGGTGGCTGGGCAATGACGTGAAAAGATATGGCATACTCTATTTTATCATGTAATAAGTGTTACGTTTTGGTCCAATGGTATTATTTGTCTTGTAAAGACTTTATCTTCTTGACATCAAGAGTTCAAATCTCCCTCCCCTTCACCTTCATCTTCCCCTTCCCCTCCCCCCAAAAAAAAATGTAATAAGTGTTACGCTTTAGTTAATTACTTTAAGTGCTCTTCACATTCATCTTACTCTATAAGAATTGTGTCGACTGATTAAAAATATTGGCATTAGACAAAATAAGTTAACCACAACAATAGCACGAACAAGTGACTAAATCCATCATATACGAAGGATAATTCAAAACAATAAAATAGTATCGCTATTGACGTACTTTTCACCGTGAAAATTCACTTCATTCATGATACTTTATTTACACCATTCGTAGTATATATAGATAGATAATTTGAAACCCACATTGACAAATCTATCCAAAGACTAAGGCTACTTATTGGTTTCTTAACCAATTTAATAGAAAGAACTTATTATCTAGCATTAATGTCTATGTTTGAGTCTCTCATAAGCAGCCCAACAATTATTGGAGTAAAAAGAATTTTATCGCATCCCAAGTTTAATACACGATGTGCATGCATAAATTTATTCATTTTGATTGTAAACAACAGCTTAAAATAACTAACAGGAAATTTAAGTGGATGCAACCCAACTCATTTCGGACACAACATAAATACAATTATTATTTTGTAATGAACAATCAATTTAACCTACTCTAAAAGAAGAAGTAAATGATACCAAAGATCTGTATTTGTTTATAAACTCTTATGGCAGATGAGTAATACCCAAAGTATCTATGATATTATGCAATTTGTGCGTCCAAATATACATACAATATATATGGGATTAGTTGCTTCAGTGGGATCTTTTATCCTAGTCCAAAGAGAAATTACCAAGCATTCCCTCGAATGTAATTAGTGATATTAGGCAAGAAAAATATCAAAATGCATCCTCAAAAGCACCATGATTTTTTTTTTTTTAATNGGTGAAATTCATGAGATTGAATTTTTGGAGAAAATAATTGGGGGAAATATGAGGGTTATGAAATGGGTAAATTGAAAGAAATTGGGTACACCTTGTGTGTGGGTGTGTTGTGCGCGCGTTAAATGTGTGAGTGCGTGTGTGTTGTGTATCTGGGTATGTCGGTGTGTGTTTATGTTGTGCATGTATGTGTTTTATGTATGTTTGTAAAGCTTGTGTATGTATGTGGGTTTTTGTGTGTTTGCAAGAGGAGGAACATGAAGAAGAGAATAAAGAGAGAGAAAGATATTAGAGAGGTTTGTTGTCATGAGAGGTGCTCACGGTTTACTTCAATGGGTTGAAGCGATGGTGGCTGGGCAATGACGTGAAAAGATATGGCATACTCTATTTTATCATGTAATAAGTGTTACGTTTTGGTCCAATGGTATTATTTGTCTTGTAAAGACTTTATCTTCTTGACATCAAGAGTTCAAATCTCCCTCCCCTTCACCTTCATCTTCCCCTTCCCCTCCCCCCAAAAAAAAATGTAATAAGTGTTACGCTTTAGTTAATTACTTTAAGTGCTCTTCACATTCATCTTACTCTATAAGAATTGTGTCGACTGATTAAAAATATTGGCATTAGACAAAATAAGTTAACCACAACAATAGCACGAACAAGTGACTAAATCCATCATATACGAAGGATAATTCAAAACAATAAAATAGTATCGCTATTGACGTACTTTTCACCGTGAAAATTCACTTCATTCATGATACTTTATTTACACCATTCGTAGTATATATAGATAGATAATTTGAAACCCACATTGACAAATCTATCCAAAGACTAAGGCTACTTATTGGTTTCTTAACCAATTTAATAGAAAGAACTTATTATCTAGCATTAATGTCTATGTTTGAGTCTCTCATAAGCAGCCCAACAATTATTGGAGTAAAAAGAATTTTATCGCATCCCAAGTTTAATACACGATGTGCATGCATAAATTTATTCATTTTGATTGTAAACAACAGCTTAAAATAACTAACAGGAAATTTAAGTGGATGCAACCCAACTCATTTCGGACACAACATAAATACAATTATTATTTTGTAATGAACAATCAATTTAACCTACTCTAAAAGAAGAAGTAAATGATACCAAAGATCTGTATTTGTTTATAAACTCTTATGGCAGATGAGTAATACCCAAAGTATCTATGATATTATGCAATTTGTGCGTCCAAATATACATACAATATATATGGGATTAGTTGCTTCAGTGGGATCTTTTATCCTAGTCCAAAGAGAAATTACCAAGCATTCCCTCGAATGTAATTAGTGATATTAGGCAAGAAAAATATCAAAATGCATCCTCAAAAGCACCATGATTTTTTTTTTTTTAATGTGGTCCAGCATGCAAGCAATCCAACGACATTTTCTTAGCATTTCCTAAGTGGTTTAAAGATAGCTTCAAAAACAAAGAAGAAAAATAAATACCGTATGGTATATGATTGATTCCCAATCTAGTAGGTCGCTCACAAACACAAAGAAGAGCATGCACAAATCCATGAATAGTGATAAAGAAAAACCATCAATGTGTCCATGTGTTGATGTGTATATCTCCTAATTGCGTAGCATTGGATGCTTTCATCTTGGGGATGTTTATAACAAAAAATCCAAGAGATAGTTTTAACCATGAACAGAGAAGGCAGAAAAACCAAACCCTTAATGTATGCATCAATATAGAAGGTAGACAAACCAACCCGACGAAGCCATTATGTTCTAGAAAATTCAATTCAACAAAAAAACCAAACCCAAAAAATCAATGCAAACCAAGAACAATAAACACAAAAATAAAAATAAAAAAACTTAGTTACGAAAAATTCATTCTAGATATATGTGACCTCAATCACTAAAAAATCTAAAAACACACATCACTTAATTCATGTCTATGATAATAATAAGTATGATATTCTCAAGAGCTCCACCTTTTTACCAAATGTTGTTGTTGTTTCTATACTATTTATGTTGATTCTGTTTTTAATTTTGCTTCTGTTTATGGTTTCTGATTCTGCTTATGCTTTTCCGATTTTGATTTTGCTTCTCTGCTTCTTTGCTTCTGTACAGCTTTAGAATTTGATGATAGATGGAAAGGATTTTAACTAAGTGCAAGCTCGGGGGAGTGAGGTCAGACAAGGAGGGCGGATAAGGAACCCAGAGTTCAGAGGCCCAGACATCGAGCTTCCTTCGGATGAAAGAGTAAAGGAGATGAGAAGGGAACATCTGGCTAACAGGAGGCATCTCCAAAACAACATAAGGCAGTGATTAAGGCATGAAACTCTCAACCACCCAAGATCCTCTCCCAAAATCAAGGGAAACCCCGCAGATAAAGGGCGGGAATCTCGCTGCAGATCCCTTAGAGATAGGGATCGAACTATAAATACTAAACAATGCCTCCATCAAAAAAAAAAAAACCTCAATTGCATCAGAATCACTCTGTAATTTATAATAGCCATCAATAAAGGTTCGAGGGGCAAGAGACTCTATTTGAAAGTGGACTAACCGAGCTTCCGAGGTCGGTGAACTACTATACTTTCACTGTGCAAGTCATCCCAACTTTGAAACATTTAGATCCAGGCTGGTCTGCGTAATTTATACATTATGCTCAATCCTCTCAATTAACATCATCAGTTTGGCGCCGTCTGTGGGAACGATTATTCCTGTTACATATTAGTTGATCCTTCCAGCAACTGATGGTCTCCACACGCAACATGAGCAGAAGCCAGATAAATCCCCCACGGATGCAAAACCAACAGGAGGCCACTAGCTATAGGCAATAGGAAAATCTTCAAGATTTCTTCCCCACTACCGAGACCAATCCTCCTATGGCGATTCCCCATACGAATAATGAATTGGAGGCTCTTCACTTAACCAACTTGTGTCTACTCAAGCAGAACGAGGAGCTCTTGAAGCTCCTGTAAGGTCCTTAGCAGGTGAGACCAGCTCAAGGAGATCCCCCACAAGGGGAGTGTCAACATCTCGATCCCCTCAACGAGGACAATGAAAGAGGAGAGAATAGTCAGGCCATGGGACAGGCTCCCCAACAACCCCCTAAGAATGGTGATAATGAAAAAGCGTAGAGTCAAAATGATGGGGTCGAGAAAAACAATTTCCTTTTTTTCCAACAGGAAAAGAGATAGCAATACTAGGAACAACGCTTCAGAGGCATCCAGTAAGAGCTCGGTCACATAAAGGAGGTTGTGAAGGGTAGGACCCCCATAACGATGGATGCTCTAGTACAACAGACTGAATCTCCATTCACTACTGGGGTATTACACTTTCCCCTTCCTCCAAAGTTTAGGATGCCCCAAGTAGAGGCCTTCGATGGAACCAGAGATCTCATGGATCAACAGGCTTCCCCTGGCATCAATCTCTTCCATTAAGGAGCTCTCCATATCTTTTATGTCCCATTTCATAGGAGCTCAGACCTATCGAAAGCCGAGCTACCACCTACTGAATGTGAAAGAGGGACCCAACGAGAACCTACGGTCTTATGTCCAAAGGTTCAATTCAGAATCCCTGAAGGTAGACGTTCTGGATGAGAAGTTCGATATCACTGCTTTCATTGCTGGGTTACGGGTGCAGTCGAAGGACTTGATATTTTCTATATCAAATAACCCACAAGCAAGCATGGCAGAAGTGCTGGCCAAAGCAGAAAAGTATATAAATGGCGAGGAAGCCCTTCTCTCAAAGGTAGGAAGCTCTTTCTCACAAAAAGGAAAAGGGGAAAGAAGAAAAAAAGAGGGATTGAAATCCTAGGAAAGAAAGAGGAAGAGATAGGTCTCCAAAAGAGACAGAGATTGCTCCCCCAAAAGAAGGGGAGATGTCAAAGATCTCTTAGGTCCTTCTCAGCCAGAGTTACAACCGAGATATGCACCTTGACAGCTCACTCCTCTTACCGCCATGATATTACAGATCATGTATGAAGTACGGAATGAGAAGTTCCTCAGATGGCCACCACGGATGAAGGCGAATCCAATAGAAAGAGATCTCACCAAGTACTGTGAATACCACAGGGATCATGGCCATCACACCGACGATTGCATCCAGCTTAAGAAAGAGATTGAATTCCTGATCCAACGAGTGTAATTAAGACATTTTGTAGCCAATGACAATCAGAACCAAGCTCAACCACCTCCAGCTCCTCAGCAACAAACCCCTGCGCAGCATCAGTAACCTCTGGGAGAGATCAGAGTGATATCTGGAGGATTTTTAGGAGGCGAAGAATCCAGGCCCACTTATGCAGAATCAAGGCTGATGAGACATTGAAAGTGCATACTATATCTAAGACACCATGGTTGGACATAGCCATCACTTTCTCGGACTCAAAACTAGAGGACGGCCAGCATCCCCACGATGATCCCTTGGTGGTAAGAGTCGTTGTCAACCGAACTGTTCATCGAGTTTTGATTAACAATGGCAACTCGGCAGACATCATTTTCGCGTCTACATTCAACAAAAATGGACATAGGAAGGGAAAAACTTGAGCCAATAAGCGCTCACTTATTGAGATTCTCATGAGAAAGGGTGTTGCCCCTAAGATCCTTCTAACTTGTGCTCACCCTAGGAGACCCACCTTGCCAGGCCACCACAACTGTAAGGTTCCTAGTGGTTGATGCACCTTCTGCTTACAACATGCTGCTCGGAAGGCCATCTCTCAATACCATAAAGGCTATTCCTTCTACCTACTACCTCGTAGTGAAGTTTTCTACCAAAAATAGAGTCGGAATGGTCCGTGAAGACCAGCGTGTAGCACGAGAGTGCTACATGGCATCTGTGAAAAAGAAGGAAGTAGAAAATATCCAATTAGATGAGCTCGATATGAAAGATGAGCTGGACACTAGACCCATGTCATTAGAAGAACTAGAGCCAATTCAACTTGATGAAGAGCCCGAGCACCTAGTTTATGTGGGATCAAAGTTGAGCCGAGAAATCAAAGACCTCTCAATTCAGTTCCCAAGGAAAAATATGGAAGTCTTTGCCTAGAAGCAAGAAGACATGAAAGGAATCGACCCCTTAGTCATCACTCACAGGCTCGGTGTAAACCCCGCCTACAAGCCCATTAAACAAAAGAGGAAAAGTTTCACCCCAAAACGCCAAAAAACCATCAATGAGGAGGTCAATAAACTTCTTTATGCCAAAGTCATCATAGAAATAGACTACTCAGTCTAGTTAACCAATGTGGTCCTCGTTAAGAAGACCAATGACAAATGACGCCTCTGCATTGATTTTACAGACCTCAACCGTGTCTGCCCTAAAGACAACTTCCCTTTACCTCGGATAAATTTGATTGTGGATGCCACCGCTGGACACGAGCTCCTCAGCTTTATGGACGTCTTCTCTAAATACAATCAGATTAGAATGGATCCCAATGACCAAGAGAAGACCTCCTTTGTGACGGAGTATGGGACACACTATTACCAGGTTATGCCTTTCGGACTGAAGAATGTTGGAGCCACTTACCAACGCTTGGTGAATCAAATATTTCAAAAGCATATTAGGACAATTATAGAGGTCTACATTGATGATATGTTGGTAAAATCATTGAAGGCAGAGCTCCATATCAAGCATCTAGCAAAGCCATCAATAAGTACTGAGGAGGAAGAAGTGATCCCTATTCTGGCCTCACCAAGTTGGATAGACCCCATTAGAGAGTACCTTCCAAGTGGATCCTTGTCAACAGACTCCAAGGAGGCTACAAAACTGAGAACAAGGTCAACCAGATTCTCTATCTTGTAGGGGGACTTGTATAAGCGAGGCTTTTTGGCGTCTCTCCTCAAATGCGTGGGAGACAAGGATGCTAACTACATACTTAGAGAAATTCATAAAGGAGTCTGCGGTAATCACATCGGAGCTCGGGCTCTGGCAAAAAAATCTTTAAGGTAAGGGTATCACTGGCCCACCATGCTCAAGGACACCATAGACCTAGTCAAGAAGTGTAAAGTCTGTCAGCTGCATGCCAGTATTTCCCATTGTCCACCAGAGTTCCTAACGTCGGTAGTGAGCCCTTACCCATTCCAGTAATGGGACTTAGACGTTCTTGGTCCCCTCCCCGTAAGTGTAGGACAGTGCAAGTTTGTCATCATTAGAGTGGATTACTTCATCAAATGGACGAAGGTGGAGCCCTTGGCAAAAATTATAGAGTAGAAGATTCAGAATTTCAAGTAGAAGTCCATAATTTGCAGGTTTGGGATTCTCAGGGCAATCGTCTCTGAAAATGGAAACAATTCGACAATCCTAAGTTCAAAAAATTTTGTGCCAGCCTAGGGATAAATAATTACTTTTCAACTCCAACTCACCCTCAGTCCAACGGACAAATAGAGATCACCATCTGAACTATAAAGGCAGCTCTTAAGACTAAGCTAGAGGCTCTAAAAGGAAAATGGGTAGAGCACATCCCAGAAGTGTTGTGGGCCTACAGAACAACTATCAGGTCAACAACTCAGGAAACACCCTTTGCTCTGGCATTTGGAACCGAAGCAGTGGCACCTATAGAAGTAGGAATCCCACCCCATAGGGCTGAATTCGAAAAGTCAGAACACAATGACAAATGACTTCTGCTAAACCTTGACCTGTTGGATGAAAAGATGGACAGAGTTCTACAACATATAAAGAGCTACCAAAGGAAGGCAACAAGATACTATGACAGGAGGGTCAAACACAAGAGTTTTAAAGTCGGAGATGTAGTACTTAAAAGCTCCTTCTTGCAAGAAAGGACATCACTCATGAAAAACTAGGCCCTAATTGGAAAGGTCCGTACATCATCTCAAGGGTGGTCAAACCAGGGAACTACGAGTTACAAATAGGGGAGAGAAAAATCCTACCGCACTCCTAGAACACAGAGCATATTAAGAAATATTTCCAGTAAGATTCTTTTGTAATAAGATTGTTCTTAATAAACCAACAAGTTTTTTATTAACATTTTTGGCTCTCCAAAGTAGCTAAAAAACTAACGATGAGCTCTTCAGTTCATAAAATAAAGATGAGTTCTTCAGCTCATAAATCAAAGATAAGCTCTTCAACTCATAAAATAAAGATGGGTTCTTCAGCTCATAAATCAAAAATGGGCTCTTCAGCTTATAAAGTAAGGATGAGCTCTTTAGCTCATAAAAAAATCAGTCATGAGCTCTTTAGCTCATAAAAACAATTGAGCCCTTCAAATCATAAAATATGCAACAAACAATGAACTTATACACGGTTCATAAGCACATACAAGCAAATAGAAAAAGGGGGCAAGGAGGAAGGAAAAAGCTAAAGGTTTCTATTACATTAAGATGACAAGAGAGTAAAAGAAAAGAAGATCAAGGGAAAGCTCGAAGTTTCCTCCAAGTCACCTCTCGAGCTCAGCAACTTCCTCCTTCAGACGTGCATTCTCCACCCTCAGCTCATCTCGTTCCTTCTCTATCTCTGAAAGCATATTCAGGAGTTTACTCCCAACTGAGGAAATCAAAACCACCCCAAAGGAAAAACCAGATGATGAAGAAGAAGAGCCACTAGGGGAACCGCTCTTCCTACGCTTTTTTGAAGATGTTCTAGCGACCTCCTCATCATCAGCTTCAAGAGGGGAGGAATAGGAATCGGGAGAGTCTGGGAAAGAAACAAAATCAAGAGTGATTGCTACAGCACTGAATAAGAAAAGATTATCTGATGTCACCAGCTCAGAAAAAGGCATAGGCTCAGCATGGACCATCTGTTCAACCTTCATCGTCTCTACCAAGTCCAGATCAGGTGCACCTGCACGGCAAAAACACAATAAAGACAAGTCATCATAGAATTTTTCCAAAGAAGGCACTCAATCCACTTATCTGTGTAAAAGTAACTCTCCTAGGATCGAGGGACCCTACACTCTCGATAATGCAGTTCAGTGGATCTCCAAGAATCCCTAGAGGCGAAAAAGAAACATTGAGCCCATCTCTCGGGAGAGGAAAGAAGGTCAAGGACTAGAGGTTGCAGTTTAAAACGCCTCCACCGAAAGCGACTAAAGTAGGGAACCTCATCCTCTTTAAGCTCAAAAAAATAAAGAAATTCAGCTACTTGTAGAATGCTCATTATTGCCCTGCAGTCTCCAGAAGATGAAGAAGTTGATTATAACACCCTATCCTTTAGGGGAAAGACGAGAAGGGCATAATCCATAATAAGTCAGGATCCACCCAATACAATGATGGATGGGCAGGCGAAGGCCCATCTCTAGAGCTCTTTCAAAGAAACAAACCTCCCCTCGAGGAAGGTAATTGCAAAGCTCATTAGAGGATAGGGCTCGTAGAGGCAAGTCCAAGTCATGGAAGAACCGCCTCTTAATCTCATCCAAGTTCGAAAGTGTCATCACCAAAGCGATTAAGTAATTGGAATGTCACTTCAGTCAATCCCAAAGGAAGATCATTCCTTGAATAAGGAAAAAAGAGGGGCAGCCATCAGAAATCCAAAGGAAAGCAAAGCAAAGAAAGTGAAGCCTCCAATAATAAAAAAATCCAAGAAACTATGGAAACCACATAAGAACATCGAGTTTTGGGGAATCAAGAAACGCACAAAAAAAAAAGAAGTCGGCGGACCTTTGGGTTTCCAAACTAAAGGGTCAGTTACTTTTTTGGGAGGTAGTTGGACACGTGTAAAAAAAAAAAAAAAAGCAATTCCCAACTTTGTCGTCACAACTTTGCTAGTTCTGGGAGCCCAAGTCATATCAGGAAGACCTCTGAGCGTAGTTAACATGATCCTGTGCTAGCTCGAGCTCAAAACGAAAGTTATCGAGAAACAGTACACATTTGAGCCTTTGAAGAACTCAAAGCTACCAAAAGGGATTCAAACACTGAAGGTAACTAGTGTAGAAATTGATCCTCTTGGTGACCTTAGCTTGCTGTTTTCAAACTAGATCATAGTGGACAACCTGTGTGTCTGACACAGTCACCTTGGCTTCACAATTAAATGGCAATTTGTGGAGACTTCGGCCGTATTTTTTAGAATTGACTTTGTTCTTAAAGGCACAGAACTCTTTTCAGCAAACTCCTTGTCACTATGAAGGAGGTCAAGTTTGTCATCCAATGATCTCTTAAGGGCATCAAACAACAGGAAAGAGCTCTCCAAGGGTAAAGCCTCATTATTCTAATAGTTATGTAGCTCTTTAAAAGCTCTTGGCAAAACTACTTCAACATGAACCAAGTCTTCCTTGCGTAGGACCTCAGTTTAATATATCACTAGCTTTTCAACTTCTCCAAACTCGTTTGCTTCAAGAGGATCTAAATGACCCCTTAAAGCAAGGGGGCAAGGAGAATATAAAGCAAAGGGAAGTAGTGTGCACAATAAGCAAGGGAAATATACAGGAAAGTAAAGCAGTGCGCTCAATAACTCAAAAATAGTGGGTATTTACATCTCAGGAAAGCAGTGTGCATGTACGTTTCCCAACAAAAGTTCAAAAAAAAAAAAAAACCCTAAGTCTGAGGAAAAGAGTCCAGCTGTCTAGTGGCTGAAGTCCTAGGAGTAGAGACAGGAGAAGAACTTGGAAGCTCAGCAACTAAAGTTTCCAAAGGTCTCAAAGTAGGCAAGAGAGGAGAAGCCTCAGGGTGCCCAGGAGCAAGAATCTCAGTTTTAGTTATTGGCGGGTTTAGAGTTCTGTTCACAAGTTTAGCAGAGAAAGAAATAATCGAAGGGACAATAGAAGGAACGACAGGGAGCTCAGCAAACGAAATAACAAAAATAGTCTTAGAAGGGAGATCTACAGAAATGACAGAAGAATGAGGAACATCTTGAGTCAAGACCTCAGTAGGAGTTAGCTCAGGAGCAGGAGGGGCCAAGGCACCACCTTTACCCTCTGCATTGGAAATCTCTGCTTCCACCTAAGCTACGATCTCAAAGTCAAAGTTCAGACCAAGATACACTTCTTCAGCTCGATCTTGGAAGGCAAGCTATCTGGTGGCCCATTTGGTAGTGACGTCATCCATCAGCTTGGCAATCAGATCATCTTTCTCTTTGACAGTGGCTCTCTACATTTCAAGCTCACTTCGGAGAACGTCACTCGTTTAAGCCAAGAGGTCGTACTCTTTTTTCATATTCCTATAAGAGCCTAAAGCCTCAAACATCTCTTGGCTGGCCTTGGCCCAAGCATCAGTCTTAAGGCTAAAGTCCTCCTTAATCCTCTCCTCGTTCGCTTTCAAATCTTTGACAGTAGAAGCTTGCCTTTCCACATGTGCCTGAAGATCTTGAAATTGGGTTTGGAGGTCATTATTAGCGAAAGCCAGTTCAATGGCTTTGAGCTCGAACACCTTCGATGCTTTGGCAGAGCTCTCCAGATCTCGAATTCGACTAAACAAACCCTTCACATGAATGGCCAGCTGAAAACAAATGCAACCAGAGATGAAAGTCGGCATAAAATAACGACCTAAGGTGAAAATGAGACCTAAAGAGGAAGGGATCTTACAGCAGCAGCCCCATGAAGTGCTGAACTAATAGAATTTTCAAGAGGCATAACAACAACCCTCCGAACATCGGCTGTAGGAATGATGGAGTCAAGGGCACCAGCAGCGAGCTCAACGTTGTCGAAGAAAGAGCCATCATATTCTTCCTTGATTACTTCCCTTTCTCAGCCTTGGAGCTCATTTGAGACGCCTACAAAAATTTCTCTGATGGCCCAAAAAAAGTAAGAATGGCCTGGACACGAGAAATCGCCTCTAGAGCCCTCTCGACCTCAACAAAAGGAGAGGTCAAATCTTGCTCAAAAATCTTCTTGGGGGCTGGCGGGGTCTGTTGGAGAGGAGAGGTCTCTATAGCCAGTAGAGAACTCGATGGAGGAGTAAGAGTCACTTGAGTTGAAGTTAGAGAAGTAGGGGACAACCCCAACCTTGGCACCTTGGCTTGAAGAACGAAGTCGCCACCAGAACCAACCTCAGTTCTGCTCTTACGCCCGCTCCTGTTTTTCTTCAGAAGAGCAACCTTGGCTTGGAGTGCTTCTTGAGTAGGCTTCATTGAAGAGGAATCTGAAAACATAGAATGAGCCAGTAAAAAAAAAGAGAATGAGGAAGGAGAGCTGAAAGCCAAGAACGAGCAGAGAAAGCGTTACCTGATACCCCATCGGCGCTGACAACAGAGATGGGAATAGGGGTCTCGATCCTCACCTCAGAAAGACTGAATTCGAGCTCTACTAGAACTTGAGGCTTGATAAGCTCTGAATATTTCTTCAAATCGCAATCCACCAAGTTCAGTAAAACTCACTTATTAACAACGTTGAGTTCAGGTCGAACACCTAAAAATCAAGACAAAGCAAGCAAAATAAAGTAAGTAAGGTAGGCCGTCAAAATTGATCCTAATTTGCTCAGGCGAAAACTTACCCAGGTTTTCAGGGGTAGAACAATCCCTAGGAATTGGAAGAGTGTCTATTACATCTGCAGAGTTGTATTCCCATGGTCTGCCTCCCACAAAAAAAATAAAAAAGTTTTTTCCAACCCTTGTGGGAGCTTGGGAGGTCGGAGATGATAACCTTAGTTTTCACTTGTTTGGAAATATACAAAAAATCGTCAAAAGGGATATACTTAACATTGAAAAATTTCATAAGCAAAGGAACAGAGGGAACTCCTAGGTGATGTTTCTTGAAGAAAACGAGAAGACCCACCAGTATGCCCTAGAAGTTAGGAGAAAGCTGAGCAAGACAGGCGTTAAAATGTTGTAGAACACTCTTGATGAAGGGATGAATTGGAAAGTGGAGGCAATTCTCAAAGGCGGCCATGAAAAAACAGGTTTTCTTAGGGACAGAAGAATCGTATTAGGTATACATATTGGGGCACCAGTATTGTACACCCAGGGAAAAACTAAAGCGAGCAGCTAGAACCTTCATTTAAGAAGGAGTGACATCGCTGAAGCCTACAAGCTCCGTAGCTCTAGAGACCACCCCTGCACCCTCGCCACTACTAGAGACCCTTACATTTTCAACATTTCCTCAACGTCGACGGAATCGACACATGGGAAATTATCAATCTCCTCGCCCACATCTCCCGGATCAATATCTTCCTCAGCAGACCTGTTCTCCATTAGGGAAATAGACGAACCCATGGCTTCGGAAGAAGCAGACATGATTGGGCAAGAGAAAGGAAGTTTAAAGGACCTATAAAACGGGGGAAACTCAGAAAAACACTCTCAAAGGGTCAAGGGGGCAAGACACCAGCGACCGGTGACAAAGATCCTAGCAGTAGAATAAGGGTCCAAAAAGAGGGGGAAATGAGACAAGGAGCGACCTCGGTTCCTAAAATAACATAATCGAAAAGTCCAAAAATGCAGAAATCACCTCAGATTCGAGAGATCTAGAACGAAGAGATGAACAGAGGATAAGAAGCGTACCTAGGTAAAGATGAACGATGGGTTGAAGCTCAAGACAAAGACGAAGAGCAAATTTCGTTGAAACCTCAAGTCGAATCAGGGGGAATCGATTTTCTGCGAAACCCTAAGATCACCGATAGATCGAGGAAGTAAGGGATGCAATGAAGAGGGAAAAGCCTGGAAAGAGAATTCGAAGAGTGAAATGAGAGTCGTTTCCCATCAATCCAAAGGCATTTAAAGCTAACGTTATGTGGAACTTCAAAATGGAGAGCGTGCACAAAAAATGAGGAAGAAAATGATTACATATAACCGTCAAAAACCTATTTGCCAGCATATCGAGGCCACCAGGTGGAGATCTACCTCAACTCAGCCTTAGTTCAGCCCTTGTCCAAGTCTGCTTAAACCAAGGGCTGGGGGACAACTGATGACACATGGAAAGGATTTTAACTAAGTGCTCGCTCGGGGAGTGAGGTCAAGCAAGGAGGTCGGATAAGGAACCTAGAACTCAGAGGCCCAGACCTCAAGCTCCCTTCGGATGAAAGAGTAAAGGAGATGAGAAGAGAACAGTTGGCTAACGGGAGGCATCTCCAAAACAACAGAAGGTAGTAATTAAGGTACAAAACTCTCAACCACCCAAGATCTTTTCCCAAAATCAAGGAAACCCCGAAGATGAAGAGGAGGGATCTCGTTGCAAATCCCTTAGAGATAGGGATTGGATTATAAATACTGAATAATGCCTCCATAAATAAAAAAACCCCCAATTGTATCAAAATCACTCTGTAATTTATAACAGTCATCAATAAAGGTCCAAGGGGCAAGAGACTCTATTTGAAAATGGACTAACCAAGCTCCTAATCTCAATGAACCACTACACTTTCACTGTACAAGTCATCCCAACTTTGAAACACTTAAATCTAGGCTGGTTTGCATAATTTATACATTCTGCTCAATCCTCTCAATTAACTCCATCAGAAGTAATAATAAGTTTTTTTACTATTCGCTTTGCTCCGATGAAGCGTTTCGCTTTGTCTCTCACTTTTTGCCTAGGCTTTAGGAGACTTGGTCGCTTCAGTTCATTTTATGCCTTAAATAACATTGAACCAAATCCTTAAGCTCAAGTCACTTAGTAATTACAAACTCAATCATAATATTCACCATCAAAAAATTCACGCCTAATTCAATGTCTTTACCTTTACTGTATGCATGTAAATTAACTAACGATAAGCGGAACGAAATGTCACATGAGTGAATTCAACAAAAAAGAAAGAGCTAGAGCACTCTAATTGCACCAAATTGGGAAGAGTTACACTTATGGTAACCAGATCATAGCATAATATAATTTTCGCAAAACCAAGCAATATTTTTATTCTTGTTACGCTATACAATAGCGAAGAGCAAACTGCTACACTAAATGGACCTTATTTCTTGACATGGATTTTCAATTGCAACCAAAAACCTAGGCAATAGTTGAACCACTTTCAAATCAAAAATTCTATTCTTCATCATTTTTCTCAAATTAATGAAGGTTGATTATTAGTAGCACTAAAATATTTATTTTATCGAGAATGAATCAATGTTTTGAAAGCAAAGATTAACACCTCAAAAACAATGATGCATTAAGGCGTCCAACATGTAATTTGGTTCCTGTAGTAATTTTGAACTACTTGATATTGGGTTAATTTCCCTACCGCACACCTAACCCAAATTTGCACAAACTCAATTGAAATTTATCTCACCACTCAAAAAACCCCTATCTTTACAAAAAAATAATAACCTAGATTAAGAATCCAAAAAATAGGACTGAAATAAAGCTTGTAAATCAAAACAACAATGTCAACTTACGCACATGATCTGTCACATTCACGCACACAACCCGGCACACTTGTGCTGTACAAAATTGGATACATCTACTTGCAATCAAAACCAATCAAAGCCCAAGGAATAAATAAGCATCCAATGTTAGCATAATAAGCAAATAAAACTATATGGTGAGTGTGTGTGTGTGTTGATAAACTCGAATCAAACTGATGGGACTCTTCTGAAAAAGCCTATGATGAAGACACGTGTCCTCGGGGGTTTCTAGAACAATGTTGCTCGGGTTCAAGCACCATCGGCAAAGCGTCCTCTCCCCCGAGGTACCTCTCATATAGGATCACATATTCGGTACAGTACACAATGACATGTGTCCTCGGTCACCATGTACCTCGGGAACACACCACCCCTTGGTCCCCCGAGGTGAGCCTTTCCTCGGCGCCGAGGGTCACTCCATCCTGGACGCTTCCTCTACTCCCGGATAAAGTTACTGACGTACGGGACATCAGCCTATGCCAGTCTAGACTATTCATCATGACCTCGTCTTACACAAGTAATGTCAGAACATGCTGGAGTACAGAAGTCATAGCCAATACGTGACGGACGCGTGGCATATGATATCACATCAAAAACAGGCAAACCGCACGCTATTGCTGACATGCGCTTTGGGAAGCAAACAATTAATTGCACCCTTCTGTTGACGAGACCGCATTCAATGCGGTAAGGTTCGGATATGAAAGGCAATAAATGCTCCTATTACGGAGCATTTATTACATCCTTCCCGAAAGGAGCATATTGTACCGTCGGCGTCCCGACGACTCAACATTGATTGCTCGGGACCCCGAGCAGTCAATTAGAGAAGACATTCCTCATCAAATCAATACACACGCTACCTGTGCCTGATGATCACCTACTGACCACACTGACAGCAATCATGAGCTTCTAAGGTATAAATACCCCTCCCAAAAAGGCAAGCGGGTATGCAATCAAAAACTCTCTACTACGAAATATCCTTCTCAGTGTTTTCTCCTTCCTCTCTCTCATTCAAAGACTGACTAGACCGTCGGAGGGGATACGCCGGAAAACACTCCGGCGCCCTTCTAACTTGTTCTCCTTTGTTCCAGGAAATACCTTTCACACGTACAGGATCGTTCCTCCTTTCCCAGGATCACCCTTTGCCGTTTCCGGTTGCCACCGTACCTTGTAGGCTGTTTCAAGCAGCGTGTTTGGCCACTCAACCGGCTCACCCAAAGTTCACCAGGGGAGAGATCTGTTCCCAATATTTTATATATATCGTGCAGGATCAAGCCCGCACAATCTGGCGCCGTCTGTGGGAAACGAGTAGTTTTCCTAATCTTTTCTCTAAAAAGAACAGTGACCATGGTGAACACCAGACAGAAAGGGAAAGGACCCCACCAACGGAGTCATGAGTTGCAAGCTCCCTGCCATCACGGAGGGAGGGATCGCACCAGTACGATTAAAAGTGCCTCTACTCGGTCAAGGGGGGTAACCCCTCAAACCAGTATGGGGATCAGGTCAGGAGGATCAGCCCCCTTGGCCCGTCAGCTGGCAGAGGTGATTGAAGAGAAATTTGGCGATAGATTACGTCAGCTGGAGAAGGACAATGTAAACGTCCTTAGCCGGCTCGACGAGTTTGCTGCCTCAGGCGGAGGGTCGAGGGATTCATTCCTCTCCCGAGGACTCCCCGTCCATGAGGCGGAGACAAAGGATCTAAGGAACCACCTGGATCACAAAGCAGAAAGCTCCAGGGCCCCGAAGCGACCCAAGGCCGGCGAATGCCATCTTGACAACCATTCCAGGAAAGCAAGGCCATTGGCCCTGGACGACCTCCGGCGAGGTTTATCCAGACGGAGGAAGGGAGATGAATCCGAGGAGGACTCAACTAAATCTACACGACGCCCAGGAAACGAGGGGCTTACCGACGAACCCAGAGACTTCAGGAGGCATCCCGTAAGGGAAGAAGTAGATCTCAGAGCCCGATTGGACTCCAGAAGAAAGGGCAAGACGATCCAGGACGAGGCCGAGTATGAAGTCATGCAGACACCCTTCACGAGGGAAATCAGCGAGATGGACGTCTCAAGAAAGTTCGTCGTGCCACGGTTCAAGACCTATGATGGGCGATCTGATCCCGATGCCCATATCAGACAGTATAAGCAGATGATGTCCCTCTATCATTCAGACCAACGGTTTCTATGCCGGGTGTTCCCTATGAGCTTGGGGGACTCCGCGATGAGGTGGTTCGAGGCGCTTCCCCCAAACAGTATTGGGTCCTGGAAAGAATTGACGAGGCATTTCCTAACCCGATTCATCACGGGGAGTAAGCGCCCCAAGGACATTGGATCACTGCTGACCCTCAGGAGGAGGGAATCCGAGACTCTTCGCCAGTACGCCATCCGATACTGGGAAGAAGTCAATGAGGTCGAGGGATGCTCGGAGGTCATGGCAGCAGCATCATTCCGGCTCGGCTTGGCGAGGGACACGAACCTGTACCGATCCCTGACCAAAAAGACTCCCTCGGATATGGGGGAACTGATGGCCCG
>CAUOFW020000002.1:479377-521475 GCA_963454935.2 Ilex paraguariensis
AAGGGTATGGCCCTGGGGACAGAGTTCAAGGACTCTCGTCCCCGAAGTACATACAGGAGCAAGCCTCCTGCAAGGGTATGGCCCTGGGGACAGAGTTCAAGGACTCTCGTCCCCGAAGTACATACAGGAGCAAGCCTCCTGCAACGGCATGGCTCTGGGGACAAAGTGCAAAGACTACTGACCCCGAGGCAAAAAATTGGAAACCAGCATTCATAAAGAAATGGTCCTGAGGACAAAACACAAGCACCCCAAGTCCCCAGAGTAGATACAAGATCTCGCCTCCAGAACGGGCCAGCACGCCCCGAAGAGAGTTCAAAAACACTTATGGTTTATTCTACACGGAAGTAAAAGAAAAGCAGAACACTACTGTATACAGAAGAAGACAGAAAGATAAAAAGACTAGTTATTCATTTCCAAAAGAAATAGGGGCTTTGCGTCCCCAAAAGCTACAAAAGAAAAGCAAAAGGAGTACAAAAAAGGGGAAATGAAATGCAGCTTCATCGGGCCCCAGGCACCTCCAGAACTTCGGCCGAGGGCGAATCAGCAATAAAAGGTTGGGAAGCTTCTGGAGCGGGCAGGAGAAGAACTTCGTCAGCAGGAACAGCTGGAACAGTTTGAGCAGCTTGAGGTTCAGGGGCAATGTCGGACGGAGCGTCCTCGGACAAGTCCACTATCACCGTCTCGGGAGCATCAGCCGAGGTTTGCATCGGTGTAGGGGCTTCATCCTCGGCAGCAACCTGTGCTTCTGCCTGCTCCATCTCTGCCGAGGGCACATACTTGTGCACTTGGAAGAGAGGGGAGTCTGACGGGACTCCAGCAGCCTGGAGCGCCTCGTCCCACCCTTTCTTGAAGAACTCTTTGCTGTTTTCTTCAAGGGCGGGGAGCACGTCATCGGCAAACTCCTCCAGAAGTTGTTGCTCCGACTTCCGGTTCAGCTCCTCGGCTCTGATCCTATCTAGCTCCTGGGTAAGGGCCAGGCAGCTTTCCTCGGAGCCCACTGCCCTCTCCTCCGCCGCAGAGAGCCGCTGCGTTTGCTCAGTAATCCTCCTCTCAGCATCGGCAAGTGCGGCACTTAGCTTCTCAGCGCCCGACTTGGCCGATTCAGCGTCCTTGAGGAGTTGCTCTATCTGGGCAGCCTGCCCCACCAGGGTGGAATCCCTGGCAGCAACATCTTCCGTTGCCCGAGCAAGGGCAGCTTCCGCTTCTGCCTTCTGATCCTTGGCCCTCTGAAGATCCATCCTGGACGCGTAGTACCGGCCAGCAATGATAGAAATCTGCTGGGTAGCCTGTAAAGGAAGGAAAAGAGTGTTAAAAACACAAAAATAGAAAACGAGAGTGAAGAGATCAAAACAGGAATAAACTCACCACCAGGGAATTCTGGATCATGGAGCGGAACAACACGTTGGTTGATCGCCCCCTATGAGCCTCCATGTCGGCCTCGAAATGCAGTGTCTCACTCACTGCATTAGCGACATGAGGATCCGACAGAATAGAATCATCGACCCTGATCACTCTGTTCATGTGATCAGTGGCTCGAGGATTCCACTCTGCGGCCTCCCCCCGAGGCGGAACGGGAGGAGGGGTCTGCTGTTGCTGTTGCTGTTGTTGCTGCTGCAGCTGTAGCTGTTGTCGGGGCTGCTGTTGTTGTTGCTGTTGTGGGGGAGCAGGCGGTAACCCACGATCCCTCCCGCTTTGAGGTTGAGCGGGAGATGCCCTGGGTCCTCGGCTGAGGCCGTCATGCCGATGCTTTACCCTCCTCTCTTCTTCCACCTGAGGATCCCGGTCTCGCACCTGACCCTGACCGGGAGCCCTCGAAGAATTGGCGGAACTGGTTCCTGCCGGAGTACCGCCGGTCGCCCCTCGGCCTCTCCCGGCTGCGAGGGATTGCCTCTGCCTAAGAAACCCCAAATTGATGCGTGGGGTGTTGGACATCGCTTCCTCGAGAGCGTCTTCGGCGTCCAAAGTTTGGAGAATTTGAAAATCCGGCCACAGGTCGCCTCCCGAAGTCCCCACCTCGGCGTCCGAAGGAGCAACGTCCTCTCTGACCCCGACCTCAGCAACTCCTTCTACCTCTCCCTCTGAAGCCCGATCCGGGTCTTCCTCCAAGTTCTGCTCGACTTCTAACCTCGCCGCCTGATCAAAGAGCTCTGACCACTGTGAAGGCTCGAAAGGTTGAGGGAGCTGTGAGAACTTCTTATACCCGGGGGTATAGTGCAGCAAATTATGGGCAGCTCGGCCAAATCCGTCGGCGCCCGTGAAACTCCAAACCGTTATTAAGTCGGCAAAATTGACCAGCGACCGAGGGGGTGGAGCTGTTTCCCGAGAAGGAATACCTGCACAACAAAAAAGATTGTCATAAACATGAGAAGTCCCAAGAAACAAATAAAAAGACCCAAAGGAACCGACGTACTTGTCGTTCTCCATTCCCGAGGGCAAAATAGGTCATTGTACTCGGGACCAACACCCCTCTCCCAACATCCCTTGAAGATCAAGATGTCGTCCTTGTACCCCTTGTCCGAGTCAGGAAGATGGGTTACAAGGTACATAGAGGGGTCCCTGGCTTTGAGGTAGAAATGTTGGTGGGGCATGACTCTTAGGAGGGAGTAACAGAAAAGGAGATCATTGAGCCCAATATTCACCCCGAGGCGCCTATTGAGCTCTAGGACCCCCATAATTATCCGAAAGACGTTGAGGCAGCATTGCCCGGGGAAGAGACGGAAGCGAGACAGGAACTGAAGAAGCAGGGGGGGAAAAGGAAACCTAATGCCACCCTCTATGATGGCCTTGGTATAGAAAGGCATGGCATCCGCGGCCCCGAAGGTAGGAGAGTTCAACAAAGGGTTAAAGCCCACTACGTCCACGCTCGGGGGGATGTCATACTTCTCCCTGAACCTATCGATCTGCGCCTCGCCCGTCACCTTGTATTTCCCTGACCCCCGAGGGACCAGCCGATGGATTCTCGGGAACAGGGCGACGACGAGGCATCTCTAAAAAGAAAGGGGAGGAAAAGGTGTTCTCTCTTGAAAACCTGAGGAAGTTCCCCGAGGGTTTAAATCAAGACGTACCGACCGGATGACACCACCGTTCAAATCGGAAAACAAGAAGGCCAGGAGGACGATAAAGAAGAAGGTTGTGAAACTCACCAGAAGACGTCGGAAACGGAGTTTTTCAGGAAAAACTTTGAAAACGACTCGCACCGGAAGGACCAGGAGTCAACAATGGGTTTACTGACTGTGATTTTAAGAGAAGATGCTGTCGATGATGGCTGAGGAAACAGAAACTCCGGCGAAGCAGATCAGAAAAGGCGTATTCTGGGTCAGAGATCGGAATGGCAAAACAATGGAAACCGGAGAAGAACCCCCTTTATATAGGGGGGAAACTGTCATCATTGGGCGGGAGAACCAAAACGGCGCATTTAATGCGCACGACATCCCAAGACGGGGAAAGCTGCTCGAGGCCATAATGAAGGACGGATGGCAGTTGGAAAACCCTTCGTCTCCTGACAACGCGTGTCCTCGGCGTCAGAAGATCGAAGGCTGGGGGGCAGTTGATGGGACTCTTCTGAAAAAGCCTATGATGAAGACACGTGTCCTCGGGGGGTTCTAGAACAATGTTGCTCGGGTTCAAGCACCATCGGCAAAAGCGTCCTCTCCCCCGAGGTACCTCTCATACAGGATCACATATTCGGTACATTATACAATGACATGTGTCCTCGGTCACCATGTACCTCGGGAACACACCACCCCTTGGTCCCCCGAGGTGAGCCTTTCCTCGGCGCCGAGGGTCACTCCATCCTGGACGCTTCCTCTACTCCCGGATAAAGTTACTGACGTACGGGACATCAGCCTATGCCAGTCTAGACTATTCATCATGACCTCGTCTTACACAAGTAATGTCAGAACATGCTGGAGTACAGAAGTCATAGCCAATACGTGACGGACGCGTGGCATATGATATCACATCAAAAACAGGCAAACCGCACGCTATTGCTGACATGCGCTTTGGGAAGCAAACAATTAATTGCACCCTTCTGTTGACGAGACCGCATTCAATGCGGTAAGGTTCGGATATGAAAGGCAATAAATGCTCCTATTACGGAGCATTTATTACATCCTTCCCGAAAGGAGCATATTGTACCGTCGGCGTCCCGACGACTCAACATTGATTGCTCGGGATCCCGAGCAGTCAATTAGAGAAGACATTCCTCGTCAAATCAATACACACGCTGCCAGTGCCTGATGATCACCTACTGACCACACTGACAGCAATCATGAGCTTCTAAGGTATAAATACCCCTCCCAAAAAGGCAAACGGGTATGCAATCTCAAACTCTCAACTACGAAATATCCTTCTCAGTGTTTTCTCCTTCCTCTCTCTCATTCAAAGACTGACTAGACCGTCGGAGGGGATACGCCGGAAAACACTCCGGCGCCCTTCTAACTTGTTCTCCTTTGTTCCAGGAAATACCTTTCACACGTACAGGATCGTTCCTCCTTTCCCAGGATCTCCCTTTGCCGTTCCAGGTTGCCACCGTACCTCGAAGGTTGTTTCAAGTAGCGTGTTTGGCCACTCAACCGGCTCACCCAAAGTTCACCAGGGGAGAGATCTGTTCTCAATATTCTATATATACCGTGCAGGATCACGCCCGCACACAAACAAAGTTTAAGAAAAAGTTTAAATCCAAGGAAGAAAATCCAATGAATTCCATAACAATAGTTTCCAAAATCAAACAAATTCCATTAAAGAGAAACATAATTTCAACACATTATACCTACAAAAAATGGGTACACAATAAACTCATACCAATCAAAAGGAAAAAGATAAGTATACAATATTTCTCTTACGCATTCCAACAAACACTAGATGTTCATTATATCAACACCTAACTAACAATTTTAAAACACATAAATTATGCAAAAAAAATCAAAAATTCAATGAAAATAACACTAACAACTATAACATTCATTTAATTTAAAACATACAGATTATACAAAAATCCAAATTATGAAATCACCCTAATTATGAAAACACCAAATAATCTAAACACTCAAATTGAAAAATCACCCTAATTATCAAATCATACGTGAATGATGTCTTTCACTTTTTATCAAGTGCAGTCCTTCACTAAATTCCATGAACTAATCAAAAACCAATGTGTGGGGGTTGTTATTAAGGTGTTGCTCTGTTAAATTTCAAAAGTTTATCTTGTATCAGAATTTTTTCCAAAAAACCATTTTTATCATAGAATGGAAAAAGAATGAACCACAGATTGCCAAATGAACTGACAATAAATTAAGCAAAGAAAGATAAAGCATAAGACAAAAAGGAACCAACATGATTGGACCCAACTCTTTCAATTGCAATTCCAAACCACCCAACAATGCAAATCTTCAAAACTCCTAAAAGTAAACAGACCCCACAACGAAAAGTGGGTTACTATTGATTTCAGAACTGGGCGAGTTAAGTTGGAGATCAATCTCATGGTGGGTGCTACTGTGTTGTGTAGTGGTGGTGGTGGTGTTGCGATTGAAATAGAGGGTGATGTGTGTGAGTGTGATGTGTACTGTTGTGTGTGATTTTGTGTGCGATGTGTATGTGTGTGCGCTATTGTGTGTGTGTGTGTGTGTTTGTGTTTGTGTGCGATGTTGTGCGATGGGAGTGTGTGCTGGTGTGTGTGGGTTTGATCGACTGTGTATGTGTGTGTGTGTATGTGTGAGTCGGGAGAAAGAGAGAGAGGGGGTGTACCTGGGCTTTGACTCTGGTTTAGCCATGGCAGAGGAGTTCAGAGAGAGAGAGAGAGGGCATCTGGGATGGAAAGCCAACAGATGGCTTTGGTTTGTGTTATGGGTGGTGTGCGTGGTTAAATTGGGCGGGAGAATGTAAGTAGGTGAGGTGCACCGTGAGTCATTAGATTTAATTATTTGGGTTTTAGAAGATCTGAATCATACATTTAAACTCCAATTAAATCTTAGTCGTTCTTCAGTTTTTTTAAATTGAAAAGGGTGATTTTAATTTAAAAATTTTAAAATTGTCTCTATCTTATTATTATAGATGGGGAATGTTTGCCTCATCGGATATGGGGGATTATATGGGAGATTCCCCCTTGCCCCTCTCCCTTCTCCCTCCCAAAAATAAAAAAATAAAAAAATTATATGGGGAATTTGGTTAAAAAAATTCATAGGACCCACATATCCTTTGTTAGGGTGTGCAAATTTGGGAGAGATAATTGTTGTCCTTCAAAACATCGGCCGTATTAATTGGAGCCCATAATCCCTTATGAAGTGAATAAATGTAACCCATGGAGCATGTGGGATTCAAATCTTGTTAATAGAATTTGATGGTGTATTTCAACGTGATGAGAATTTGTGATGACGAGTAAATGAAATAAAACAATATTAGAATTGTTGGGATCTGAGCTACTAGACTCGAGTGAATAATACTGAGAATTGTCGGGAAATTAGAGAATTAACACAGTAGAAATATAGTGGTTCACCAGCTCGGGAGCTCGGTTAATCTACTCTTTAATGGAGACTCTTGCTCCTTATATTTCTATAATGATGATTGCAAGAGTACAATGGCTAGTTTTTGCCTCTAGGGTTCCTCCCGTTCCTTAGGGGCGTTACATGGTATTTATAGGGCTGTTCCTTATTCAGTGGGATCTTAGCCGAGATTTTTGCCCTTATTTTGTGGGGTTCTCCTTGATTATAGGAGAAGATCTTGGTTGGTTACGATTAGGTGTCTCGATTATTGCTTCCTAACGCTTTTAGGAATCTCTCGTGATCTTTCAGTTGTTGCCTTAGTTATTGCCCTTGCTTATCTCGAAGGGACTTCCAGCTCTACTCTTCCGAGTTCTGTTTGTCTAGTCTGATCTCCTGGGCTGAGCTGACCTTCTGAGCTAGCGTTTGGAATTTATTTTGAGGTATCATCAGTTGCCCCCCCAGCCCTTGGCCCAAGCGAGCTTGGGCATGGGCTGAGCTGCTTTTACCTTGGACCAGACCTGCGCCTAGCTGACCTTAGCCTACATGTGAGATGCACGTGGGGGGGGGGGGCTTTTTGATGGTATAAGCAATCATGGTTCACTTGGTTCCCGCGCATGCCTTACCCCACATCTTTCAAGCCTTAAATGCTCAAAACGACTTAAAGAAAACGTACAAAACCACCGTTCATCTTCTACGATGTTCATCTTCGTCTCCGGCTCTTTCTCTCTGTGATTTCTAGGCTTTCCTCCACGCGATTCCCATATGCTCTGCTCTAGACTGTGCTTTCTGGGTTCGACTCGAAGTCCTGCTTTGTTCTTCTCCTCCAATTTTGTTCTTTGGCTGTTGTTTGTTGCTCTTCTTCCCTGTCTAGGTACACTTCCTTATGCCCCTTTCTCTTTATGTTGCCTTTTCTCACTCTGGATCCCTCGACTTCGAGGTGACCATTATTTTTCTAGGTCTTTCGGTTCTTTTTCTTTTGGAATCGTGATCGTTGCCTATCTCCTCTTCCCCGCTTTGTGGATTAGAGCTCTACTATGCGAATTCTTACTGTCATGAGGTACAGTGCTGACCCTAGGATTATCAGGGGGTGTTTAGTTAGTATTTCTCCTTTTTATAATTCTTTCGATTTGCCTTTCTCTTTGTCAATCATGTCTGCCTCCTCTGGAGCAACTCTCTCCTTTGTTTCCCTCCTAGGCGATAGGTCTGCCGAGAGAGATTCTGATTTAGGAGATGTAGGCGATGAGATTGACAACTTCCCCGGTGTTGAGGTTGTCGATACCAAGGTGGACTCCAAGGAACTCCCCTCATCTTTCTCTCATGTACCTCCTAGTGCTGACAAGGGTAAGGGCAAGGTGAGTGAGGTTGGGATTCCTGATAGTACAGCGGGTATGGGGGCTGCCTTCAGGCATGCTGAGCTCGTGGGTTCTAGTGGGGTGGATTCTATTCTCATGGAAACTCTTAGTGCTCGTTTTAGTTTTTCCCCTGGTGTTCAGCCCTGGTGCCCGAATAAATTCACCTCATACGTTGCCCAAGTGTACAAAAGAGTTTGTTTCTTTATGGCCGCTTTCGAGAATGACCTTCGTTTCCCTATGCACCCCTTCATAAAAAATGTTCTGCAGCACCTCAATGTCTGCCTTGCTCAGTTTTCTCCTAACTTCTAGGGTGTTTTAGTGGGTCTTTTAGTTTTCTTTAAGAAGCATGGGCTTGGGACTCCCACCATTTCTCTGCTTATGGACCTTTTCAATGTCAAGCTTACCTCAATTGAGGTCTTTCTATATGTTTCTAGGCGGACCTCGTCTAGGCAGATCATCACACACCTCTCGATCTCTTATAAAAGTTGAAAAAAAATTTCTTTTTTGTTGGGGGTGTCAACTGGGAATACAACCTTGCTGATAAAACAGACACTCTTGGGATTCCGAGAGCCTAGTCAGCCCTAAATAACTTAGGTGAGTTCTTGCCTGAATGAACTGCGGTTTGAAGATTTATAAGTTGTTTTCTTGACCTCTGCACTTTTGGTGTTCCTCCTTTCTTAGGCATTCGATTTGAACTCGCACCGAGGACAAACGAGTGAAGCTGAAGTTGGCTAAGTGAAATCCAGAGAGGTACTCTGAGCTCCTTAAGCCCTGGGAATTAGAAAGGCAGAGATTCGGCCTTCCTCCAATCCCACTTTCCTTTATCCGACCTGAGGGCGTAAAAGGTAATGTTCTTTCCTTTATTTGGTTTCCTCCCTTTCTTTTTCCTTTCGACTAACCAGCTTAGGTCAAATCTCTCGGGGTTTTCTACAATAAAGCCTACCCCTGAGATGCTCCAAGCTAAGGTAGAGCTATTGAAGAAGAAAAGCAAGGGTGGTACCAAGCGCAAGGTTGAGGGCAGTTCTGGTGGGAACCCAGTTACTCGAGCTAAGGTTCAAAAAATGGGTACTTCCTTTGCCTTTGTCCAGAAGGCTCCATCATCCCCCCTACATGTTTCACCAGCCTCAGGACCTTCTTTCCCCCAAGGGACCCGACTTGCCACTGAAGATGCTCCTGGGCAAGACCGGTCCTCCCCTTCTGCATCTAAAGTTGAGAGGGCCTTGGAGACTGTTTGCACTCTCCCTGGTTGTGCTATCTCTGCGTCAACCAAAGAGGCCTCCCAATCTCTTCCCATAGAATTTATGGTAGGCAAAGGGGTCATCCCGAAGTCTAAGAATTCCCTCATTACTGAGGTGAAGCGTGCTGCAGAGGCCATTACCTCCATTATCCCGGAGTCTAACATTGATGCAGCCACTTCTGTACCCCTGGGAACCTATGTTTCCACTGCGCTGTATGGTTGTACCTCGGTGAGATCCTAATTTATCAAATTCTTTCTTTTTTCTTTGGTTGTCCTGCGCTCTTCCCTTTACACTAATTTTTCATGCATGTCTTCAGACCGCTATTCAAATAAGCAGCTTGTTAAAGCGAATACAAGCCCTAGAGGGGTCAGCCAATACTTCCAAAGCTTTTGAGATGAAGTGTGCCGATCTGGCCTTTGAGAATAATGACCTTAAGGTCCAAGTAAAGGAGTTACAAGAGCAAGTGGAGCAGCAGTCTTCCTTTGCCAAGTCCAGACAAGAGGAGCTCAGCAAGACTAAGAAAGACCTCCGGTCAAAAATCGATGACTGGATAGAGGAGAGTCGGAAGTCCCTTGATGCTCTAGCTTCCTTCAAGAACATGAAGAGGGAGTATGAGGTGCTAGCAGAGGCCAATGATGCTATCAGGGAGGAGTTAGGGGCTGCTAGGGAGGCATTGGAGGTGCGAGACATTACCATCCAGAAAAAGGATGAGCTAATTACCTAGCTAGAGGATGTCGTTCTCACTAGGTGGACAAAAGGGTGGATTGCTTTCCAAGGTATAGCTGAAAGGACTTTCCCTGAACTGAACTTTGACTTTTCAATTCCCCCTGAGGAAGAGGCCGAGGGGTCTGATGAAGAAGATGATGATGCTCCTGCTCCTCCTATTTCTGAAGATGTGCCCATAGACTCTGGAGGGCTCATTCCTCTAGTTGGAACTTCAGCTCAAAATGTTTTTGCCTCCTCAGGCATCTTTACTCTTCTGGCTGCTAAGCCTGCTTTTTCCCTCCCTGCTGAGTTGGCCACAAGAGCCTTGGTTGAATCTGAGGTCCCTACCTCTTTGCCTGCTCTTGGCCCTCATGAAACTTCAACTGTTGCTGTGCCAGAGAGGTCGCCTACTGAGCTGGAGAGCCTTTCTTCCATTCCTTGTGCTAAGACATCAGCTACTGCACTACAAGGCCCTTCATCTACGTTCCCTTCAAAAACTTAGGATTTGTACCTTTAGGCTAATTATCTCAAAATTGTAACATTTTGAAATAAAAATTTTAGAATTGTAACATTTTGTATCTTTAATTTACAACTTATAGCTCTCCTTCTTTCCCTTTACTTTTAACTTGTTGCTTTACTCTTCCATCAATCGAATATGATATTCCTCAACTTTTTCCCCTTTGCTTCAGGAGGTCATTCAGATCTCCTTGAAGTAAAAAGGTTAGGAATAATTGTTAATGTGCTTAGCTGACTTTCCAGCTCCTCACCCTGCTTCTGTTCGAACTTCAGCAACTGGCCACCAGAGTTCTAGCCTTACTTCATCCTCAAAGATTTAGGATACGAAACCAGTTTTTAAACTTATCAACTCATGGTTGTGACAATTTTAAACCAGGATACAACTATGTAACTTCTATTGTGTAGTGCAATCTTCTCAACCCTTTTCCTCTCTCAGCAAATGGATAGGAGATTTGCATGACCAATTTAGCATACACAGTAGGGGTCTAGTTTTTAGCTGTTTGAAATATAAGACAATGAATACTTGAAGTCTTACCCTTAAGGAGCTTCCATTTGCTGACCTGCGTAGCTGACTTGCTTCAGGACTGATCTTGAGGGGACCTTTTGGTAAACAATCATGCTCTATCTAGTGGTTCCGATGTGCCGAGGTCCTAGACTGCCATGGACCACACGCAAGGTGACAACCTGGAAGAGCATGCCTAGATGCAGTTCCTTGAGTGCATTGACTTCTTTATTTTTGACTTACTAACCTCCCGATGTGTAAGATTTTGTTTTGACCTCTCTTTTATGCTCTGGACCCCTCCTTGGAGGTCTGCTTGTTTTATCCCGGGGTGTCGTTGATGTCTGCTTTCAATGCATATCCTTCTTACCGAAAAGGTTCATGCTTCCTTAATTTAGAAATTTAGAGACCCACCGACTTAAGGTTTCGTGTAATTAACAACTTCCTAAAAATTTGGGGTCCTCAAAGGATTTCTATAAGTACTGGCTATCACTTCTCTCTGGATATCCCTTCGTTATTCTTGAGGGCTTAACGTCTTCTAATTCCTTCTCTTATCTTTTTTGCTTGAATCCATTATGTCTGCCCCTTTTTTCTGCTATGTTTTAAGAGCGAACCTCCTTTGGGGTTGAGTGGATGTGGCATACTCACTACTTCGTTCCCTTGGTGGTGACGTCCCCTGATTTAGAAAGGATAAGGAAGAAATTCTTTCTTGATATGGAGTTACCCTACGTGCTCCAAGCTCCGATGAACCCTGTAATTACCTTTCCCCTGGAAAAATGTGTTTCTTTGAAGCAGCTTTAGGGTTAGGCATGCGCCTTCTCATTCATTCTTCTATTGGATTTATTCTGGCCTATATTGGCTTGTGTCCCTCTCGTCTTTCACCCATGGGATAGGCTGTCATGACCAGTTTCTTCCTTTTCTGGCGTCTATGAGGTAATGGCGAGTTTCCTACAGTTGTAGAATTTCTTTACTATTTTGACATTGAGGAGGATGAAGTTCCATGCTTCGTCCGCTTTCGGTGGAGAGACTTCAGGCTACGTCGCTTAGTGTTTGATCTCCCCTCTCCTCCTTCGGGATGGGCCTAACGCTTCTTCTTTGCTTTAAGTGACACGTGGAGGTCTTCTGAGGTGGGCACTAGGGAGTGTAGAGTCTCTCGGTCTTGGAAGAGCTCTTCTTACCCATGTGAGAGTGACAAGGGTCCCTCTCTTGGGATCAAATTTTTATGATGCTATTTGCTTATTATTATTATTATTATTTTTTGTGCAGGTGTTCCTGACCTGAACTTGCTTGAATTGATGAGGACTGAACTAATGACCCAAGCTGAGTTCGTGTCCTTTTCTGAGCTCAATGACATCAGACAATCTATACTTGTTTAGTGCTGCTGCGGCTAAGCGAGACTTTCCTTTTTTTCCTGAACCCGACTCTTTTTCTTCGGAATCTGATAAGAATGAAGACACTAGAACTCCTTCGAAGAGGCGCAAGAGGGATGATTCTTCCTCCCCTACCTCAGACTCTGGCCTGGGGGAAGTTCTGTTCTCCGCTACTGGGCAAAAACTGATGGATCTTTTGTCATCAGCTGAGAAGGAAAAGGATGGTCTAAAAGAGGATAACCTTCGTCTGAAGGAGAGGATAGCTGAGTTGGAGAGACGACTAGGAATTTTGCTCTGATTGATTCCTTGTAACTGCTGAGGTTCTGAAAACCTCAACTTTCTCATATTTGCTGCACATCGTGAACGATTTGTGATTTGAAGAAGTCTTTGTTTTGTAATCGCTGATGTTTCTAAGCTTCATAACTCTTTTGATAAATTCATCGCGAACCCTAAGGTTCTTACCATGAACCGATGAGTTTATCATGAGCTCTAAAGCTCTTTTTGTGAACTAATGAGTTCTTCGTGAGCTCTAAGGCTCTTCTTATGAACTAATGAGTTCATCGTGAGCTCTAAGGCTCTTTTTATAAATTGATGAGTTTATCGCAGCTCTTTTTATGAACTAATGAGTTCATACTGAGCTCTATGGCTCTTTTTATGAACTGATGAGTTCATACTGAGCTCTAGGGCTCTTCTTATGAACTGATGAGTTCATACTGAGCTCTAGGGCTTTTCTTATGAACTAATGAGTTCATACTGAGCTCTAGGGCTCTTCTTTTTCTGCGTGCTCATAAGGATAGATGAATCATAGACTTGCTATATATTTTCTTCTTTTTTAAACAATGGTTCATAATACAAGACAAACTTACTGAAAAAAATTTCTAAGATATTTTGCATTCCATAAATAGGGCAAGAATTTCCCTTCTTTCGTTTGTGACTCATAATATTTCGGTCTAATCACTCGAGAGACTATGTATGGACCTTCCTAGTTAGGCCCCAGTTTCCCATGAGTTGGATCCTTTCTTACCAGTAGAAGCTTCCTCAGCACCAGATCTCTAACCTTGAAACTCCTATACTTGACCTTTCTATCGTAGTACCTAGCTACCTTCCTTTGATAGCTCTTTATATTGTTCAGTGCTGCCTCCCTTTTTTCTTCCAACAGATCCAAACTTAGCAGAAAGGAATTATCTTTGTTTTCCTCGTCTGCTAATTCTTTTCTAAGTGAAGGGAGCCCAACTTTCATAGGCGCCACTGCCTCATAACCGAAAGTCAAAGCAAATGGAGTCTCTTGTGTTGCCGACCTAGTGGTTGTCTTATAAGCCCATAGTACTTTTAGGAGGTGCTCCACCCATTTACCCTTCAGATTTTCCAGCTTGGTCTTCAGGGCAGACTTTATAGTCCTGATCGTGACTTCTGCTTGTCCATTAGACTAAGGATAAGCTGGGGCAGAAAAGTAATTCTTTATTCCGAGCTCGGCGCAGAAGTTTTTGAATTTCGGGTTGTCGAACTGCTTCCTATTATCCGACACAATTGCTCTGGGGATCCTAAATCGGCAAATTATGGATTTTCAGGTAAAATTCTGAACCTTTTGTTCTGTAATAGCTGCTAAGGGCTCTACCTCTGCCCACTTGATAAAGTAATCCACCCCTACAATTGCGAACTTGCATTGTCCCACACCAGTGAGAAGAGGCCCTAGTATATCTAGACCCCACAGTTGGAACGACCAAGTGCTTATCACTGGGGTCAGGAACTCTGGTGGACAGTGAGGGATGTTGGCATGCATCTGGCAAGCCTTGCATTTTCTAACCAGGTCTGTTGAATCTTTGAGCAAAGTGGGTCAGTAATACCCCTGCCTTAATGTCTTTCCTGCCAAAGCCCGAGCTTCGATATGATTGCCACAGACTCCTTCGTGAATCTCCCTGAGTATATAATCAGCATCCTTATTCCCCACACATTTGAGGAGTGGTGCTGAAAAACCTTGTTTGTACAAGTTTCCCTGCAAAATGGAAAATCTAGCTGACCCGGTTCTCAGCTTTGCTGCTTCCTTGTTGTCTTTCGGTAAGGTCCCATTTTGGAGATACTCCACGATGGGGTCCATCCAGCTTGATGGAATCTGCACAGGAAAAACTTCTTCATTCTCAATACACACAGATGGTTCCGCCAGATGCTCCACGGGGATCAACCTGTTCAGGTTTTTCTTGAGAAGTTGTTGCCAACTTTGCCAAAACGTCTGCTCTCGAGTTTTCAGTTCTAGGGACATGTCTAATTTTTACTTGCACAAATTTCTTGATCAATTCTTGCACTTTCCTAAGATAAAGTACCATCTTCTCACCCTTTGCCTCGTAAGCTCCTTCTATCTATTTAACCACGAGTTGTGAGTCACTACAGATCTCCAGTTGCTCGACTTACATTAAATGAGCTAAGTTGAGCCCTGCTATGATTGCTTCATACTCGGCTTCGTTGTTTGAAGCTTTGAATCCAAATCTCGGTGCGTATTCAACATCTATCTCATCAAGGGAGGTCAGAATCAAACCAGCTCCACTGCCCTGAGCATTGACAGCTCCATCTACTAAAAGTTTCCACGTGGGGAGGTCAGGTACTAACTGCCCTGTCTCTACAAGTATCCCAATTATGAATTCTACAATGAAATATGTCAATACCTGCCCCTTAATGGCTGTCCTTGGCTTGTATCTGATGTCAAACTCGCTAAGTTCAATGACCCATTTAACCAGTCTCCCCGATGATTCTGGCTTGTGCAGCATCTGCTTCATAGGTTGATCTGTTGGGACTTCGATAGTATGAGCTTGGAAGTAGGGTCTTAGCCTCCTAGAAGTTGTCACTAAGGCTAGAATGAGTTTTTTCCATTTTAGGATACCTTTCTTCTACCCCCCTCAGAGCTCAGTTGCAATAGTAAACTGGTTGCTAAGCTCTGTCCTTCTCCCTTACTAACGCTACGCTAGTTGAGAACTCTGAGACAGCCAAGTAAAGGGTAAGTACTTCTCCTTCTAGCGAACTTACCAAGACAGGTGGGGAGCTCAAGTATTCTTTCAATGCTTTGAAGGCTTCTTCACACCGATCATCCCATTGAAAAGCTTTTTTTAAGACCCGAAAGAAGGGTTGACACTTGTCGCTTAATCTGGAAATGAAACGACTCAGGGCAGCTATTCTGCCGGTTAAACGCTGTATTTCCCTCGTGTTGGAGGGAGGATGCATATCCAACACTGCTTTTACCTTCTCTGGGTTAGCCTCTATCCCTCTACTATTAACTATGAATTCCAGAAATTTTCCTGCTGACACCCCAAAGGCACACTTAGCAGGGTTGAGCTTCATCTTGTATTCTCTTAGGACCTGAAACGACTCTGCTAGGTGTCCAATGTGGAGCTCTGCCTTTAGTGACTTGACCATGTCGTCAATATAGACCTCCATGGAGGTCCCAATCTGTTTTTGAAACATCTTATTCACAAGGTGCTGGTAAGTGGCTCCTTTATTTTTTAAACTAAAAGGCATTACTTGATAGCAATACGTCCCTTGCTCGGTTATGAACGAGGTTTTCTCTTGGTCACTGGGATCCATCCCGATCTGATTGTACCCCGAGAAGGCATCCATGAAGCTGAGGAGCTCATGTCCTGCAGTGGCATCTACAATCAAATCTATCCGGGGTAAAGGAAAACTATCTTTCGGGCAAGCACAGTTGAGGTCTGTAAAGTCAATGCAAAGACGCCATTTGCCGCTTGTCTTCTTGACTAGGACTACATTGGCTAGCCAGAATGGGTAATCCACTTCTCGAATGGCTTTTGCGTGAAAGAGCTTGCTGATCTCGTCGTTGATGGCTTTCTGACACTCTAGGGCGAAGCTCCTCCTTTTCTGCTTAATGGGCTTACAGGCTGGATTCACGTTAAGCTTGTGAGTGATGACAGAGGGATCAATCCCTTTCATGTCCTCTTGCTTCCATGCAAAAAATTCTTTGTTCCTTTTTAGGAATTGGATGAGGAGATCCTTGATCTCCTTGCTTAGCTTGGATCCAACGTAAACAAGATGTTTTGGCTCCTCATCGATTTGAACAGGTTCCAGTTCTTCTGATGATGTTGGCCTGGTTTTGAGTTCATCCCTCATGTCAAGCTCATCCAATTGGATGCTCTCACCCTCCTTATTTCTCATGGATGCCATATAGTATTCCCGTGCTACGCGTTGGTCTCCTCGGACCATTCCAACTCTGTTTTTTATTGGAAACTTCACTACAAGGCGATAGGCAGAGGGAATAGCTCTTATAGAATTGAGCGAGGGTCTTTCAAGGAGCATATTGTATGCTGAAGGTGCATTAACCACTAGAAATTTCACAGTTGTAGTAGTCTGACAGGGTGGGTCACCTAAGGTCAAGATGAGTTGAATTGACCCTAAGGGTAGCACCCTTTCTCCTGAGAATCCCAATAGGTAGGCACTTACTGGTTCAAGCTTTTTCCTTCCTATATCCATTTTGTCGAAAGCAGAAGCAAAAATGATGTGTTGTCGAGCTGCCATTGTCAATCAAAACACGATGGATAGTCTTGTTGGTCACCACAGCTCTTACCACCAATGGGTCATCGTGGGGATGTTGGCAGCCCTCCAGATCTGAATCTGAGAAAGTAATAACCGTGTCTAAGCGTGGAGATTTAGACACAGTATCTACTTCGGAAGCTTCTGTGGCTCTGATTTTTCGCAAGTGGGCCTTTCTGGTAGAGCTAGATCCTCCTCCTCCGGCAAATCCTCCAGATATCACTTTGATCTCCCCCATAGGTTGCTGGTGTGGCTTTGGTGCTTGACGCTGAGGGGATGGGGGTGGGAGAGCTCGGTTTTGATTATCATTGGCCATATAGCGTCGCAGCTGCCCTCGTCGGATTAGAAATTCTATTTCCCTCTTCAATTGGATACAGTAGTCGGTGTGATGACCATGGTCTCTGTGGAAGTCACAATACTTCGTAAGATCCCTTTTTGTCGGGTTTGCTTTCATCCGGGGTGGCTACCTTAAGAACTTCTCATTTTGCACCTCATACAGTATTTGAGACACTGTAGCAGTCAGGGGGTGAGCTGCCGAGATGCATACCTCAGTTGTAGCTCTAGTTGTGGAGGGCCGAGGTGATCCCTAACATTTCTCCTTCTCTTCGGGGAACGCTCTCTGTCTCTTCTTGGAGACCTACCTCGTTCTCTTTCCTTTCTAGGACTTCGTTCTCTTTTCTTTTCTTCCTTCTCTTTCTCCTTTCTCGACGAAGAGCTCCCAACCTTTGAGAGGAGCGCTTCCTCACCATTTATGTACTTTTTTGCTTTGGCGAGCACCTCCGTCATACTAGCCTAGGGGTTCTTTGAGATAGAAAACATCAGGTCTTTTGACTGAACCCCTAGACCTGTTATGAAGGCTGTAATAACAAATTTTTCGTCTGAGACATCTACCTTCAAGAATTCTGAGTTGAACCATTGGACATAAGACCGTAGGTTCTCATCAGGTCCTTATTTCACATTTAACAAATGGTAGCTTGGTTTCCTATAGGTCCGAGCTCCAATGAAGTGGGACACAAACGAGATTGACAACTCTTTAAAAGAGAAAATCGAGGCTGGGGGGAGTCTGTTGAACCATGCTAAGGCTGAGCCCTTCAAAGTGATAGCAAAGGCCCTGCATCTCACTGGATCTTGATATCCATGCAACTCCATTTGGTTTTTATAGGTGTTGAGGTGGTCCACAAGATCTTTTATCCCATCGAAAGCATACACCTGCGACATTCTGAATTTAGGTGGGAGAGGGAAATGCAGCACCCCAGTAGTGAATGGGGATTCGGTTTGCTACACCAAGGCAGCCATAGTGACTAGGGCCTTGCTCTTCACTGCCTCCTTTATCTGGCTGAGCTCTTGCTGGATGTCTTTGAAACGTTGCTCCCAGTAGTGTTCTCTTCTCTCCTGTTGATAAGGGAAGAAGTCGCTCCTCTCCCCTTCCTTATACTGCTTTGCACTTTCTCGTTGTATCCATTCCTAGGGGGTAGTTGAGGTTCTTGCCCGAAGGTCTGGCTATTCTCTCCTACCTTATTAACTTCTCTGAGGGGGTTGAGTTGTGGTTGCTCTCTTGGTGGTAGGTTATTCTGGTCTCCTTGGGCCGGTCGTGCCTCCGGTGGGCGTTGTAGGAACTTTAAGAGCTCTTCATTCTATTTTATCATACATTCATTGACAAGACGAAGGGCCTCCATCTAATCATTCAAGGGAAGGCCCCCATGGGGGGATCTGCTTCTTGAGCATTTTCGGGTTGCCTGTTATTTGCGACTTCCTGTTGATCTTGCATCCGTAGAGGATTGGTCTGACTTCGGCTCATGTTCGCGTTGATACCATTAGTCACTGGAAAATCAGCTTTATTTGTAACAGGAACAGTCATTCCCATAGATGGCGCCAAACTGATGGTGTATTTCAACGTGATGAGAATTTGTGATGACGAGTAAATGAAAGAAAACAATATTGGAATTGTTAGGATCTGAGCTACTAGACTTGAGTGAATGATACTGAGAATTGTTGGGAAATTAGAAAATTAACACAGTAGGAATATAGTGGTTCACCAGCTCGGGAGCTCGGTTAATCCACTATTTAATGGAGACTCTTGCACCTTGTCTTTCTATAATGATGATTGCAAGAGTATAATAGCTAGTTTTTTCCTCTATGGTTCCTCCCGTTCCTTGGGGGCGTTACATAGTATTTATAGGGTTGTTCCCTATTCAGTGGGATCTTAGCCGAGATTCTTGCCCTTATTTCGTGGGGTTCTCCTTGATTATAGGAGAAGATCTTGGTTGGTTACGATTAGGTGTCTCGATTATTGCTTCCTAACGCTTTTAGGAACCTCTCGTGATCTTTTAGCTATTGCCTTGGTTGTTATTGCCCTTGCTTATCTCGAAGGGACCTCCAGCTCTACTCTTTCGAGTTCTGTTCGTCTAGTCTGACCTCTTGGGCTGAGCTGACCTTCTGAGCTGGCGTTTGTAATTTATTTTGAGGTATCATCAGNGTCTAGTCTGACCTCTTGGGCTGAGCTGACCTTCTGAGCTGGCGTTTGGGATTTATTTTGAGGTATCATCAGAATTGATCCACCATTTTACGAAAACACCCCTGCAACAGTAATTGATAAGGGTTTTTCCTTTTTGTGTCTACCATTTCATTTCACCCAACCATTGTCTCCTGTCTCTTTCTCTCTTGCTATCTTTCTCTTTCTCCCCTTTCTCTGATAATGGTGCATGGTTGAAGAAGAAGAAGGTACGTTTCTTTGCCCCTCTCTCTTTATTGGCTCTCTCTCTTTCTCGTTCTCTGTTCACCGTGGTGTCTTCTCTTTTTACCAAACCTATCTCTCTCTATCTCTGCATTGTGGTGCCTTTCTCAAGCAACAATGACTTAGGTGGGGAATGATTTAATTCTGATGCTTGAATCAATTGTTTTTGAGGTATGTTTTTTGGGAAAAATTCACCTTTATCCTATTATTTTTTGTGCTATGCCTACATTGTCTTTGTTTATCTGTTTTAGTTAGGATAGGTGTTTAGAGTGGTTTTGGGTATAGGAGTTTGCGGGGTGAAGGAAGGGGTATGAAGAAGTTAAGTGAGATGGGGAGAAAGATTTTGGTGTTGGGGAAGGGATTATTATGTGTGTGGGGAAGGTGATTTTTAGAGAGGTTTTGCAATAATATGTCAAGGTTGCTAATTGGTGGCTAATTCCATTAACATGTTAAAGTGCTCTTAGTAAGTGGCAGTACATATTATGAAGAAATTTTGTTTCATTAGCATCTCACTTCTGCCTTTTTCTTGATCAAATTTATGTGTGTATGTATTGGTTTGCATTTTTAACGTTTTAGTCCTTTTATTTTTATAAATAAGTCGCCAAAACTGTTGTGATACACTTTCTCAACTAATTCGTTGTCAACATATATGATGTAGGTGAACAAGTTCGAGAAGGAACGTTGCATCAAGAAATAGTGTGACAAGTTTTACAAGTTCGCTTCTATTTTTGAGTCATATAGTGATGGGAAGATGCATCCGCACAAATTGGAGAGCATTGGGTTCTGCCGATTGCCCTATCATGGAAATTATTGTGATCGATAACTCACCTTCGCAACTTTGGGCCCTAAAGTATTGGCCATGTGTCTACATAATATTTTTTTTATTTTGTGGATTGACATATGTCTACGAAATTATAAAGTTGCTAACCAAACTATGGATTGAATAGGATCTAACGAATATTTCATCTAATGCAAATGGGTGAGTGAGTTTGAATTGAATGAGGTGGGCTGTTCTTGGCCCCTAGTAAGGCTTTGTGTGAGCTCCAATTTTATGTTCAATCCTTGGGACCTGTAGCAATTGACATACCAATTTAAATGCTCTAACTAACTAACTAAATTATTTCTTATAAAAAAACTAAATTAAAATAAAATGAAATAAAACTTAGAAACTAAAATTTGGATTGCCTCCCAATGAGCGCTTGTTTTATAGTCTTCAGTCTGCCTAGTTCCTGTTTCATCTTGGGTCGGCAAGCGTAATTGAGGTTTTTTCATGATCAATGTCGTCACCCCAATATTGCTTCAGTCTCCACATGTTCACCTTGAAAGTTCTCTTCAAATTAGCTTCCTTGACTTCAACCACTCCATGCGGGAACACCTCCTCTTTATATAGCTTAGCGTTCTCAAGAGGAACTGAAATACAACTTCCTATGAATATCCCATTCACTGCATCTTCCACCAAATCAACCCAAAAATATTCTCCCGGTTCCTTTGAAAATTTCATAGCTGAAAATACATTGAATGTAACCATTTGATCTTGGACTCGCATAGTTAGCTCACTTTTTTGTACATCGATAAGTGTTCTCGCCGTTGCTAAGAATGGTCGCCAAGAATAATAGGTATTTCTCTATCTTCCTCGCAATCTAAGACTATGAAATCAGCTGCAAAAATGAACTTATCCACTTTAACTAGAACATCCTCAACTATGCCCCTTGGATAAGTGAGTGATCTATCCGCAAGCTGCAAAGTGATGTTAGTAGGCTTTGCTTCCTTTAGACCCAATTGCTGATAAATTGAGAACGACATTAAGTTAATACTAGCTCCCAAGTCACACAATGCTTTCCCCAAAAATTGACTACTTATTGTGCATGGAATTGTAAAGCTACCCGGATCTTTAAGCTTTGGTGGTAGCTTCTTTCGAAGAATAGCACTACATTCCTCTGTAAGTGCCACAGTCTCAAAATTGCCTAGTTTTCTTTTCTTCAACAAAATTTTCTTTAAAAATTTCACATAGTTAGGCATTTTCTCCACTGCTTTTGCGAAAGGGATATTTATTTGAAGTTTCTTAAACACTTCCATGAATTTAGAGAACTCCTTATCCCATTTCTGTTTCTGCAAACGTTGTGGAAATGACACGGGAGGCATAATAGGTCTCAGATTACTTCCATTAGAACATGCAACTGGTTCCTCTTTTTTCTTTTCATGTTTCATATTCCTGCTATCTTTTTCTTCACCCTCACTAACATCTCCATGTGATTGTTTTGGAGTTCCACCAACAACCTCAGGTAACTCTTTTCTGCTTCATAATGTAATAGCATTGCAGTGCTCCTTACCTTCCTTCTTAAGATTGATCTTCGTATCACTAGGTAACGTGCCTTGAGGTCGGTTGTTAATGGCATTAGCAAGCTGACCCATTTGATTTTCCAGGTTTTGGATTGATACATCTATGTTGTTCATCCTTGTCTCACTTTGTGCTATGTACCTGGAAAGCAACTCCTCCAAATTTGACTTCTTTTCCTGCTGTGGTGGAGCTTGATTTTGGAAGCCTGGCGGGTATGATTGTGTTGGAGCAGAAGTTTGTGCTTGATTATTATTCCAAGACAAGTTCGGATGAGTCCTCCAACCAAAGTTGTAATTGTTGGAATTATTGCTATATTGCTGCCTGTTGTGGTTACCAATGTGTTGTACCGACTCAGAACTAATTGCACATTAATTGCTCGGATAGTTCCCCGCACATAGTTCACAAACAACTGCCACACTCTAAATAGGCTACACTTCTAAAGCATCAATCTTCTTTGTCAATGTAGCAACTTGTGCAGCTAATGTAGTAACCGCATCAACTTCATAAATCTCTGCTACCTTTGGCTAATTGATCCTAGTAGAAGGCCACTGATAATTGTTGGCAGCCATCGTCTCCAATAACTCATAAGCTTCATCAAAATTTTTCTTCATTAATGTCCCACCTGCACCTACATCAATACTAGTCCGGGTAGCACGAAACAACCCATTGTAGAACGTTTGAACTTGCAATCACTCAGGAATACCATGGTGAGGGCATTTTCGAAGTAAATCCTTGAATCGCTCCCAAGCTTCATATAGAGTCTCAGAATCATGTTGTGCGAATGATGTTATGTCGTTCCTCATCCTTGCAGTTTCAGCTGGTGGAAAGAATTTAGCTAAGAATTTTTGAGCTAAATCTGTCCATGTAGTAATAGAACCCGACGGTAATGAAGGCAACCAACTCTTCCCCTTATCACGAAGTGTGAAAGGGAAAAGTCGAAGTCTAATTGCATCTTCGAAAATCCCATTATATTTAAACGTGTTGCAAATTTCCAGAAAACTCACCAAATGATCATTTGGGTCATCATTAGGCAAACCCCCAAACTAAACTGAATTCTGAACCATTTGGATGGTACCCCACTTGATCTCAAAACTGTTTGCTTGAATTGCGGGCCTTCGAATGCTCAATTTTATTTCTGTAACAAGCGGAATAGCATAATCCCTTAGCGATTTTTGTTCCTCTTCAGTCATAGCTTCTTGGTTGTTTACTTCTTGATGTTGTTTTCATAAGTTTCGGCACCTTTTCTCGATTTCGTCTTCGTACGGTAGTAACTTTTGACCTTTAGATCGTGTTAGCATACAAAATTCAAGAGTGCTTGCCAAAACAATTAAAACAGAAAATTAAATAAGTTTAAACTAAGATCAAATTGATTGAAATTAATATTGAAATAATTACTAGAATAATTCCCCAGCAACGGCGCCAAAAACTTGTTGTCCGAATTTGATATTGACAATTTACGTGCAAGTATACACGATCAACAAGTAATAAAAGTGATAAGTAGAGTATCGTTCCCACAGAGAAATATTACTAATAATATCCAAGTACAAACTTTGTATCAACTCAATTTTATTTAAACAATTGGAATTGAACTATGGAATGATTAAATTAAAATTAAATCTAAATTTAACAATCAAGGGTTGAATTTATCGGATAAAATAAGTTAAGATTACAACTTTTCCTAATACTCTTTCCACTCTTTTTCCAGTTAATTGATCAAAATAAGTTGTTAACTGAGAACTCAAAGTTATTTATCAAACATTTTTCAATAGTTAGATAAAGTTATCTCTCCCAATTAAATTACTATATTCCTATGCAAAATAAGTTGGAATAGATTCATTAAGTTCAAACTCTCATAAAAGTTACACACGGTATATAGGTATATTCATATCCTATACACAAACCCAACAATTCAATCCTAAGAAGAATTAACCAGACGCATGTCATCATATTCAAATCTATCCCTATAATTCATCTCCCAATTTCATCTAAGGAATCAAATTAATTGTTAGCCACACAATCATATATTAAGCACAAAATATGACAAACAACTCATGTACGATCAATAGAACTAAAAACGAGAGTAGATTTATTTAACTAGACATAGGTTCCGTTGCAATCTTAATAATAATTTTAGTTCATAATATAATTGAAAAACATTATTCTAAAATTGAACAACATCTCAAAAAATCCAGAAATAAACGTAAGAGAAAAGAATGAAAACTTAGCTGCAATCGTCAATCTTCTCTAGCCTTCAAGTCCAATCTTCTTCGTGTCGATTTTTTTGATTCTTGTCTTCAATTTTCTTCCAATTTCCTAGCTTTTTCAGATATTTTCAGTCCCCAAAAGTCAGAATATCATATCCCCTCACAAACCCTAGCATATATGTAGCTTTAGAGTCCAATTTCGGGTAAAAAATGAGTCAAAATTCGCCTCACGGACCAACACAAGCGTGGGGGCGCTGTAAAGGAGCTAAATGGGCAGAATGTGGGCACAAGGGTGTTGATTCTGTGCTGGAACAACGCTGGCCTTTTTTAAACCTTCAGCTCCCTTGTTGCTTAGCCTTCAAAAATCCAACACTTAGACTCAAAATTGACCTTGTTTCCTTCCAAATGATATTGTTTCCTTCTAAATGATGATTCCTACAAAATAATATCAAAACACATAAAACAAATAAAAAGGAACATAAAATAATAGAAAACTTACAATTTCATCAAGCCGAAAGTACTCAATTCGTAGGTATAAAACCCACTCATCAAATTGATTCGACCGAGTATTAGTCCTTATTCATCAATGGCTAATCAATGTTAGTCCTTTTTTGATTCCAAGTAGTGTTCCAACCAATGCCCGACCGTACCATTATCCTTATTTTCAAAAAGATGAGATCGAGAGACTGGTTAAGGAAATGTTAGCTGTTGGCTTGATTCGACCGAGTGTTAGTCCTTATTCATCCCCAGTGCTACTAGTGCGAAAAAAAGATGGTTCTTGGCGGTTGTGCGTGGACTATCGCTCCCTTTATAATATTACAGTGAAGGATTGCTTTCCTATTCCAGTTATTGATGCGCTTCTAGATGAGCTGCATGGTGCTATGATTTTTTCTAAGTTGGATCTTCGTTCTGGTTATCATCAAATTCGTATTCATGCACTAGATATTCCAAAGACTGCATTTCGCACTCATGATGACCACTATGAATTTCTTGTCATGCCTTTTGAGCTTTCTAATGCACCATCCACCTTTCAAAGTTTTCTACATAGGCTGTCAATATCAAATCCATTGAGGAGGTCTACATAGGCTCCTCATTCTCCCAAGAGCAGGCATCTACCTTGGTAGACTTTCTCGGGCAAAACACAGATGTCTTTGCCTGGTCACACAAGGACCTAGAGGGCATCGACCCTGAGGTGGCCTCCTACCTACTCAATATCGATCCCAGGTATAAGCCTGTCCGCCAAAAGTTGAGGAGTGTAAGTATTCGAGAGGGGGCAGGCCATGGAGAAGAAGGTGGACTGACAAATGGGTCAGTGAGGGAGGTAGCCTACCTAGACTGGCTATCCAATGTAGTGATGGTGACAAAAACCAATGGGGAGTGGCGCCTTTGCGTGGACTTCATAGAGCTCAACAAAGCCTGTCCCAAAGACAACTACCCTCTACCACGCATCGACCTCCTCATTGATGCCACCGCTGGACATGAGCTCCTGAGTTTCTTAGACGCTTTCTCTGGCTACAACTAGATCAACATGTTCTCTCCAGATCAAGAGAAAATCTCATTCATCACCGTGAGAGGCACCTACTATTACAAAGTGATGTCATTCAAACTCAAGAATGTCGGAGCCACTTATCAGCGCCTCGTCAACAGGATGTTCGAGGCCCAGATAGGAAAGACAATGGAGATCTACGTAGACGACATGTTAGTAAAGAGTATAGTTGCGGCAAACCGTGTAATGCACCTGTAGGAGACTTTCAACGTGTTAAGAGCCTACAGGATGAAACTAAATCCTGAAAAGTGCGCATCTGGTGTCAGTTTAGGAAATTTCTTAGGCTTTATGGTCCACAAAAGTGGTATTGATGCCAACTCAAACAAGATCAAAGTCATCTTGGAGATGAAGTCCCCTGCCTCAACAAAGGATGTCCAGCGCCTTAATGAGAGGATAACAGCCCTCAACAGGTTTGTCTCTAAATCAGCAGATAAATGCCTACCCTTCTTTAAAATCTTTCGCAAGTGTTTCCATAGGGGCCCAGATGCAGAGGAGGCCTTCCAGAAACTCAAGGCCTACCTTGCCACGTCGTTTTTACTCTCCCATTCTATACTAAGAGGTCATCTTCACCCTCTGATGTGAACTCCTTCCTTATTAGAAAAGATGGAGGCATCCAGAAGCTTGTATATTATATAAGCAGGGCATACCGAGAAGTAGAGATAAGGTACTCAGAACTTGAAAAATTGGCTCTTGCACTCGTCACTGCTCCCAGACGCCTACGCCACTACTTTCAGAACCATACCATCATGGTTGTTACAAAATCAACCACTCAAGAGGATTTTGGGGAAGCCTGATGTCTCCAACCGACTACTCAAATGGGTCGTCGAGTTAAGCGAGTTCGATGTACAGTATCAGCCACGATCTTCCATAAAAGCACAAGCACTTACGAACTTCATGGCAAAGTCTACATCGCCATAGAAGTCTCAAAAGGAAGTACTAGGCGACCCGACGCCCACCTTCTTAGTACACATAGCCTTTGTCCGCCATAAGGTTGGATGACATGACAACTCGAAGGAGGACCCCCAGCTTGAGTAACCCAAGGTATTGCCCACCTGGCCTAGGGTGCCTCCCACCCTGCCTAGGGCACTGCCTCTCTCTACCTACATCACATACCACTTTCCTCTCTCTCCAAGCGTCACCTTGCAACCCGCAACCTCCTACCACTTTGTCACCCGAAGAGTTGGCTCCCTCTCCACCACCTACTGTACCAGGTTGGAAACTCTACGTGGATGGGTCCTCCACCAACGAGGGCGACGACATGAGACTGGTGCTCATCAGCCCCCATGGCACTTCATTGAAGTATGCTGTCTTCCTCCACTTTGCCACATCAAACAATCAAGCTGGATATGAAACCCTCATATCAGGCTTGAAGTTGGCGTTGGAGATGAAGGGCTTATACTTGAAAGCCTACAGTGACTCCCAACTCATAGTCAACCAAGTAAAGGGAGACCTTGAAACAGAGGAGCAAAGAATACAAGAGTCCCTTACAATGGTCCAAGCCCTACTCAAAAAGTTTGCCTACTTCCAAATCCACCATGTGCCTTAAGAGGAGAACGCCATGGCAGATACGCTTGCCAAATTCGCCTATGCCAACATACTTATGGGCCCAGCATTGATAGGACACCAGTTCGAATCTAGTACCTCCAAGACAGAGGAGGAAGATGTCTACTGTATATCCTCAAAGTCCAACTGGATGGCTCCCATTTGAGCTTACCTAAAGGAGAACACTTTCCCAGACAACCGAGTGGAAACCAGAAAGTTGAGAATGAGAGCATCTAGGTATGTCATCCTACAAAACATCCTCTATAAAAAAAGTTATTCTCTTCTAGTACTTCATTGTCTCACACCCGAGAAGTCGATTATGCCATGAGGGAGATCTATGAGGAGATATATGGGAATCACGCAGGAGGGCGTGCACTAACCCACAAAGCAATTAGGTAGGGATACTATTGGCCTACCATGATCAGAGACGTCTGCGACTTTGTCAAGAGATGTAACAAATGTCAACGCTTTGCAATTGTGCCTAGATAGCCACCTGAAGAGCTTACCACCATTCAGAGCCCATAGCCTTTCTCCATGTGGGGGATCGACATCCTAGGTTCCCTCTCTATAAGTCAAGGCTAGTGTAAGTTCGTAGTCATAGCCATCGACTACTTTACTAAGTGGGCAGAAGCTGAAGCTTTAGCCATAATAACAAACCAGAAGATAAAGGACTTTATATGGAGGAGTCTAGTCTGCCGCTTTGAAATACCTCACACCATTATGAGTGACAATGCCAAGAAGTTTGATAACAAAACTCCTTAACAGTTTCTATGCAAATCTCCAGATCAAGCAACCCCACCCATCCACAGGCAAATGGGCAAGCAGAGGTCATCATTAGGACCACACTTCGCAATTTGAAAGCCAAACTGGAGAGTGCAAAAAGAAGATGGGTAGATGAACTCATAGGAGTACTATGTGCCTACCAGATGACACCAAGGAGTTCTACGGGCGAGGCCCCTTTTTCCCTAGCCTATGGGACAGAGGTAGTGATACCTATTGAGATTGGCGTACACTTTTTTAGGGTCCAGCACCGTGACCCTACCAGTAAGGAAGAAGACCTCCATATCAACCTCGATTTGATAGAGGGGGAGAGGAAAATAGCCATGCTCAAGAATATAGAGTACAAGCGTTGCATAACCAAGTACTACAACTCGAGGGTGAAGCCTCGCTCCTTCTTACCCGAGGACCTAGTCCTCAAAAAGGTCATTATATCTACCAAAAATTCCCAAGAAGGAAAACTAGGACCCAATTGGGAAGGGCCCTACATGATCACGGAGGTGGTAAGGCTAGGGACTTATAGAATATAGAATTTTGAAGAAAAAGTCCTGACCCATCCATGGAACGCATAACATCTAAAGAAATATTACCAGTAGCTGGGGGCAGTGAATTATAAGTTAGTGGTCACTATTTAGACTATTTACTTTTTATTTTGGTCAATTTCCTTCAAATATTTATTTTGGATTATGAAATAAAATTTCTCAATATATTTTTTCAAAAGTTATATTCCTTTCAAGTTCATGAAATCTTTACAAAAGATAGAATTTGACCTATCAACAAAAAACGTGAATACAAAGACACCTCCTAATGACACTCACTACCTCCACTCCCACCATCGCTTGCGTCCTCCACAATAGTCTCGGGAGCCTCATAAGATTGAAAGCCAGAGAAGTCATAAGTAGGGAATGCTACTGAGACCTTCCTCTTAAGCTCATCATAGCCATCAATGAAGGCGCTTGCCTTGGCCCTCTCAGCAGCATCCCTCATCTTCTCCATCTCTATGGAGTAAGCCTCTGTCCTAGTAGCTCTCTCAAGAGTTGCTCGAAGGTCTGCCTCTAACTTGGCAGCCCTTTCGTGCGCTAGCCTCCACTGCTCTGCGGCATCCTTTCACGTCTGTTGCTCGAGCCCTAATTGCTTCACGGCATCCTCTCGTGCCTGTTGTGTAAGTTCCGCGGCATCTTCTCGTGCCTATACCTCAAGCCTTAACTATTCTTCAACAGTCTCATTTGCTCGCCTCTCCACTGCCTAGTCGTCGATTGCCTCCTTGATCTTCACTGTATTGGTAAACAAGTAGGACAAAGCAATAATCACCTATAAGCATTTGAAGGTGAAAATATAAAGAAAGCTAGGTGCAAAGCCAAAGAGGAGTGCGAGACATACCAAAGCAAATCCCTCCATAGTAGCGTCAACGATGCCCTCTAGACCTTGAGAGGCAACCTTTTGAGCCTCCGTGCGGGTCACAAACCTCCAAAGCCTCTCCTTGGCCAGCTTCACATCCCGCAACATGGATACTAAGTCACTGCCCGAACAACATTTCTTTTGAAAAATGTTTTATTTTTTGATTTTTTTTTCATGGTTTTGGCTTGTAAAAGTGTAGATCTTTGTGTTTTTATATTTTTTCATGTTGAATTATGTTATGTTATATTGTATGATATTGTGTTGGATTTACAAGAGAGACAAACTTTTAATTATATTATGTTGGATTATGTTGTAGTCAAGGTTTTAATTATATTATGTTATAAATGACAAATTTTTAATTATGTTATGATATTTTATAATTATATTGCATTATTTAAAATATTAGATTTATTTAGAATTTTGAATTATATTGACTTGAGCTTGAGTTTGGGCGAGTAAGGTGGATGGGGGTGGGGGGCAGAGGTGAAGGTGGGGGGACGGAGAGGAGCTGGAGATTACAAATTTACCTGTGGACAGAAATAGAGATAAAATTATATTCATTAATGGGGATGGACCAGGAATGAACAAAATTTTTTTAAGCGAATATAGAAATGAAGATTACACCCTCCACCCCGCTTAGATCCACTGTCATCCCTAGTATTAGATTGGAGCGGAGAGTAATGTAAATAGAACGAGGTGGGGGTTATACTCATCCTGTGGCCCATTGTCCACAAAAAATGGGTCGCCTACCTAATTAGCAGCCACATGATGATGGCTTTGCAATGAAATGGTCAAAGAAAGGTTGACAGAACATAACAAATAAAAGAAGGGAAGGGCTCTTCCGTTCTGTCTATTAAAGCCCATGTAGCATCTTGGCCATCAGTCAGTTGTTGCTTGCTATTGCCACCAAATTAGAGAGAGAACGAGAGAGGAAGGGAATGGGCAGCTGCGGGTTAGTGGGTCGATGGGGAACGGTAGCAGTGTTGGTGGCGATTGCCGGGGTGATGATGAGCAATCTGTATTATGGTGGTTGGGACAAAGACGCAGCGCTGCAATTGTTGAGTGAATTGTCTGATCGGCTGGGGATGTGGGCGATCCCTGCTTATGTGGGCCTCCACACTGTCACGCTCGCTCTATGTCTTCCTTACGCCGTCTTCTTCGAGGCAGGGGCTTCTCTCCTCTTTGGCTTCTTACCTGCGGTGCTATGTGTCTTCTCAGCCAAGCTCCTCGGAGCCTCCCTCTCCTTCTGGATTGGCAGGTGACGTTTCATCTTCTCCTCCGTTTTTAATTCGATCTTTTTGAATTTGCTGTTCTTTTTCTGTATTTTTTTTTTTTTAATTTCAGTTTTTCGAATGGATGTTTATGAATCACCTTATCTGCCTATATCATCATTTGAACATATGAATATGTGTGGCACGAATATGCAAGCAAATGGAAACATTAAAAGTTATGTCTATTTGACCTAACAGCAAAGTTGCATTCTAGATTTAGCAAATCAAGATTTTGCCTTCTTTTATAAACAAATAGTTCACCTTTTATGTGAACATCAAGTTGTCTATTATCCACACTTGCATCCTGAGATGCACGGCATGTTGATCTACTGTCAACTACCACTCTAACCACTTATTGGAAATTGATAAACCATGATGAACCTGTGAATTTTGAGCCAAATCATAAGCTCTGATTTTGCTGGGATTCCAATGAATCCCATAGATTGTCATCTCTCATGTCTTATGTCGAAGTTGATCACCCCTTTACATTTGATATGGTTGAGGCAGAGCAGTAGCTGCACATTCTACGTGCGCTTTATTATGTTTGGATGGATTGCATGCTTTGCTAAAAGCTAGGTTAGATTTAAAAACCATGGATGCTAATGAATCTCTGTTGGGGAAGTTTTTGAGGAGATTAGTAGAGTAGAGAGACTTCTTGTGCAGGAGACTGGGACATTAGAAGTAAGGGAAAGTGAGGGAACTAGACTTTCTATGACATTAGGGAATATGATGTTGTTTGCCTGTTGGATACTGGAGACTCACCAGGAAGGGGAGAAGATTTTCCTAGGCATGTTAACTTCAATGAGCATAATGGGCAGAGGACAAACATTTGTTACGACCGAGAGGTTGTACTGGTGAAGATTATGTACTAGATTGTTGCAAGCAAGGAGGTCTTTGTTGCATGTGGACTTTCATTTTAGCGAGACTAGAATTGTTGAGAGTGAAAATGATGCACAAACTGAGTACAGAGTCCTGTATATATAGCCAAATTCGAGTGTAACTGACCAGAATTCCTCTCTGGTCTAGGTAAGACATAAAAACTATAGTAAGGGCAAAATAGATAAANCCTATATCATCATTTGAACATATGAATATGTGTGGCACGAATATGCAAGCAAATGGAAACATTAAAAGTTATGTCTATTTGACCTAACAGCAAAGTTGCATTCTAGATTTAGCAAATCAAGATTTTGCCTTCTTTTATAAACAAATAGTTCACCTTTTATGTGAACATCAAGTTGTCTATTATCCACACTTGCATCCTGAGATGCACGGCATGTTGATCTACTGTCAACTACCACTCTAACCACTTATTGGAAATTGATAAACCATGATGAACCTGTGAATTTTGAGCCAAATCATAAGCTCTGATTTTGCTGGGATTCCAATGAATCCCATAGATTGTCATCTCTCATGTCTTATGTCGAAGTTGATCACCCCTTTACATTTGATATGGTTGAGGCAGAGCAGTAGCTGCACATTCTACGTGCGCTTTATTATGTTTGGATGGATTGCATGCTTTGCTAAAAGCTAGGTTAGATTTAAAAACCATGGATGCTAATGAATCTCTGTTGGGGAAGTTTTTGAGGAGATTAGTAGAGTAGAGAGACTTCTTGTGCAGGAGACTGGGACATTAGAAGTAAGGGAAAGTGAGGGAACTAGACTTTCTATGACATTAGGGAATATGATGTTGTTTGCCTGTTGGATACTGGAGACTCACCAGGAAGGGGAGAAGATTTTCCTAGGCATGTTAACTTCAATGAGCATAATGGGCAGAGGACAAACATTTGTTACGACCGAGAGGTTGTACTGGTGAAGATTATGTACTAGATTGTTGCAAGCAAGGAGGTCTTTGTTGCATGTGGACTTTCATTTTAGCGAGACTAGAATTGTTGAGAGTGAAAATGATGCACAAACTGAGTACAGAGTCCTGTATATATAGCCAAATTCGAGTGTAACTGACCAGAATTCCTCTCTGGTCTAGGTAAGACATAAAAACTATAGTAAGGGCAAAATAGATAAAACAGCTAAACATCCTAATAACTAGGTTATAACTCCAACACTTTTCTTCAAGCTAGACACAAAGATGTCAATCAATCCAAGCTTGATAATAGAGTCTCGAAGAATGGATAGAGTAACAAGTTTAGTGAAGACATCCGTAACTTGATCACTAGTCCCTACAAACAATGGGGTAACAATGCCGCAGTTGACCTCCTTCCAAAGAAAGTGAACATCGATCTCTATATGCTTCGTTCTCTCGTGTAATACAGAGTCAAGAGCGAGCTGAATAGTCGATCAATTAATACAGTATAATGTAGATGGAGAAGTCATTGAAAATTTTGTCTTGCCAAGAATAGACCATAGCTAAATAATCCCACATGTGCCAAGTTCTAATGCCCAATACTCTGCCTCTGTTAATGAACGGGAGACAACTGTCTGCTTCTTGTTCTTTCAAGAGATAAGATGAGTCCGTCAAAAAGTACAGAAGTCCGTAGTAGATCGACAGTCATATATTCCTCAATAATTTGAATTTTAATAACAAGTTAGAGAATCGGTCTGTGATCCCGATGTATTTAATAACCCAAGTCCAAGACAAGACTTGAGGTATCGAAGAATATGCTATACTGCATCCAGATGAGACTGACATGACTTGTGCATGAACCGACTAACCTAGCTGACGATAAATGAAATGTTTGACCTAGTGTTGCCTAGGTAAATAAGCCTACTTACTAATGTCTGATAAACAGTTAGATCTCTTAACTCCTTAACTTTAGCAATAAGTTTTAAGTTTAGAATCATAGGTGATGATGCCGGTTTGCATTACAACATCCTAGTGTTTGAGAGAAAATCCAAAACGTATACTCTTATTGTTATGGGCAACCTCATTCCCAAGTTTGTGGGCTTCGGTGTCTTCATCTCTCTTGCTTTTGCTTCAGTGTCTTCATCTTTGGTGCGAATCAGGCTGTAAAAAAAAATAATTAAACAACTACTTCGCGTATTGGTACGATACGTATCGTATCGTAAAAATATATCGTGTATCAGGCGATACAATACAAAAACGATACATAACTACGATCCGTATCGTGACGTATCATACGATACTAACAACTATGCTGTCTAATAATATTTTGTCGAATAAAACATGTATGATTAGAATGATATCTGGTGAAGCCGAAACGTACAAACACACCGCTAAATTGAGAGAACCAGTCTCTTGGTGATTATTTCAGTCTATAAAGAGACTTACGTAGTCAACACATCTTCTCAGCATACTTCTCCTCACCACGAAAGTTAGGTACTGCATCCATATAAATTGCCTTGTCCAGGTCACCGTAAAGAAACGCATTCTTCACTTTCAACTGATGAAGAGGCTAAGAATACAAGACAGCCAGAGAAATAATCAAACGAACCGTAGTCAACTTTGCCACTAGGACAAAATTGCGACCTAGAACCTGAGTAAAATCCTTGACCACAAGCCTAGCCTTGTGGCGATTAGCAGCACCATCCAAAAGAAACTCCATAGTGTAAACTCAACGACAGCCAACAGGCTTCACCCTTAAAGGAAAAGAAACAAAATCCCATGTAAGGTTACGCTGAAAAGCGTCCATCTCTGTCTGTATAGTAAGAACCCATTGAGGCTCTCCGCATAGTCTCTAAAACTGAGCGAGGAACCGGCGTATCTGATAATACCATACTATAAGTTCAAAATGTAGGAGATCGCTTAGCATAAGAAACATAACGGGAGACTATATATAAAGTCTTGGTTGTCCAACCATAACGAATAACTGGCCGACAGTCATAATGCAGATAACGACACCCTAAATCATCATCCTGCATAGATAAAGTGTCATAAGTTAAATTAATTTGCTCAAAAACCTCAACATCTGCACTCTCATCGGTGCTAACAACAGGCTCAATAGTATACTTAACTAACTGAGAAATATTATCTGCGTCATTTAAAGTAGAGGGAACATTAGCAGGGAGATGAGAACAAGGGCAACGAACGTAAACCTGTAAACGAGGAGAAACTGATATATTATATATAAAAGTAAGAGAGACTAGGATATCATGTGTAATCGGCGACTCTGTAGTGACAAGGACTAGTGGCTCCGATGGTAAGGGAAAATCAAAGGGAATATCGTCAACGGGTGATGCAAACACGGGACTAAAAGTCAAAAAATAAGGTACATGCTCAAAAAATGTAATATCTAGACTATGATACATACGACGTCGGATTGGATCATAACACCGATAGCCCTTAGACTGCTGACAGTAGCCCACAAAGATACAATGAATATTTGTATCATCAAGCTTACAATGAGTAGGAGATCGATCATGAACTAAACATGTACGGCCAAAGACCTGCGGAGAGATCGAAAATAAGTGTCTGCCTAAGGAGCCCTATGCTAAACAACATGACTCGGTGTGCGGTTGCACAAGAAGGTAGAAAGTCAGAACTACAAAATACCAATAAGACTTAGGCACTCTCATACCTCCAAGTATACAACGTACGATCGTTATTAGATTATTATTATTTTTTTTAGCAACTCTATTTTGCTTAGGAGTATATGGGCACGTGAGCTACCGAAGAATACCTGCGCAAGAAAGGTGAAACATTAAAGTATCAGACAAATATTCTTTGGCATTATTCAAATGAAGAGCTTGAACAATAACATCAAATTGTTTCTTAGTAATCTGTAGAAACTGAAAGATAACATGAAGTACATTTGACTTCCAATGCAAAAAGTATACTTAAGTACAGCAGGTATGGTCATCTATAAAGGTCACATAATATTGGGCACCTGACAGAGTATAAGTGAGGATCCCCAAATATCAGTGTGTATTAGGTCAAATGGCCTAGGAAACTGGTTCGTGCGAGGAATATAATTGATCCAAACATGTTTAGATAGTGAACGTATAACACAGTTAAGTCTACCACTAGCACAAACATTAGTCAAAATAAGAAATAACATACATAAATATTTAGAATTTGTATGCCTAAAATAGTTATGCCAAAACTGAACAATTTGTGACGAAAAATCATAACGACAAGTACTAGGTAAAATACTAGCATGTAAGATAGGAACAGATAATGATAAAACATGTGCAGGCGGCAGAAGAATTGGAGGTGGATCGCCTAGATAGTACAACTCATCTCTCTCATATCTTTTGATAATAATCATTTTAGTACTTAGGTCCTGTAAACAACAAGAGTCAGATAAGAACACTGTTGCAAAAATCTCTAATTAACTGATGTACATATAATAGATTCATGGTCATCTTTGATGCATGAAAAATAAAATATAATGTAAGACCATCTAGAAGGTGAACTGTACCCTTCCTAATAATAAAGGCATGTGTCCCATCTGCTAACTAAATCTGTGTGTGTAACTACTCATCGAAAGTAGTGAAGTGATGAGTCTCACTTGTCATGTGACCATTCGCACCTGAGTCTAGTATGCAAAGAGGAGAAGGACTGGTGCGAGCATAGAAAGCATAAGGTATACCAGTAGTGGTCACAAAAGTAGTAGTAGACCCAGAGAAGTCATAACAGATATAAGCATATCCAATTTGGAACTCATAGCATCTATATCGCTCTACCAAGGAACAGTAGTAGTAGTAGTGGCAGCAGTAATAGGTGGTGATCCCTCAGCAATAGTAGCAGTACGGCCTCGAGAAGCAAGATGAGGCAACTTAAGCTCAGCATGGAGCTTCTAGCAATCAGCCCTGAAATGTCCTAGTCGGCCACAATAATCACACTGGCGAGAGTCACCCTGTTGGTGTTAGGACACTGTCCACCAGTAGTAAGAAGTTCTAAGCGAGATCCTACAGCAGCTGCAAGGGCCATCTGGTTGACTTGAGGGGTTAAGGTTACAACTAGAAGTGATACAATACAGATGCGACGCTTATACTGCTCAATTATAGAATAAACCTCATAAAGAGAATGAAGCATCAACATCAACAGTATCTGGGAACGAGGTCTCTCAAACTCATCACAAAGCCCTATAAGAAACTTATGAATCTTGTCCTTCTGTTCTCGAGTATGCAGAAATGTCGCTTCTTCGAGCTCTATTATCGAAATAGCAGTAAGAAGACGTAGAGTTTCATACTCAAGCCAACGTCGAGTCGAATAGGCATAGTAGTCTTGAGCTGACATATCTCTTCGTCGAGCATATGAGAGCTCCTAAGAAAGCCCATAAACACGACTTGACTGTGAATACATCTCTGGTAATGCACTCTATTGCTTCGAAACAAAGGTATGAACTAATAAATCCTGCAAACAAATGACTCCTTAAATCCAAATAACCATCCAAGAATAGCGTAATTCTTGGAGAACTATGCACAATATTTAGGGTCGTCATCAGCTGAATTTAGGTGCGATCCGATCACCTAACCAAGCTTTCCAATACGCCCAAAAAAGAGCTGAAACAAGCGTGACCACTCTGTAAAGATACGACCATCTAATAATTGTGTCGTAATCTTCTGAGAGACCATACCTGTCATCACCCGTAATACAACTGTGTTAGTAGGTACTGTGTACTAGTCCACCATAAAGATAAAAGGGGTAATCTCTGCAGAAGTGGTCGGTACCTTCTCAGTGGAAGTACCAACAGTAGAGCTCTCAAATTCCTCACCAATGATCATAGCAACAATAGTAATGCAGCAACCGTGACAGAAATTACTCTAAAATAAATAGAGTTAAAAAAGGGAGAATAATATACCTCTAGTCAAACAATAGCAACAAAGAAGTGGTTTAGAAAACTCCCAAATAATAGGTCACGATGCCAAGTTAATCCAAAAAATATATATAGGTAATCTAATGCATCAAAAGTAGATCAACGGAGGGGATCCAACCCCTTTAAAAGTCCCTAAGGTGCTTTGACCTTACGGAAATAAGAAACCAACAGCATAGAGGTGGTGGCGCTGGCAGGAAGGAATGGTTGCACTGGCAAGAAACGGTGGTGGCGCTGGTGGGAAGAGGTGGTGGCACTGGTGGGAAAGACTAGGTTTAGGGTTAGGGAAGACTAGTGTTTGGCTGGCTCTAATACCAACTAGAATTGTTGGGAGTGAAAAGGATGCACAAACTAAGTGCAAAGTCCTGTATATATAGCCAAATAAGAGAGCAACTGATCAGAACACCCCTCTGGTTTGGATAAAACATAAAAACCGTAGTAAGGTCAAAATAGATAAAAAAGCTAAATATCCTAATAACTAGGCTATAACTCCAATAGGGAGAAGAGTAGTTTGGACTTGAGTGTCCAAATAACTAGGTCAATGCCAGTTGGTAAAGTGAATTGGTAAATTTTGTGCCCGCGATATTTTTGCCATGTTGTGTATGTTTCAACCATTGATAACTTGGTGAGATGGGGTGAGATGCTCCTCAATTGGTGCTGCAAATGTAAGAAGCATTGATAGTTTATTATTGCAATAGAGAGCCATGGTCCATTAGTTTTTAGTTTTCACTGTTTGTCACACAGTGGGTTTACGAGGTGTTGAAGTCTTGGCTTGAATGAAACCTGGTTAGAGAGTGAGACTGCTCTGAAGAACTGCACCTTTGCATCTATGGTGTCATGTAAGGTATTAGGGGTGGATTTCCTTGAGTCCTATATAAAACATCTATGGGATATGTTTGGGCTGCCTCAATTATGGTTCAAAGTCGCGGTATCGGCCATTGACTCGGAGATCACTGAGACACATCGGTCGCGGCGCAGTATCGGCCAATACGCTCAAAACGCTATGTAGAAGGCTCAAAAATTTGAAAAAATTAGAAAAAATTGTAATAAATGTAAACATCATCATCAATGCATTATATCCCTAAAAGACATTATTTAACATATTAATCATTGCAAAAAAAAATAATAAGGATGCTACCGGAAAATATTTATTATCATCTATATTCAAGGTTAATAAAATTTAATTTGTAATTTTTAAAAATTATAAATGTATATATATGGTTAACTTAATAGCTTTAAAAATGAAAATCTATTTATAAAAAAAATCTTCATTTAATTATTTATTATGTGTCTAATTAGATCGATTATATGTATATGTATTTTATGTATGATGATTATATGTATTTTCTCCATTATGTACATTTAATTATTAAATCATCAACATATATACAAAAACAAACTTAAGGAGTTAAGTTCTAAGTAGTTTATATGAAAAATATTAGAACTTATATAATTAAAAAAATTGGGGCAAAATCGAAAAAACAAAAAGAAAGGGGGGGGAAATAAATTTTTGGGTCTGATAAAGCCAAAGCCTCACGTGACCCCAAAGGCTCACTCTTCGGTCTTCAACTCTCAACTTCGACGAACACAGAGAACAGAGAGAGAGAGAGAGGGAGAACGACAGAGCACAGAGACGATGGGTCTCTGCTACTCGGGACTCATCGGGAAGGCTGGGTTTTCTGCTATCGAGTAGTCCGATCGTCCAGCAGCCTAGGGTCTGCGAAGTTGATCGATGAACTGCGAAGAAGATGGAAAGTAAGAACCGCGAAGAAGAAGGAAAGTCCGATCTGCGATGTTAATCGATGATATTGGGTCTCTGATTAGGGAGATTTACCACAAATTTTCAGGTTTGTGTTCAATTTTGTTATAATTTTCTTGTTTTATTTTTATTATGGTAAAAGAGGTCTAATTTAGGGTTTAATTTCTCATCTTTTTTGATTTTTTTTTTCATATTTTTTTTGTTGCTTGGACAATTCTGTGCGTATTAGTTCGATTTGAAAGTGAATTGGCCGAGTTTGTCTGAGTTTTTCCGAGTTGGACCGAGTTGAATCCGAGTTAGCCCGATTCAGAACCGATTCATGATAGACTCGTGATAGTCTTGTATCGTGTATCGTTATCGGATCAATGCCTGCCGAGGCGGATACGACTCGGCCAAGTTGTATCCAACTCGGCCGATACTTTGAACATTGGCCTCAATGTGTTCCAAAAACTTAGAAAGGGATCACACAAAAAACAGAAATTAAAATGACTGTACATTTCTATTTGGTTTGGGTGTTGATTGGTATGATGTGGTCCTTGTATTCTTCTTGGATGTATCTTCTAGGATGCTTGGAGTTGAAAGTCAGATGCTAAAAGAAATTATGATGACTCTGTCTTATGGATTATATTTCAATATATTCAGGTTTTTGACGTACTACTTTCTCCTGCTGTGGTATTAGAGCCATTGTGACCATTTGTGTTTGTTCAGGTTTGTTTTCAGGAATTTTAGTTCAGCAAGTGAGTTGGTCCAGAGAAATAGGTACTTCCATCTGCTTTCCAGGGGAGTTGAACAAGATGGTTGGAGATTTGTTCTTCTGGCTCGCTTCTCACCCATACCCTCCTATGTCATTAATTATGCCTTGGCTGCTACAAAGGTTGGATTTGTTGTGGATTTCCTTCTCCCTACGGGAATTGGCTGTCTGCCTATGATCTTGCAGAATACATCCATTGGCAGCCTTGCCAGTGTTGCTGTCGCTTCAGCATCAGGGTCTCAAAAATCTCAGGTTTGGTCATACCTTTTTCCCCTTCTTGGGATTTTATCAAGCATTCTTATCTCGTTGAGGATCAAAAAGTACTCCAGTGATATTTCAGTGTCTGTTTCCTCTCCTTGTGAGGATATAAAACAAGACGGTAATGACACCATTGACTTAACAAACCTAGTCCAGTAGCAAAAACTAGTGAGGGTTTGAGGAAAAGTCACTGATAACCTTTTTGTCACCAATATTTTGTTCCATTTACATGTGTCTTGGAGAGTGATGAACTTTGTAGGTGGAAATGGAATCCCTCTTGGTAGCCAGCTGTATCTTCTAACTTTTTCTGAATGTTTTGGTAGATTAACTGTAAGTTCAACTTTTATACCCCACTCTGTGTTCATGGCATTATGCAATCACAGAATATGTAATGGTAAAATAGAAGTGAATGTATTTTAACATGTGTAATGACCTAACGATCAGTCAATAATCTATTTTTGTGAACAGTTGTTTTTTTTTTTTTGGGCGCGGGGGGGACTCCAAATGTTGCAGAGGAATAACAATTAACTAGTTCATATATCCAAGCAATTAAGCACCCATGATTAGCATCAAACACGTTGCATTTCCACTAAACCATGACACAAGTTCCTGCATTAAATTTGAACTTATTTAATTGAGTTATATTTAAGTATTTAGATGTAATGGCTAAGCTCAAATTGTCAATAACTGTTAGACCGAAGTGATTAGTTTGACTGAAGATTTCATGGAAGTATTCATTTACAAGTGAAAGCTGAGAGAGAGAGAGAGAGAAAGAAATATCCTTATAACAATCTACTACATTAGTTTGACTGAAGTTCAATTGTTAAAGACAGTTAAAGTTTTATACTAAAAAATTCGAAGAGAAAGAGAGAATGTACAACTAATAAAGCCAAGTCTCCTATTTTAGACTCGACCGAATTTCCTCACAACAATATACTAGATTAAACCAACGTCCAAGACACGTAAAGGTTTATCCAAGCATGCATTGATGAAAAAAATAGTTGCAGGATTTTATTTTCCATAATACAATTTTCGCATTAGTGCTGGGGAAAAAAGGCAATAGTTACATGATATACAACCTATACGGCTATACCAAAACATCTGCCAAACTTCCATTTGGCTGGGGTGGGGGTCCGTCTCCATCCCCCGTGTAAACTACATATTAAGATTTGTAAGCGAGTAGTAGGGCTCTAGCCTCAAAGCAGTGCAAGTGCAATTGCAGCCACTAGACGATGAAATGAATTGGAACTCGGAAGGTGATCAGATTGCGATGATAGAGGGCTAACTGCAATATAAAATCTGAGAGTCAATTCACATGCATCTAAATTCTTGTCATGGGATCAACACAATCTGTACAAGTACATATTGGGATTTTCTTGCAGCCAAGCTTCGTTTATTTATTTATTTTTTGCAATTGCTTGGTTATTACATGCTCATTGCTGCAAATGTCATTGTCCTTTAGCCTGGTCTATCCACATTGACATTTTCATTAAAAAAACTAATGATTTCTTCCTCTGTATAACTCTCATCATAAATTATTATATTACTTCTAACACAAGAGACCATTCTTTCTTGAAACGTTTTCGAAAACTAAAAGAAATAAACTTCTAATGATTTGTAACATGACTATCTTTAGTAATGAGCTTCTGTTAGGGTGTTAATCAATTGTATGACTTAAATAGAAAGGGAACATGATTCTTTTATGTTTTACCCCAATCTTTCCCAATGCTACATGCTACATGAGTTCGAAAGAGTTTGAGATGATTAAGCATAGCTACGAGGGTGTATTGATTTTAATGCGAACAAGTGCAGGAGAGGCGAGTGAAGTCTGTTAATATCTTAATTTATTGCTTATTTGATCTGAGGGCAGCCACATTTAGCAAATACTGCCAAAGTTTACCTCTATACCAATTTGCCCATCCCAAACCCCATTATTGGGGATTAAACTGGGCTTTTTATTTTTATTATTTATTCTCATCCATATAAATATTTGTACCAGAGCAGAATTTGGCCGTGTTTTTCTGACATGTCCTTTAATGCTGCCAAGTGGTGCCTATACTCTCCAAAACTGAAGCTCTAAGAGGGAGACGGTGGGGG
>CAUOFW020000002.1:522535-573781 GCA_963454935.2 Ilex paraguariensis
GGGAGTTTTCTCTGAGTCAGTCAAACATACATGTTGGACTGAAAATGTATATACTTTGTTATTTTTTTCCCAGCTTGCAAATCTTTCATCAATCACTTTTTAACTTGGAAAAAAGTACTGGATTTTATCAATATGAAACTACACATAAAGTTATAAACACTCTCCCCTTGTAAAAACTTATGGTCTTCCTTTTCCTTGGCATTGAGGCTAGCATAATATGAATAGTGATGCATCACTACCTTTTCTTCTTATTTGACACCCCAAAATCAGGTCCTTAATTTAATAAAATTTGGGCAATCTCTTTTATACGAGAAGCTCTATCCAAAACACAACTTGTGCATCATACAATCACATGACCTATCCGAGGTCCAAAATACAATATTGACCACACCGGATCCATTTATAAGTAAACATTGACCACACCGGGTCCTTTTATAAGTAAACATATAATAGCATGCAAGATTACATTAAAATAGTCCAAAAACTAACTTAGCGAATATTTTACAAAAACATAGTTTTTGACAATACAACTCTATATATACAAGTTTCATTGCAAGTAATTCTATATAATTACATGTCCAAAAACATAATTTTACAATAGTTTTACAAAAACTTGGTTCAAAAGCCACAATCCGACTTTTCTTCATCTTTGAGACCCCGAATGCGAGCCATCCACTGAGGTATATCTCGCACCTAAAATGTGTTCCTGTATAGGGGGAACTATGCCTAGTAAAGTATTTCCTAAAGAGGCTACTCCCCGACTTAAGTTCATATGCAATGTTCACATGTAATATTTAACAATCACAATCCATTACATACAAGAACATATAATTCTAGATGAAAATTCTACCATGTCATGTCATGATATGAGATGATACTCACTCACGCACTTTAACCCGAGCCCTCGTTGACTCCCGTAACACAATGCAAATGCCAATGTGTAGAAAATCTGTCATTTATGAATTTCATCCAGTGATCATTTTAAAATCTCCGGGTCTTTCGTGGAGTGAGTATTATGGACTTACACCAACGACACCCAACTGACACGGAATTGATGGACTTCCACCAACGGTTCTGCGTACACCGACACACTTTATGGACTCTTATACCACTGGAGTGCGTATCCAAGTCACCGGGTCTCTAACCCGAGGGATTTTCTAACCCTTCTTGCTAATCCCGACCCCATATTCATGCAACCATGCGACTCAGTTAGATTTTCAACCCAACTTTCTTGAGCCCACCCATCAATCACCAAGTATGGTGTTTGATCACACCATGTACACACACCCACCTAATGCGATATCTCCGTGCAAATGCAATGAAATAAACCAATGCAAAACAATGTCAAGTCTCATATGTAATGAATGTCATATGGATCAATTAAACCACATATTTCAACATATGTTATGATAATTTATATCTAATACAAATAATTACCACAATTTATTATGATGTTAATATATTAACAACATAAATCAATTACCTTTTTCTCAAACATGTCATACATAAATTATGTCATACAAGCTTAATTCTCTTATAGGCATTTAACAAAATACCTTTAAGGCACCAAACATGTTTCACATAACCTATGTAAATAACTCATTTCTTTCTCAATGCACAATATAACACATAGTATGCCCACACAATACCAAGCTCCAAGAATTTTCACATGGAACTTCACATATCAATTTCAAACTAAAAATTGTTTAAATCATTTTTACACCTACTCCATAACCATAGGCAAGTGAAATACATAGTTCCATATACCTACCATTTTCCATTAAACCAACTATAATAGGAAANTGAAGTTCAATTGTTAAAGACAGTTAAAGTTTTATACTAAAAAATTCGAAGAGAAAGAGAGAATGTACAACTAATAAAGCCAAGTCTCCTATTTTAGACTCGACCGAATTTCCTCACAACAATATACTAGATTAAACCAACGTCCAAGACACGTAAAGGTTTATCCAAGCATGCATTGATGAAAAAAATAGTTGCAGGATTTTATTTTCCATAATACAATTTTCGCATTAGTGCTGGGGAAAAAAGGCAATAGTTACATGATATACAACCTATACGGCTATACCAAAACATCTGCCAAACTTCCATTTGGCTGGGGTGGGGGTCCGTCTCCATCCCCCGTGTAAACTACATATTAAGATTTGTAAGCGAGTAGTAGGGCTCTAGCCTCAAAGCAGTGCAAGTGCAATTGCAGCCACTAGACGATGAAATGAATTGGAACTCGGAAGGTGATCAGATTGCGATGATAGAGGGCTAACTGCAATATAAAATCTGAGAGTCAATTCACATGCATCTAAATTCTTGTCATGGGATCAACACAATCTGTACAAGTACATATTGGGATTTTCTTGCAGCCAAGCTTCGTTTATTTATTTATTTTTTGCAATTGCTTGGTTATTACATGCTCATTGCTGCAAATGTCATTGTCCTTTAGCCTGGTCTATCCACATTGACATTTTCATTAAAAAAACTAATGATTTCTTCCTCTGTATAACTCTCATCATAAATTATTATATTACTTCTAACACAAGAGACCATTCTTTCTTGAAACGTTTTCGAAAACTAAAAGAAATAAACTTCTAATGATTTGTAACATGACTATCTTTAGTAATGAGCTTCTGTTAGGGTGTTAATCAATTGTATGACTTAAATAGAAAGGGAACATGATTCTTTTATGTTTTACCCCAATCTTTCCCAATGCTACATGCTACATGAGTTCGAAAGAGTTTGAGATGATTAAGCATAGCTACGAGGGTGTATTGATTTTAATGCGAACAAGTGCAGGAGAGGCGAGTGAAGTCTGTTAATATCTTAATTTATTGCTTATTTGATCTGAGGGCAGCCACATTTAGCAAATACTGCCAAAGTTTACCTCTATACCAATTTGCCCATCCCAAACCCCATTATTGGGGATTAAACTGGGCTTTTTATTTTTATTATTTATTCTCATCCATATAAATATTTGTACCAGAGCAGAATTTGGCCGTGTTTTTCTGACATGTCCTTTAATGCTGCCAAGTGGTGCCTATACTCTCCAAAACTGAAGCTCTAAGAGGGAGACGGTGGNTATTTTACAAAAACATAGTTTTTGACAATACAACTCTATATATACAAGTTTCATTGCAAGTAATTCTATATAATTACATGTCCAAAAACATAATTTTACAATAGTTTTACAAAAACTTGGTTCAAAAGCCACAATCCGACTTTTCTTCATCTTTGAGACCCCGAATGCGAGCCATCCACTGAGGTATATCTCGCACCTAAAATGTGTTCCTGTATAGGGGGAACTATGCCTAGTAAAGTATTTCCTAAAGAGGCTACTCCCCGACTTAAGTTCATATGCAATGTTCACATGTAATATTTAACAATCACAATCCATTACATACAAGAACATATAATTCTAGATGAAAATTCTACCATGTCATGTCATGATATGAGATGATACTCACTCACGCACTTTAACCCGAGCCCTCGTTGACTCCCGTAACACAATGCAAATGCCAATGTGTAGAAAATCTGTCATTTATGAATTTCATCCAGTGATCATTTTAAAATCTCCGGGTCTTTCGTGGAGTGAGTATTATGGACTTACACCAACGACACCCAACTGACACGGAATTGATGGACTTCCACCAACGGTTCTGCGTACACCGACACACTTTATGGACTCTTATACCACTGGAGTGCGTATCCAAGTCACCGGGTCTCTAACCCGAGGGATTTTCTAACCCTTCTTGCTAATCCCGACCCCATATTCATGCAACCATGCGACTCAGTTAGATTTTCAACCCAACTTTCTTGAGCCCACCCATCAATCACCAAGTATGGTGTTTGATCACACCATGTACACACACCCACCTAATGCGATATCTCCGTGCAAATGCAATGAAATAAACCAATGCAAAACAATGTCAAGTCTCATATGTAATGAATGTCATATGGATCAATTAAACCACATATTTCAACATATGTTATGATAATTTATATCTAATACAAATAATTACCACAATTTATTATGATGTTAATATATTAACAACATAAATCAATTACCTTTTTCTCAAACATGTCATACATAAATTATGTCATACAAGCTTAATTCTCTTATAGGCATTTAACAAAATACCTTTAAGGCACCAAACATGTTTCACATAACCTATGTAAATAACTCATTTCTTTCTCAATGCACAATATAACACATAGTATGCCCACACAATACCAAGCTCCAAGAATTTTCACATGGAACTTCACATATCAATTTCAAACTAAAAATTGTTTAAATCATTTTTACACCTACTCCATAACCATAGGCAAGTGAAATACATAGTTCCATATACCTACCATTTTCCATTAAACCAACTATAATAGGAAAGTTTTAAAATACACCAAAACAGCCCACATAAACCCAATCCCAAGAGTTTACACCAATAGTTTCCACATATCAAATTTTTATACTAGATTCCTCACTTCCACAACAAGAGGAAAGTGACATGTATGGTTCCATCTACCTAACCCATAACACATAACACCCTAGATTAGAAAATAAGCTAAAGTAGGAGGAACCCTACCTCTTGAAGCGTAAGATAAGTGTAGAAAGCCTCAAGAACACTTCCTAAGTCCAAAGTTCTTGATTTCTCTAAAATCTTTTCTTTGGATCTTTGGTGAAATCATTCGTTCTTAGAACGTAGATGTAGCCCTTGTCGCGGTGATCAACTTTAACTCTTGGTCCAAGTGATTCCGACCGACGAAACTCCGTGAATCGAAGGGAGAAAGGTAGAAATTTTTGTTTTTCTTCTTCTCTTTCCAACGTTCAGACCAGTAGAGAACCCAGTAGATAAATATTCCAAAAACCAGATATTTAACTCCTATTTATACATTTTAATGCTTGGCCTAAGCCGCGCCACACGTCACCCTTTTTCCCGGGTCTGTTTTTGTCCTGAAACGATTAAATTTTGTACCGGTTTAAGCTCAAAATATTTTATATGAACTTTATTTAAATTATTTTTTAAATTTCAAAATTTAAATAAAAATTTCGTTTTTGGGGTCACCCGATACCCGACTACCTCGTAAAATGCGAAAAATTCGACTATTTCAAAATTCGACGAAATTTGTCTGAATAACTAGATTTCGCGAGACGAATTCAATGGTGAGGTCCGTTTCATTATCAAGCTCTAAAAAAATACGAGTTTTTAACTCACACTATAGTGACAAATTATCATTTTACCATTTTTCATAAAAAGTTTAAATTTTCTCGGGTTTTACATTCTTCCCCCCTTAAAAGAATTTCGTCCTCGAAATTCACACACACACATGTACATTCAATCACATGCATATGCAACAATCATAAAATATTAAATGACTATACGAATGTACCTCTATCCTCGAATAAGAAAGGATAATTGGTACGTATAGTGTCCTCGCGCTCCCATGTCGCCTCCTCTACTCCTCAGTGCTTCCACAACATCTTTACTAGTCTCACGGTCTTGCATCTCAAAATCTGCTCTCGGCTATCCATGATACGCACCGGTCCCTCCTCGAAGGTCCCATCTGCATTAACAACAAGCTCACCCAAATCCACCACATGAGTCAGATCTAGGGTGTATCGCATCAACACTCGATAGATTTGGCGGTAATGCCAACCGATAATCAACTGTACCAACCCTCTCAAGTACTTCAAAGGGCCCGATATACCTCGGCGACAGTTTTCCCGCTTGCCGAACCTGACCACTTCTCTTTTAGGCATTACCTTCAAAAAGACATGATCTCCCACCTTAAACTCTAGAGGTCACCGCCGTTTGTCGGCATAGCTCTTCTGTCGGCTCTGAGCCATGAGAAGACACTTTCATATCAAATTCACCTTCTCCGAGGTGTGTCTAATCAATTCCAGACTCGTAGAGGTTCTCTCTCCTACCTCTGTCCAACAAACCGAAGAACGACAAGGCCTCCCATAAAGTGTCTTACAGGTTTCCATTTGTATGCTCGCCTGATAACTGTTGTTGTAAGCGAACTCCACTAAGGGTTGGTGCTCTTCCCAACTACCATTGAGATCTAGGATGCATGCCCATAGCATGTCCTCTAAAGTTTGGATAGTCCTCTCTGACTGACCGTCCGTCTAGGGATGAAAGACAGTGTTCATCATCAATTGTGTCCCCATGACTCGTTAGAAATTTTCTCAAAAATAAGTCATAAACCTAGGTTCTCAATCCGATACTATAGATACGGGTACCCCATGTAGCCAGACAACTTCCCGTATATACAACCTGTAAAATTCCTCCAGTGTGAAGGTTATCCGCATAACCAAAAAGTGTACCGACTTCGTAAGCCGATCCACTATCACTCATACTGCGTCATGCCCCCGTTATGTCCGTGGCAAGTGGGTCACAAAATTCATCGTGACATGCTCCCACTTCCACTCAACTACCTCCAAAGGCTAGAGTAACCCTACTGGTCTCTAGTGTTCAACCTTAACCTACTGACACGTGAAACATCGTCTGAAAAAATTTCCAACATGTCCATTCATTTTGCTCTAATAATACTGGCGACGAAGATCATGATACATCTTCGTGCCACCTAGATGCACAGCAAAACGGGATCAATGAAATTCTCTATGATTCTCCTCTCTTAGCTCCGCAGACTGGGGAACCACAATCCGACCCCTAAACCGAAGACTACCATCTGTATGAATGGCCCAGCCCTCGTCACCTGTACCTGACTATACCTGGTCCTTGATGGATTATATCTTTGTATCCTGTCCCCAGGACTAGATCACTCTGCTCAGTAGAGAAGGCATAGCCACCAAACTCTCCAAAATGCCCTAAGCCTAACCCATGTATCGTAGCCCGAACTGTCCCACAATCTCGAGCATCTGCCACTCCCGGGAAGCCACACTAGCTAAGACTCCCTGCGACTTCCGATTGAGTGCATCAGTCACTACAATTGCCTTACCGGGATAGTAATGCAAAGTAAAGTCATAGTCTTCTAGATACTTCATCCACCTGCGTTATCTCATGTTGAGGTCCCGCTATGTAAAGATGTATTTCAGACTTTTGTGATCCGAAAATACATCGAACTGCTCACCGTATAGATAGTGGCACCAAGCCTTCAAGGCAAAGACTATGGTCGCTAACTCCATGTCATGAGTGGGGTAGTTCTGCTCGTAATTCTTTAACTGTCGAGAACCATAAGCCACCACCCTCCCGAACTGCATTAAAATGCAACCAAGTCTGTCCTTAGAGGCATCACAATACACTGTGTACTTCTGTCCCCTCTCTGGAACTATTAGAATAGGAGCTGGAGTAAGCCTCCTTTTCAACTCTTGGAATGCCTTCTCACATGAATCATCCCACTGAAACTTAACCTTCTTCTAGGTCAATCTTGTCATAGGTGCAGCTAGTCGGGAGAAGTCCTGAATGAACCTCCTGTAATACCCTACCAATCCCAAGAAACTACGTATCTTAAAGACCGACTTTGGCCTCTCCCAACTCATAACCACCTCAACATTCTCAGGATCAACTGACATACCCGAAGCTGACACCACGTGTCCCAAAAATTTCATCTCTGTAAGCCAAAATTCACACTTCCTGAAGTTAGCGTACAATTGATGGTCTCTTAAGACCTGGAGAACAATCCTTAAGTGACCCTCATGCTCTCCTCAGACTTGGAGTATATCAAGATGTTGTCGACAAAAACTATGACAAACTGATATAGGTAGGGTTGGAACACCCTATGTATGAGATCCATGAATGCTGCTGGGGCATTCATCAATCCGAATGGCATGATGGTAAACTTGAAATGCCCATACCACGTCCTAAACGTCGTCTTAGGGATATCCACCTCCCTAACCCTCAACTGATGGTAACCCGTGCGGATATCTGTCTTAGAGTAGACCAGCGCCCCTCTCAGCTGATCAAATAAATCATCAATTCTCGGCAAAGGATACCTATTCTTGATAGTAACCCTATTTAATTGTCGGTAGTCTATGCATAGTCGAAGGGTCTTGTCCTTCTTCTTGGCAAACAACACTGGAGCGCCCCAAGGGGAAGTGCTCGGTCTAATAAAGCCTTTGTTCAACAATTCTTGTAATTGGACTTTGAGTTCTTGCAACTCAGCTAACGCCATCCTATGTGGAGTCATAGAAATGAGAGATGTACTCAGATGCAACTCGATGATAAAGTCGACATCCTAATGGGGAGGCAATCCTGGTAGTTCATCTAAAAAAATATCCTCATACTCACAAACAACCCGAGGTAGATCCAACTCTTGTCTCATTTCGTCATCCAGGGTAAGGCTTGCTAACCAACCCATCAATTATTCGTGCCAACGAGAGTCGTACATTACTTGGGATAAAATGTCATGCTTTTCTCCCTGGAACTTGAAACAAATACCCTCTGGGATTTAGGCTGTGACTCTCTTACGATCACAATCAATGACGACTCAGTGTGCCGCCAACCAATCTATCTCGAGGATAACATCAAACTCCGACATATCTGATCAACTCGCACCCTAGTTCCTAACCCTAAGGTTCACAATGAGTAGAATCCCTGAAATCTCTAGCTCACAACCCCGACATATCTGATCAACTCGCACCCTAGTTCCTAGGGGAGAACTTATATGCAATGGCTCTTCCAAAGTTTCAACCTCTAAGCCCAAATCTTTTACACATGATGTAGCAATAAAAGAATAAGATGCACCAGAGTCAAATAATACCCTTGCCCATAAGCGAGAGAGTAAAAATATACCCTGAATGACTGACTGATGTGTTGGCTCAGTCTGAGGCATAATGACGTAGACACGTCCCTGGGTTCCTAAAGTTCTGGCTTACATGCCCTGTCTTCGGCCTCGACCCATGCCCTGGCCCATCTGGCCTGATTGCGGTGAGTAGAATCTCCGAGATCTCTAGCTTACAACTCCGACATATCTGATCAACTCGCACCCTAGTTCCTAGGAGAAAACTCACATGCAATGGTTCTTTCAAGGTTTCAACCTCTAAGCCCAAATCTTCCACACATGATGTAGCAATAAAAGAATGAGATGCACCAGAGTCAAATAATACTCTTGCCCATAAGTGAGAGAGTAGAAATATACTCTGAATGACTGACTGATCTGTTGGCTCAGTCTGAGGCATAATGGCGTAGACACGTCCCTGGGTCCCTGAAGTCCTGGCTTGCATGCCTTGTCTTCGGCCTCAACCCATGCCCTGGCCCATATGGCCTGATTGCGGAGTCCCCACTCGTGGAGTAATTGGGGCCTGAGTAGCACCTTGCAATGGGTACTGACTTCCTTGGCCCGTGGTGGGGTAGGGAGGAACAAAATAAGCCTGTGGCTGCCCCACTGATGACTGGGACTGAGATGTCCCATAGCTCTAGGATCCCTGCCTTTGAGGGCAATTCCATTTCATATGACTCGGCTGGTGGCAATGAAAACAAGTCCTCTGACCTGCCTGATATGTTGTCCTTAGATTTTTCTCGCCTTGGGAGGATCAACCTTGGCCTTGGCCCTGATAGCCACGACCCTGTCCTTGCAGAAGAAAAATTCTCTACCTCTTTCCCGAGCTAGAAGAAGAGGATTGACCCTTCTTCTTCTTGTCCTTAGCACCCAACTCTTGGCTGCTCCTTGCGTCATCAATCTCTCTCTCAATAGTCATTGTTGTCTCAACTATTGAGTCCAAATCTTATAAGCGGAGGGCCCACAATTTTCCCCCAGATGGATAATTTCAAACCATCATCGAACTTCCTCACCTTGGCCATATCCGTGACCACGTAATCATCGACAAACGGGCTAATTTGGTGAATTTAGCCATGTACTTCATCACCGTCATCATTCCTTGCCTAAAGTCTAAGAACTCCTAGGCCTTTGCATGTCGAGCCGCCGTCGGGAAGTACTTGCCTATAAAAGAGCTCCTTGAACTCACTCCATGTCGTCGCCTCCAAGTTCCTCGAGGTCTTTACCCAATCCCACCACACTTGGGATTCTCCCTCTGGCTGGAATGTAGCTAGTGTTAGTGGCATCGGAGGTGATCTCCATAGCTCCTAAGATCTTGTTGACTTGTCAGAACCAATGGTCAGCCACCATAGGATCCGCCCCTCCTTGAAAGGTCGGAGGTTGGTGTGCCTTGAACTTCTGGAGGTTACTTGAGCCTCCTTGGCCCACATTTGCACTTGTCTGTGCGATGGTAGCAGCCACAGTACTAGCCTGTGCAATGGTAGCAGCCGCAGTACCAATAGCCTCCACGAAGGCTTGATGGTCAAAGGCCCGTGGTGGTTGGTTGTTGTTCCGCCCACCGACTCGGCCTCGATCGTGTCCTCTTCCTCTTCCTCTATTTTCTATCTACACAAATGTCAAATAATAACAGAGCATTTACTTAGTATCTCAAAATATGAATCAAAGTTCAAACTTTGAGATTTACTTCCTTGTCTAAGTAGTAGAGCATATGCCAACCATTAGTACACATCTACCCCGTGAACCACCCCGTTCATTTGTTTTCTGACCCCTAAGGTTATGTTTTCTAACCCTAGTGTGTCCATTTCCATATACATTTCACCATGTATATAATTCTCATATCACATAACACATAACACTTAAAACACATAACATAAAATGCACAATAAATGCAATAGTCTAGACCCATGTCCATCAAGCCCTAGATAAATTGTATACCTAAGCTCTGATACCAAGATGTGACACCTCAAAAATCGGGGGTCCTTAATTTAACAAAATTTGGATAGAGTCTCATTTGTATGGAAAACTCTACCCAAAATACAACATGTGCATCATACAATCACATGACCCATCCGAGGTCAAAAATACAATATTGACCACACTGGATCCATTTATAAGTAAACATTGACCACACCAGATCCTTTTATAAGTAAGTATATAATAGCATGCAAGATTACATTAAAATAGTCTAAAAACTAACTTAGCGAATGTTTTACAAAAACATAGTTTTTGACAATAAAACTCTATATATTCAAGTTTCATTGCAAGTAATTCCCTTTAATTACATGTCCAAAAAACATAATTTTACAATAGTTTTACAAAAACTCGGTTCAAAAGTCACAACCCGACTTTTCTTCATCTTTGAGACCCCGAATGAAAGCTATCCACCGAGGTATATCCCGCACCTAAAATGTGTTCCCGTATAGGGTGAGCTATGTCCAGTAGAGTATTTCCTACAGAGGTTACTCCCCAACCTAAGTGCATATGCAATGTTCATGTAAGGGGAATTCTCTCCCCCCTTCCCACGGAAGGATTCTGGCTGACCTGGGTGAACAGCCAGTAGCCTTTACCACTCATCCTACATCCGTCGAGAGTCGTCTCCCTCTTGCCATATAGGTGAACACCCACTATGGAGGAGGTACCTCTTGGCTGACCTGGGTGTGAGGCTAGGAGATATCTCCTCCATAGTGGGTGTTAACCTATATGGCAGGGGGGAGACGACTCTCTACCGATGTGGGATAAGAGGTAAAGGCTACTGGGTGTTCACCTAGGTCAGCCAGAATCCTTCCGTGGGGGGGAGAATTCCCCTTACAGTTCACATGCAACATTTAACAACCACCATTCTATATTTCTTTTTTATTTTTTTGGGGGAGGGGGAACTTGAACTCTTGACCTTAAGAAGACAAAGCCTTGACAAGGTAAGGAGTACCATTGGACCAAAAGTCCGTTGGTGCAATCCATTTCATATAAGAACATATAATTCTAGATGAAAATTCTATCATGTCATGTTATGATAAGAGATGATACTCACTCGTGCACTTTAACCCGAGCCCTCACTGACTCCCGCAACATAATGCAAATGCCAATGTGTAAAAAATCTGTCATTTATGAATTTCATTCAATGATCATTTTAAAATCTCCGGGTCTTTCGTGGGGTGAATATTTATTGACTTACACCAGCGGCACCCAACCGACACGGAATTCATGGACTTCCACCAACGGTTCCGCGTACACCGACACACTTTTTGGACTCTTATACCACTGGAGTGCATATCCAAGTCACTGGGTCTCTCACCCGAGGGATTTTCTAGCCCTTCTTGCTAACTTCGACTCCATATTCATGCAACCATGTGACTCAATCGGATTTTCAACCCAACTTTCCCGAACCCACCCATCAATCACCAAGTATGGTGTTTGATCACATCATGTACACACACCCATCTAATGCGATGTCTCTGTGCAAATGCAATAAAATGAATCATTGCAAAACAATGTCAAGTCTCATATGTAATGAATGTCATATGGATCAATTAAACCACATACTTCAACATATGCTATGGTAATTTATATCTAATGCATGTAATTACCACAATTCGTCATGATGCTAATATATTAACAACACAAATCAATTACCTTTTTCTCAAATATGTCATACATAAATTTTTCCATAACAAGCTTAATTCTCACATAGGCATTTAACAAAATTCCTTTAAGGTACCAAACATGTTATCACATAACCTATGTAAATAACTCATTTCTTTCGCAAGGCACAATATAACACATAGCATGCCAACACAATACCAAGCTCCAAGAATTTTCACATGCAACTTCACATATCAATTTCAAACTAGAAATTGATTAAATCATTTCTACATCTACTTCATAACCATAGGCAAGTGAAATACATAGTTCCATATACCTACCATTTTCCATTAAACCAACTATAATAGGAAAGTTTTAAAATACACCAAAACAGCCCACATAAACCCAATTCCCAAGAGTTTACACCAATAGCTTTCACGCATCAAATTTAAGTTAGAAGTTGGTCTAATCCATTTCTATACCGAATTCCTCACTTCCACAACAAGAGGAAAGTGACATGTATGGTTCTATCTACCTAACCCATAACACATAACACCCTAGGTTAGAAAATAAGTCAAAGTAGGAGGAACCCTACCTCTTGAAGCGTAAGATGAGTGTAAAAAGCCTCAAGAACACTTCCTAAGCCCAAAGTTCTTGATTTCTCCAAAGTCTTTTCTTTGGATCTTCGGTGAAATCTTTCGTTCTTGGTACTTAGATGTAGCCCTTGTCGCGGTAATCAACTTTAACTCTTGGTCCAAGTGATTCCGACCGATGGAACTCCGTGAGTCGAAGGGTGAAAGGTAGAAATTTTTGTTTTTCTTCTTCTCCTTCCAACGTTCAGACCAGCAAAGAACCCAACAGAGAAATATCCCAAAAATTAGATATTTGACTCCTATTTATATATTTTAATGCTTGGCCCAAGTCGCACCACACGCCCCCCTTTTTTCTGGGTCCGTTTTCGCCCTGAAGCGATTAAATTTCGTATCGGTTTAAACTCAAAATATTTTATATGAAATTTATTTAAATTATTTTTTAAATTTAAAAATTTTAATAAAAATTTCGTTTTTGGGGTCACCCGAGACTTGACCATCTCGTAAAATGCAAAAAATCTGACTATTTCGGAATTTGATGAAATTTGTTTGGGTAACTAGATTTCGCGAGACAAATTCAATGGTGATGTTCGTTTCGTCATCCAAGCTCTAGAGAAATACGAGTTTTCAACTCGCACTATAGTGACAAATTACCGTTTTGTTATTTTTCATAAAAAATTCAAATTTTCTCGACTTTTACGTGCTATGTAAGAGTAGCATTGTTCTTTACCCTCATCAAGAAGTTGATAATAAGCCAGCCGTTGACACTGGATTTGTAACTCACATGTCGCCGTAGTTTACTTGAAACAAATTTTGTATGTCACTCATTGCTGTTTGGGCAGGTGGATTTTAGTATGTAAATTGTGCCCTGATTATGCAAATAACTTCAAGTTAACTAAGAGTTGTGAATGTTGGATTTATACTCTTTATTTAGTCAACCGCCGCATAAACCACAATGTAGCTCGCAAATTATGTGTGTTTAACCAAAACCACAGTAGATGTAATTATTAGATACAACGAGAAGGCTGTATAAAATGCGTCCATATTAACAAATATGCTTATAATAATTTGTGGTAACAGAGTTTTGATGGGATGAAGTTTGTTTGTAGGGCATTATGGTAGTACTTTATTTTGAATTGTAGAGTTTAGCTGTATGTGATTTCTTGGCATCAATTATGATTTTTAATGTGACTTTGGCTATTCTGGTCTTGAATTGAACCTTACCTGATCAAAATTTGGGCAATCCAACGATGAATGGAAGTTATGTTAATATTATGTTTCCAACTGAAGATCAGGATGAAACGATGGTTGAGCAGGTCTGTCCCCAATCTGTGTTGCTACTAGGTAGTACCCTCACAACAACTTGGGGTGGGTTAAGATGCTTGTGATAATGTTCCATTCATGATGATGTAGTAACATTTATGTATGCCTACCCCTCCTACTGGAAAAAGAATAAAGTGAATGGTGATACGATCAGGTATGGATGTTAGGCAAAAGGGCAATGAGAGTATGATACGATGATATCATATCATGAATCAGACAAAAACTCCCAATTTTAGTGTGTTTTCAACACGAAACTAGAGCCTCTGCAGTTGTGGAGTGAATGCAATTGGGATGAAATCAAATATTATGCTGCCAATAACAAGCGGGTGATGAGTAACAAAATTGACGAGAGGACCTGTGTAGGATTTGAAGTCTTGTGGGCCAAGTAATAATACCCTAATTGTGTAGAATTGATAGTTGAGACAATGCTTTTACATGTTGTTTCATGTTATAGGGGTTTGGTTGGGTAAGGATTGGATTTCAGCTATCGTGAGCATGCCCATCATGTACCCGGCTCTGGAAGAATGATTTGATATCCAGCTGGTTTAGGTTGGCTTCCGGCAGGCAACAAACATTGAGTTCAGTACAGCTAGCTAAGGTATTAATATAAGACTTGTTACAAAGCAGATGTGCCCTTTCAATGACATCAACCACCATACCAATCGATGTTCCAGGTAGAGCCAGACAGAGACACGCAGAGAGAGAAGAGCTATGTCTCTGTGAGTGATTTTGAACGCACATGGTTTGGCACCACCTGGGTTCGATGCCTGAGACTCAGAGAGGATGACAGAATCAATAAGGTGGGTTGGCACTTACCAAATAAAATGAACACGATCTTACCAGGCTAGGCTTGGCCGTATATGAAGTTGGTGTGGCTCTTAATGGCAACGTATATAGAATGAATGATCGATTATATGTGTATCTACTTAATAATTAGGAATATTGTGTATAAAAATAACGTAACAACAGAGATTTGAAGTTTCCAAAGCTTAACTGAAAAGCAGATCTTAGGCAAGAGGGGGTGTCGGAGGCAGGTAACGTGGATAGACTCGGTAGCAAATGTCGTTACTCTTTTTTAATTTGTTATGTAGATGTGCAATCGATCAATCAATCCAATTTATGGATGAGAGAATCCCACGGCAGCAGATTCTGTAGCTCTATTTTCTATTTCCCTTTTCCCTCTCTCTCTATGCAGTGTGACTGGCATGGGGAGATATGAAGCACAAACTTAATTCGACTTAGACAATCATTAAACAATACAAATTAAACTATTTACATACAAAAAAAAAATTACACACAAACCTCTCGAAAATTGTCATTTAATCACTTATATTCTTTGAAATTTAAAATATTACATATAAATTCTTTGAGGTTTGTATATGTGAAAATATATAGATTTTTGTCATTAATGTTCGTTAGTATATTTGTTAATAAATTATATTTAAACTTCTAAAATTTGAAGCATGTAATACTTAGACCTTCAAATTTTAAAAATTATATTTAGACTAAAAATATTTCAATTAAAGATAGAATATTAAATATTTTAAAATTCATAATTAAAATTTATATTATATTATGTCATTTTATTAAAATAAAACTATAAATAAAAATTTAATCTTTTCATTAAAAAATCATAATAAGTATTGTTGATGTCAAAATTTGAACAACTTCTATGTCAGTTTGTTGGATTTCGATCACCTGAAAAAGAAATCGGAGACCAGAGGGGAGCTTTGGGAATTGACTTTAATTAGTATTGTTGATGTCAAAATTTGAACAACCTTTATGTCAGTTTGTCGAATTTTGATCACCTGAAAAAGAAATCGGAGATCATAGGGGAGCTTTGGGAATTTACTCTATGATGTTTAAGTTAATAAGTGACTCAAACGTATGAACTACGTTTAGAAGTTAGAAAATTGCACACCCAGAGCATCAATGGAGCTCTATTTATAGAAGTTTTGGCAGTTTGAATTGAGTAGGGATAATGATTAAAGATCTAGTCGATCATAAAAAGATGAGTATTAGGTGAGTATTAGGTCTTTATCTCTGTATGTTGATTTGATGTTATCTGGTTAAATTTAGTTTATTCATGATATGTAGAATCTTATTCAAATTAGAATTCTTGAGAGGATGAGTTATACTTAGACTAAATGAACTTTTCATCTTAAATCAATTTGTCCATCATTACGTACGAACACATGAAATAAGTCTAAATTAACACATTTATATGTTCTATTATATCATCCATTGACATAAAAATTAAACAAATTTTAATTTTTAAGAAAAAAATAGTAATCAGTATAAAAATATCAAAAAACTTAATTTAATACTCATTTGCATATAATTATATTGTTTATTGGAATAAAATTAAAAAAATCAAGCAATAGGTCAAATTATAATGGACATAATGTCTTCTATCTTTAATTGAGGTGATGATTTGATCGTGTAATAGATTTCGTTAGTTTTATAATTAATAAGGGTCTAAATATAATATTTTAAATTTGAGAGATCTAAGTGTTATATGTCTACAAATTTTAAGAAATTTGACTATAATTTACTAAACAGACATTGATAACATAGGTGTAAGTGTTATGCGTATATAAATTTCAAAAAATCTGTGTATAATATTTTAAATTTTAGAGAATTTAAGTGATGAGTTTAGGGGTTTAAATATAATTTTCCAAAAAAACAAAATAAAGAAAAGGTCCATGTGCTTAGGTTGACGATGTTGGCAGACTGTGCACAATTGATCATGTGGTGTGTTGGACCCACCACCTCTTCCTTTTTTGTTTTTAGTAATGTTAGATTAATCAAATTTTAAGATTAAATTTAAAATTTAAATGATATGACAGTTGACTTAGATTTTTTTGATTAGTGTCATGTCATTTGGGTTCTAATAAAAATTTTAAATAATCAACTGTCATATTATTTGAGTTTTAACTTTCATCTTAAAATTTGATCAGTATAACATTACTCTTTTATTTTTCGAAAAAAAATTTATGTTCATTAACCTTTTTATTAGGAGTGTCAATCATGTCGTGTCGTATCAGTTTCGTGCCGTCACTATTAATCGTGTTATTTTTGTGTCGTATCACTTTCAGTACGTGTCGGGTTCGTGTCAATATTTGTGTTAATAAAAAATTATTTAATTTGACAACGACTAATATAATACTATTTAAAAAATTAAAAAAATTTATAAAATTCTTATTTTCTATCTAAAATACTCATTAATAATTATTTTCTATCTACAGTACACATTAATCTTGTTATTCATGTTGAACCTTAATTTGACCAATTTATTCCTCGTGTCAATGAATCATGTTATTTTCAGGTTTGTATTAAGTTCGATTCGAATCGGGTTCGTGTTCGAGTCAAAAATTTGACAACCCAACTTTTTATCAAATTATAATTTCAAATGGTGCGGTAACAGTTATTGGATAGTCAGTAAAAGTCTGTGGACTCTCCTTATCTTGTAGATTTTATTGATTTGAGGGGATAAAATTTTTTATAAGGAAAGGTAATATTGTTGATTTTTCCGACCTCTCCCGGTTTCCAATGCGGATGGTGACTGTTGATGTTACTGCTGGTGCGCTTTTCAGGCTTTTTAGCCACATGGGGGTGGTGTGGGAAACTCCCAACCAGACAAACAAACATGGCAGTCGGTGGACAGGTCTGTACGCGTCTTTTGGGTCCATCAATCAAAGCCTTAAAATTGGATTTGATTATGGTACGCTAGAATATTTTTAGTATCGGACATCTAAAATTTATTAAAGAATATTTTTATAAATTTTGTAAAATATTTTATAATAAAAAATTTATAATTTTTTGGATTGATTTATTAATTTTGTGAATTTTTTTACTATTTTATGGATATTTTTATCATATTTGTGATAATTATTTTTAAAAATTGTTTAAGTTCGGTTCGTTTAGGAAACAAGCCAAACTCGAGCCGAGCCCGAATATTTACACATAAACGAGCCGAGTTTGTCGAGCTTGAGCCGAGCTTGTAGGGCTTATTTTTAAACGAGCCTAAAAACTTGTTCAAGTTCGAGCTCGTCTAGAAAATAAACTGAGCTTGAACGAACCGAAATCGAGCCGAATTCAAGCTAAGCTCGAGTAGCTCGGTTTGATTAATAATTTTATTTTTAAATACAAATAAAATTACTATATTTGTGGTTATTTTTATAAGATTTTTTTACTATTGTGGTGGATGTTTTTATTATTATTGTGGTAATTATTATTATTTTTTTATATCACAACAATAATAAAAATACTTACAAATATAATAAGAGCGGCCATAAATATAATAAGTTTCAATATGATACCTAAAATTTTAGTTTCAGAAACTATTACATACTTAAGACTATTTGCTTTTTTGGAGGAAGACTGTCGTGTTGTCCACGTGCCAGATAACTCAACTCAAGTACGGTATAGAATAATAGCATGGGAGTCCTCTGGCTCTGGCTGGCTGTGTTGGGATATTAATTATCACTGCCAATGTTTCTTGGCGGATGTATGGAATAGTTTATTTGTATATTTATTTTTTGTAAAAAAAAAAAGTGTAATAATATATTAAGTTATATTATTTAGATCTACAAAATTTAATTTAATTTATTGATTTAATTATGTGATTTTTATTGAAGCTATTAGATCAATTTTAAGTTTGATAATTCTAGACAAGACTTGTGAAGTCGACACAGATTTAATGAAATTGACTGTAGTTTTAACGGGATTGGCAGGTTAATGAGTTAACTCGATAGACCATTAAAATAAACAAATTAATTTCGTGTTTAACTCATAAACTCGTTTCAACATGTTTAACTCATTAACAGTGTCATTATAAATTTTTTAAAAAAAATTTGATCTCTAATTCTTCACCTCACCTTATCAAAGATGATTTCTTTCACATTCTTTATTGTGCACACTTTTTTTTTCAACTATGATTTATTATTATAATAAACATGTCAAATATATGCAATATGTGACGATTTCCTAATTTTTTATGTGGACCCCTTGTCTCCCAACGGTTTGTATTTATACTTCTTGATTAATTGGATAAGGTGTTGCTTGGTAATATTTTTTTGAAAATAATTGTTTTATTTTATTTTTTCTTCAAACAACTTTCGTACCAGTACATTAAGTGTAATATTTGTCAGTCCCTCAATTTGTGTGAGTTGATTAGTCTTAAAATATATGAAGCACATGGTTTAATATTGCAGTGAAACTAATTTGGGCACAAACACTAGTTAAGCGTCTGCCCGTATAAGGTGTCAAATGTGTCGGATCGGGTAATTTTGTATTAAGTTAATTTTGAGTTAGTGTCAAAAATTTTAAAATACAAACCTGACATGTGTTAATAATCGTGTTAAGATTTGTAAACAGTAACCTGATCTGACTATTAATAGGGTTATCTGAACTCAACCTGCTTGACACATTTAATAATTAGGTTGTTTTCGGGTTAACACACATAACATGATCTATTTAACTTATTTAATACATATAATACAGACTTATTTAACACACATAACCTATTTTTACACATGTTCATTATAATACATTATTCAATCATTCATTCAAAATTTAAAATAATTGTTTTACAAATAACATTTCACATCTCATCAATAAAATTAATTAAAATTGATGGTGTATTTAAACGTGAAGCAATTTTGTAATGACGAGTAAATGAAAGAAACAATATTGTAATTGTTGGGATCTGAGCTACTAGACTCGAGTGAATGATACTGAGAATTGTTAGGGAGTTGGGGAATTAACACAGTAGAAATATAGTGGTTCACCGACTAGAGAACTCTGCTAATTCACTCTTCAATGGAGGCTCTGGCTCATTTTTCTTTATTGATTATACCAAAGGTTTACAAAATAGGTTTTTGGTCATTTGGTCCCCCCTTCTGATGGGGTGTTACCGGGTATTTATAAAATCATTCCCTGCTAAGCGGGATCCTGGCCGAGATTCTTGCCCTTACTTCGTAGGATTCTCCCTAATTCTAGGAGAAGATCTTGGTTGGTTGAGATTAGGTGTCTTGATTATTACTTCCTAACACTTTTAGGAAACTCTCATGATCTTCCAACTATTGCCCTTGTTTATCTCGAAGGGACCTCCAGCTCTACTCTTCCGAGTTCCGTTCATCTAGTTTGACCTCCTAGGCTGAGCTGACCTCCTGAGCTAGCGTTTGGAATTTATTTTGAGGTATCATTAGTTGTTCCCCCAGCCCTTGGCCCAAGCGAGCTTGGGCATGAGCTGAGTTGCTTTTACCTTGGACCAGACCTGCGCCTAGTTGACCTTAGCCTTTATGTAAGATGCACGTGGGAGGGGCTTTTGCACGGTAGCAGCAATCATGGCTCCCTTGGTTCCCGCGCACGCCTCATCCCATGTCTTTCAAGCCTTAAATGCTCAAAACGGCTAAAAGAGAACGTACAAAATCACCATTCATTTTCTACGCTGTTCACCTTCGTCTCTGGCTCTTTCTCTCTGTGATTTTTGGGTTTTTCTCCACACGATTCCCTTATTCTCTGCTCTAGACTATGCTTTCTGGGTTCGACTTGAAATCCTGCTTTTTTCCTCTCCTCCAATTCTGTTCTTTGGCTGTTGTTTGTTGCTCTTCTTCCCTATCTAGGTACGCTTCCTTATGCCCCCTTTCTCTTTATGTTGCCTTTCCTCACTCTGGATCCCTCGACTTCGAGGTGGCCATTATTTTTTTGGATTTTTTGGTTCTTTTTCCTTTGGAATTGCAATCGTTGCCTATCTCCTCTTCCTCGCTTTGTGGATTAGAACTCCACTGTGCGAATTCTTACTGTCGAGAGGTACAGTGCTGACCCTAGGATTATTAGGGGGTGTTTAGTTAGTATTCCTCCATTTTATAATTCTTTCGATTTGCCTTTCTCTTTGCCAATCATGTTTGCCTCCTCTGGAGCAACTCCCTCCTCTGTTTCCCTCCTAGGCGACAGGTCTGCCAAGAGAGATTCTGATTTAGGGGATGTAGGTGATGAGATTGACAACTTCCCCGGTGTTGAGGCTGTCGATATCGAGGTGGACTCCAAAGAACTCCCTTCATCTTCCTCTCATGTACCTCCTAGTGCTGACAAGGGTAAGGGCAATGTGAGTGAGGTTGGGATTCCTAATAGTACAGTGGGTATGAGGGCTGCCTTCAGGCATGCTGAGCTCGTGGGTTCCAGTGGGGTGGATCTTATTCTCATGAAAACTCTTAGTGCTCGTTTCAGTTTTTCCCCTAGTGTTCAGCCCTGGTGCCCGGATAAATTCACCCTATACGTTGCCCAAGTGCACAAAAGAGTTTGTTTCTTTATGGCTGCTTTCGAGAATGACCTTCGTTTCCCTATACACCCCTTCATCAAAAATATTCTGCAGCACCTCAATGTCTGTCCTGCTCAACTTTCTCCTAACTTCTAGAGTGTTTTAGTGGGTCTTTTAGTTTTCTTTAAGAAGCATGGGCTTGGGACTCCCACCATTTCTCTGCTTATGGACCTTTTCAACTCAACTGAGGGCTTTCTATATGTTTTTAGGCGGACCTTGTCTAGGCAAATCATCACACACCTCTCGAGCTCTCATAAAGGTTGAAAAAAGAATTTCTTTTTCGTTGGGGGTGTCAACTGGAAATACAACCCTGCTGATAAAACAGACACTCTTGGGATTCCCAGAACTTGGTCAGCCCCAGATAACTTAGGTGAGTTCTTGCCTGATTGAACTATGGTTTGAAGATTTATAAGTTGTTTTCCTGACCTCTGCACTTTTGGTGTCCCTCCTTTCTTAGGCATTCGACTTGAACTCAGTGCCGAGGACGAACGAGTGAAGCTGAAGTTGGCTAAGTGTAATCTAGAGAGGTACTCTGAGCTCCTTAAGCCCTGGGAATTAGAAAGGCAGGGATTTAGCCCTCCTCCAATCCCACTTTCCTTTATCCGACCTGAGGGCGTAGAAGGTAATGTTCTTTCCCTTATTTGGTTTCATTGTTTTTCCCCCTTTCTTTTTCCTTTTGACTAACCAGCTTAAGTAAAATCTCTCAGGGTCTTCTACGATGAAGCCTACCCCTGAGATGCTCCAAGCTAAAGTAGAGTTATTGAAGAGGAAAAGCAAGGGTGGTACCAAGCACAAGGCTGATGACAGTTCTGATGGGAGCCTAGTTACTCGAGCTAAGGTTCAGAAAATGGGTACTTCCTCTGCCTTTGTCCAAAAGGCTCCACCATCCCCTCTACATGCTTCACTAACCTCAGGACCTCCTTTCCCCTAAGGGACCCGACCTGCCACTAAAGATGCTCCTAGGCGAGACCGATCCTCCCCTTCTGCATCTGAAGTTGAGAGGGCCTTGGAGACTGTTCGCACTCTCCCTGGTTGTGCTATTTCTGCGTTAACCAAAGAGGCCTCCCAATCTCTTCCCACAAAATTTGTGGTAGGCAAAGGGGTCCTCCCGAAGTCTGAGAATTCCCTCATTACTGACGTGAAGTGTGCTGCAGAGGCCATTGCCTCTATTATCCCGGAGTCTGACATTGATGCAGCCACTTCTGTACCCCTGGGAGCCTGTGTTTTCACTGCGTTGTATGGTTATACCTCGGTGAGATCCTAGTTTATCAAATTCTTTCTTTTTCCTATGGTTGTCTTGCGCTCTTCCCTTTACACTAATTTTTCACGCTTGTCTTCAGATTGCCATTTAAATAAGCAGCTTGTTAAAGTGAATCCAAGCCCTGGAGGGGTCAGCCAATGCTTCCAAAGCTTTTGAGATGAAGTGTGCCGATCTGGCCTTTGAGAATAATGACCTTAAGGTCCAAGTAAAGGAGTTACAAGAGCAAGTGGAGCAGCATTCTTCCTTTGCCAAGTCTAGATAAGAGGAGCTCAGCAAGACTAAGGAAGACCTCCGGTCAAAAACTGATGACTGGATAGAGGAAAGTCGGAAGTCCCTTGATGCTCTAGCTTCCTTCAAGAACATGAAAAGGGAGTACGAGGTGCTAGCAGAGGCCAATGATGCTGTCAGGGAGGAGTTAGGGGCTGCCAGGGACGCACTGGAGGTGCGAGACATTACCATTCAGAAAAAGGATGAGTTGATTGCCCAGCTAGAGGATGACGTTCTCACTAGGTGGGCAAAAGGGTGGATTATTTTCCAGGGTATAGTTGAAAGGACTTACCCTGAACTGAATTTTGACTTTTCAATTCCCCTTGAAGAAGAGGGCGAGGTTTCTGAAGATGTGCCCATAGACTCTGGAGGGCTCATTCCTCTAGTTGGGGCTTCAGCTCAAGATGCTTCTGCCTCCTCAGGTATCTCTACTCCCCTGGCTACTGAGCCTGTTTCTTCCCTCCCTGCTGAGCTGGCCACAAGAGCCTTGGTTGAATCTGAGGTCCCTACCTCTTTGCTTGCTCTTGGCCCTCATGAAACTTCAACTGTTGCTGTGCCAGAGAGGTCGCCTGCTGAGCTGGAGAGCCCTTTTTCCATTCCTTGTGCTGAGACATCAACTACTACACTGCAAGGCCCTTCATCTACTCTCCCTTCAAAAGCTTAGGATTTGTAGCTTTGAGCTAATTATCTCAAAATTGTAACATTTTGAAACAAAAATTTCAGAATTGTAGCATTTTGTATCTTTAATTTACAACTTATAGCTCTCCTCCTTTCCCTTTGCTTTTAACTTGTTGCTCTCCTCTTCCATCAATCTAATATGATATTCCTCAACTCTTCCCCCTTTGCTTAGGGGGTCATTCAGATTTCCTTGAAGTAAAAAGGTTAGGAAAAACTGCTGATGTGCCTAACTGAGCTTCCAGCTCCTCACCCTACTTCTGTCCAAGCTCTAGCAATTGACCACCAGAGCTCTGGCCTTACTTCATCCTCAAAGATTTAGGATACAAAGCCAATTTTTTAAACTTATCAACTCTTGGTTGTGACAATTTTTAAACCAGGATGCAACTACGTAACTTCTACTGCGTAGTGCAATTTTCTCAACCCTTTCCCTCTCTCAGCAAATGGATAGGAGATTTGCATGACCAGTTTATCATACATAGTAGGGGTCTAGTTTTTAGCTGTTTGAAATATAAGGCAATGAGTACTTGAAGTCTTACCCTTAAGGAGCTTCCATTTGCTGACCTGCGTAGCTGACTTGCTCCAGAACTGGTCTTGAGGGGACCTTTTGGTAAACAATCATGCTCTGTCCAGTGGTTCTGATGTGCTGAGGTCCTGGACTGCCATGGACCACACGCAAGGTGACAACCTGGAAGAGCATGCCTAGATGTAGCTGCTTGAGTGCATTAACTTCCTTATTTCTGACTTGCTGACCTCCCGATGTGTAAGGTTTTTTTTTTACCTCTCTTTTATGCTCTAGACCCCTCCTTGGAGGTTTGCTTGTTTTATCCCGGGGTGTCGTTGATGTATGCTTTCAATGCATACCCTTCCTACCAAAAAGGTTCCTACTTCCTTAATTTGGAAACCTAGAGACCCACCGACTTAATATTTCGTGTAATTAACAACTTCCTAAAAATCTGGGGTCTTCAAAGAATTTTTATAAGTACTGGCTATCACTTCCCTCCGGGTATCCCTTTGTTATTCTTGAGGGCTTAACGCCTTATATTTCCTTCTCTCTTTTTTTTCACCTGAATCAGCTATGTTTGCCCCCTTTTCTGCTCTGTTTCAAGAGTGAACCACCTTTGGGGTTGAGTGGATGTAGCATACTCACTACTTTTTTCCCTCAGTGGTGACATCCTTCGATTTAGAGAGGATAAGGAAGAGATTCTTTCTTGATTTGGAGTTATCTCTACGTGCTCCAAGTTCTGATGAATCCTATAATTACCTTCCCTTTAGGGAGACGTGTTTCTTTGAAGCAGCTTTGGAGTTAGGTTTGTGTCTTCCCATTCATCCTTCTATTGGATTTATTTTGGCCTATATTGGCTTGTGCCCCTCTCGTCTTTCACCTATGGGATGGACTGTCATGACCAATTTCTTCCTCTTCTGGCGTCTGCGAGGTAATGACGAGTTTCCTACAGTTGCCGAGTTTCTCCACTTTTTTACCCTTAAGGAGGATAAAGTTCCATGCTTTGTCTGCTTCCGGTGGAGAGATTTTTGGCTTCGTCGTTTAGTGTTTGGTCTCCCTTCCTTTTCTTCAGGATGGGCTCAGCGCTTCTTTTTTGTTTCAAGTGACTCGTGGAGGTCTTCCGAGGTGGGCACTAGAGAGTGCAGAGTCCCTCGGTCCTAGAAGAGTTATTCTTACCGAGGTGAAAGCGATTAGGATCTTTCTATTGGGATCAAATTTTATGATGTTCTCTATTTATCTTGTTTCTTGGTATGTAGGTGCTCCTGATCTGGACTTATTTGAATTGATGAGGGTGGAACTAGTGACCCAAGCTGAGCCCATTTCCTTCTCTGAGCTCATGACATCAAACAATCTGTTCTTGTTTAGTGCTGCTGCGGCTGAACAAGATTTTCCTTTTTTTCCTGAACCCGACTCTTTTTCTTCAGAATTTGATAAAAGCGAAGACATTGGAGCCCCTTCGAAGAGGCGCAAGAAGGATAGTTCTTCCTCCCTTACCTCAGACTCTAGGCTAGGGGAAGTTCTGTTTTCCACTGTTGGGAAAAAGTTGATAGATCTTCTATCATTAGCTAAGAAGGAAAGGGATGAGCTGAAAGAGGAGAACTTCGTTTGAAGGAGAGGATAACTGAGTTGGAGAGACCACTAGGAATTTTGCTTTGATTGTTTCCTTGTAACTGCTGATGTCCTTAAAACTCAACTTTCCCATATTTGCTGCATATCGTGAACGATTTATGATTTGAAGAAGTCTTTTGTTTTGTAATCTCTGATGTTTCTAAGCTTCATGACTCTTTTAATGAATTCATCGCGAACCCTAAGGTTCTTACCATGAACCATTGAGTTCATCGTTCTTTATAAAGAATTAGTAAGTTCATTCCGAGCTCTTGAGCTCTTCTTATGAACCGATAAATTCATCGTGAGTTCAGGACTTTCTTTATTAACAAGTAAGTTCTCCATGAGCTCCAGGGCTCTTTCTATGAACTCACGAATTCATCGTGAGCTCTAAAGCTTTTTTATGAACTAATGAATTCTTCGTGAGCTCTAAGGTTTCTTTTTATGAACTAATGAGTTCGTCGTGAGCTCTAAGACTCTTTTTATGAACTAATGAGTTTATACTGAGCTTCAGGGCTCTTTTTTATGAACTGATGAGCTCATCGTGAGCTCTAAGACTCATTTTATGAACTAATGAGTTCATCGTGAGCTCTAAGGCTATTTTTATGAACTAATGAGTTCATACTAAGCTCCAGGACTCTTTTTATGAACTGATGAGCTCATCGTGAGCTCTAAGGCTCATTTTATGAACTAATGAGTTCATACTGAGCTCTAGAGCTCTTTTTATGAACTCATGAGTTCATCGTGAGCTCTAAGGTTCTTTTATGAACTAATGAGTTCATATTGAGCTTCAAGGCTCTTTTATAAACTAATGAATTCATACTGAGCTCCAAGGTTTTTTTTATGAACTGATGAGTTCATCGTGAGCTCTAAGGCTCTTTTTATGAACTGATGAGTTCATCGTGAGCTCTAAGGCTCTTTTTATGAACTAATGAGTTCATACTGAGCTCTAGGGCTCTTTTAATGAATTGATGAGTTCATCGTGAGCTTTAAGGCTCTTTTTATAAACTAATGAGTTCATACTAAGCTCTAAGGCTTTTTTTTTTTTGCGTGCTCATAAGGATAGATGAATCACAGACTTGCTATTTTTTTTTTTTTTAACAATGGTTCATAATACAAGACAAACTTACTGAAAAAATTTCCTACGATGTTCTGCATTCCATGAATGGGGCAGGACTTTCCCTTCTTTCATATGTAACTCATAATTTCCCGGTCTAATTACTCGAGAGACTATGTATGGATCTTCCCAGTTAGGCCCCAGTTTCCCATGAGTGGGATCCTTTCTCGCCAGCAGAAGCTTCCTCAGCACCAGATCTCCAACCTTGAAACTCCTATGCTTGACCTTCCTGCCGTAGTATCTAGCTGCCTTCCTTTGGTAGCTCTTTATGTTGTTCAGTGCTGCCTCCCTCTTTTCTTCTAACAGATCCAAACTTAGCAGAAGGGAATTATCATTGTTTTCCTCGTTTGCTAATTATGTTCTAAGTGAAGGGAGCCCAACTTCCACAGGTGGCACTGCCTTAGAACCGAAAGCCAAAGCAAATTGAGTCTCTTGTGTTGCCGACCTAGTGGTTGTCCTATAAGCCCATAGTACTTCTAGGAGGTGCTCAACCCATTTATCCTTTAGATTTTCCAGCTTGGTCTTTAGGGCAGACTTTATAGTCCTGATCGTGACTTCTGCTTGTCCATTAGACTGAGGATGAGCTAGGGTAGAAAAGTAGTTCTTTATTCCAAGCTCGACACAGAAATTTTTGAACTTCGGGTTGTCAAACTACTTCCCATTATCCAACACAATTGCTCTGGGGATCCCAAATCGACAGATTATGGATTTCCAAGTAAAATTCTAAACCTTCTATTCTGTAATGGCTGTTAAGGGCTCTACCTCTGCCCACTTGGTAAAGTAATCCACCTCTACAATGACGAACTTACATTGTCCTACACCAGTGAGAAGAGGCCCTAGCATATCTAGACCCCACTGTTGGAATGACCAAGGACTTATCACTGAGGTCAGGAACTCTGGTGGGCAGTGAGGGATGTTGGCATGTATCTGGCAAGCTTGCCATTTTCTGACCAGGTCTGTTGAGTCCTTGAGCAAAGTGGGCCAGTAATACCCCCGCCTTAATGTCTTTCCTGCTAAAGCCCGAGCTCCGATGTGATTGCCACAGACTCCTTCGTGAATTTTTCTGAGTATATAATCAGCGTCCTCGTTCCCCACGCATTTGAGGAGTGGCGCTAAAAAACTTCATCTGTACAAGTTTCCCTGTAAAATGGAAAATCTAGCTGACCTGGTTCTTAGTTTTGCTGTTTCCTTGTTGTCTTCCGATAAGGTCTCATTCTGGAGATACTCCACAATGGGGTCCATCCAGCTTGATGGACTTTACATAGGAAAAACTTCTTCATTCTCAATACACACAGATGGTTCCGCCAGATGCTCCATGGGGATCAACCTGTCCAGATTCTCTTGAGAAGCTGTTGCCAACTTTGCCAAAATGTTTGCTCTCAAATTTTCAGTTTTAGGGACATGTCTGATCTTTACTTACACAAATTTCTTGATCAATTCTTGTACCTTCCTAAGATAAAGGACCATCTTCTCACCCTTAGCCTCGTAACCACCCTCTATTTGTTTCACCACGAGTTATGAGTCACTGCAAATCTCCAGTTGCTCGGCTTCCATTGAATGAGCTAAGCTGAGCCCTGCTATAACTGCCTCATACTCGGCTTCGTTGTTTGAAGCTTTGAATCCAAATCTCAGTGCGTATTCAACATCTATCTCACCGGGGGAGGTTAAAATCAAACCAGCTCCACTGCCCTGAGCATTGGCAGCTCCATCTACTGAAAGTTTCCATGTAGGGAGGTCAGGTACTGACTGCCCTGTCTCTGCTGGTATCCCAGTTGTGAATTCTGCAATGAAATCTGCCAATATTTGTCACTTAATGGCTGTCATTGGCTTGTATCTGATGTCAAACTCACTAAGTTCGACGGTCCATTTAACCAGTCTCCCCGAAGATTCTGGCTTGTGCAGCATCTGCTTCATAGGTTGATTTGTTGGGACTTCGATAGTATGAGCTTGGAAGTAGGATCTTAGTCTCCTAGTAGTTATCACTAAGGCTAAAACGAGTTTTTTCATTTTAGGATACCTTTCTTCTGTCCCCCTCAGAGCTCAGCTGTAGTAGTAAACTGGTTGCTAAGCTATGTCCTTCTCCCTTACTAGCGCTACGCTGGTTGAGAAATTTGAGACAATCAGGTAAAGGGTAAGTACTTCTCCTTCTAACGGATTTACCAAGACAGGTGGGGTGCTCAAGTATTCTTTCAATGCTTTGAAGGCTTCTTCACATCGAGCATCCCATTGAAAGGCTTTCTTTAAGACTTGAAGAAGGGCTAACACTTGTCGCTTGATCTGGAAACGAAGCGACTCAAGACAACTATTCTCCCGGTTAAACGCTGTATTTTCCTCATGTTAGAGAGAGGTTGCATATCCAACACTGTTTTTACCTTCTCTGGGTTAGCCTCTATTCCTCTGCTATTAACTATGAAGCCCAAAAAATTTCCTGCTGACAACCCAAAGGCACACTTAGCTGGGTTGAGCTTCATCTTGTATCCTCTCAGGACCTGAAATGACTCTGCTAGGTGCCCAATGTAGAGTTATGCCTTCAGTGACTTGACGAGCATGTCGTCAATATAGACCTCCATGGAGGTCCCAATCTGTTTTTGAAACATCTTATTCACTAGGCGCTGGTAAGTGGCTCTTGTATTTTTTAACCCGAAAGACATCACTTGATAGTAGTACGTCCCTTGCTCAGTTATGAATGAGGTCTTCTCTTGGTCACTGGAATCCATCCCGATCTGATTGTACCCCGAGAAGACATCCATGAAGCTGAGGAGCTCATGTCCTGCAATGACATCTACAATCAAATCTATCCGGGATAAAGGAAAACTATCTTTTGGGCAAGCACGGTTGAGGCCTGTAAAGTCAATGCAAAGACGTCATTTGTCGTTTGTCTTCTTGACTAAGACTACATTGGCTAGCCAGACTGGGTAATCCACTTCTCGAATGGCTTTCGGGTGAAAGAGCTTGCTCGCCTCTTCGTTGATGGCTTTCTGACGCTCCGGGGCGAAGGTCCTCCTCTTCTGCTTAATGGGCTTACAGGTTGGATTCACGTTGAGCTTGTGATTGATGGCAGAGGGATCAATCCCTTTCATGTCCTCTTGTTTCCACGCAAAAACTTCCTTGTTCCTTTTCTGGAATTGGATGAGGAGATCCTTGATCTCCTTGCTCAGCTTGGATCCAACGTAAACAAGATGCTCCAGCTCCTCATCAATTTGAACAGGTTCTAGTTCTTCTGACGGTGTTGGCTTGGTCTCGAGTTCATCCCTCATGTCAAGCTCATCCAATTGGATGTTCTCAACCTCCTTATTTCTCATGGATGCCATGTAGCATTCCCGTGCTATGCGCTGGTTTCCTCGGACCACTCCAACTTCGTTTTCTGTTGGAAACTTCACTACAAGGTGATAGGCAGAGGGAATAACCCTTATAGAATTGAGCGAGGGTCTTCCAAGGAGCATATTGTATGCTGAAGGTGCATCAACCACTAGGAATTTCATATTTGTTGTAGTCTGACAGGGTGGGTCACCTAAGGTCAAAATGAGTTTGATTGACCCAAGGGGTAGCACCCTTTCTCCTGAGAACCCCAATAGGTGGGCACTTCCTGGTTTAAGTTTTTCCCTTCCTATATCCATTTTGTCGAAAATAGAAGCAAAAATGATGTCTGTCGAGCTGTCATTGTCAATTAAAACACGATGGATAGTCCTATTGGCCACCACAACTCTTACCACAAAAGGGTTATCATGGGGATGTTGGCAGCCCTCTAGATCTAAATCTGAGAAAGTGATAGCCGTGTCTAAGCATGGAGACTTAGACGCAGTATATATTGGGAGCTTCTCTGGCTCTGATTTTTTGCAAGTGGGTCTTTCTGGCAGAGCTGGACCCTCCTCCTCTGTCAAATCCTCTTGATATCACTTTGATCTCCCCCATAGGTTGCTGGTGTGGCTCTAGTGCTTGACGTTGAGGGGGTGAGGGTGAGAGAGCTCGATTTTGATTATCATTGGTCGTATAGCATCGTAAGTGCCCTCGCTGGATTAGAAATTCTATTTCCCTCTTCAATTGGATACAGTCGTTGATGTGATGACCATGGTCTCTGTGAAAGTCACAATACTTCGTAGGATCCCTTTTTGCCGGGTCTGCTTTCATCCAGGGGTGGCCACCTTAAGAACTTCTCATTTTGCACCTCATACAGTATCTGAGACACTGTAGCAATCAGGGGGGTGAACTGTCAGGGTGCATACCTTGGTTGTAGCTCTGGTTGTGGAGGGCCGAGGTGATCCCTGACATTTCCTCTTTTCTTCGAGGAACGCTCTTTGTCTCTTCTTAGAGACCTGCCTCGTTCTCTTTCCTTTCTAGGAATTTGTTCTCTCTTATTTTCTTCCTTCCCTTTCTCCTTTCCCGATGAAGAGCTCCCGACCTTAGAGAGGAGTGCTTCCTCACCATGTATGTATTTTTCTACTTTGGCGAGCACCTCCGCCATACTAGCCTGGGGGTTCTTTGAGATGGAAAACATCAGGTCTTTTGACTGAACCCCCAGACCTGCTATGAAGGCTGTAATAACAAATTTTTTGTCTGAGACATCCACCTTCAAGGATTCTGAGTTGAACCGTTGAACATAAGACCGTAGGTTCTCATCAGGTTCTTGTTTCACATTTAACAAATGGTAGCTCGGTTTCCTATAAGTCCGAGCTCCAATGAAGTGGGACACAAACAAGATTGACAGCTCTTTAAAAGAGGAAATCGAGGCTGAGGGGAGTCTATTGAACCATGCTAAGGCTGAGTCCTTTAGGGTGATAGCAAAGGCCTTACATCTCACTGGATCTTGATATCCATGCAACTCTATTTATTTTTTGTAGGTGTTGAGGTGGTCCACGAGATCTTTTGTCCCATCGAAAGTATCCAGTTGCGGCATTCTGAATTTATGTGGGAGAGGGAAATACAACACCCCAACAGTGAATGGGGATTCGGTTTGCTGCATCAAGACATCCATAGTGACTAGGGCCTTGCTCTTCACTGCCTCCTTCATCTAACTGAGCTTTTGCTGGATGTTTTTGAAACGTTGCTCCCAGTGGTGTTCTCTTCTCTCCTATTGATAAGGGAAGAAGTCGCTCATCTCCCCTTCCTTATACTGACTTTGTACTTCCTTGTTGTGACCATTCCTAGGGGGTAGGCGAAGTTCTAGTCCCAAGGTCTGGCTATTCTCTCCCACCTCATTAACTTCTTTGAGGGGGTCGAGATGCGATTACTCTCTTAGTGGTGGGTTATTCTGGCCTCCTTGAGCCGGTCGTGCCTCCGGTGGGCGTTGTAGGAGCTTTAAGAGCTCTTCGTTCTATTTTATCAGACGTTCATTGACAAGACGAAGGGTCTCCATCTCATTATTCATGGGAAGGCCCCCCATGGGGGGATCTACTTGAGCGTTTTCGGATCGTCTATTATTTGCGGCTTCTTGTTGATCTTGCATCCATAGAGGATGGGTCTGGCTTTGGCTCATGTTTCGCGTTGATACTATCAGTCACTGAAAAATCAGCTTTATTCGTAACAGGAACAGTCATTCCCACAAACGGCGCTAAACTGATGGTGTATTTCAACGTGAAACAATTTTGTAATGACGAGTAAATGAAAGAAAAAATATTAAAATTATTGGGATCTGAGCTACTAGACTCGAGTGAATGATACTGAGAATTGTTAGGGAGTTGGGGAATTAACACAGTAGAAATATAGTGGTTCACCGATTAGGGAGCTCGGCTAATCCACTCTTCAATGGAGACTCTGGCTTCTTTTTCTTTATTGATCATACCAAAGGTTTACATAATAGGTTTTTGGTCATTCGGTCCCCCCTTTTGATGGGGGCGTTACCGGATATTTATAAGGTCATTTCCAACTAAACGAGATCCTGGCCAAGATTCTTACCCTTACTTCGTGGGATTCTCCCTAATTTTAGGAGAAGATCTTGGTTGGTTGAGATTAAGTGCCTTGATTATTGCTTCCTAACGCTTTTAGGAACCTCTTGTGATCTTCCAATTGTTGCCTTGGTTGTTATTGTCCTTGCTTATCTCGAAGGGACCTCTAGCTCTACTCTTCCGAGTTCTGTTCGTCTAGTCTGACCTTGGGCTGAGCTGACCTCCTGAGCTAGCGTTTGAGATTTATTTTGAGGTATCATCAAAAATGCATTCAGGTTTCAACCCCAAAATTAAAGCAAGAACTATACTGGTATACTATCATAATAATGTTAAGAATTATACTGTCAACTATTATAGTAAAAGAAAGAACTAATAAGTAATAATGTTAAGATCACATTAGTTATACATAATAAATAAACTATATTGTCATAAATATTTTAAACTGGTCTATAATGGGTTAGATCGAGTTTTTGTTTGAATCATATCAACCCGTTTAAAAGATACGTGTTAATCAGATCAAAATCAGGTCAATTTTACTCCGACATAATTTTTTTCTTGACATGATTTTTTTTGGGTTTAAATGTGTTGATCTGTTTTAACCCATTAACTCATTTAATTTTGTAGTTCATCTATTAATTTCGTATTAAATTTATATTGTATTTATGTGTAGTGTCAAAAAATTGAGGGCCCCATACTGATATAAAGATTGCTAGATGCATGACTGAACTTTCAAGATAAAGTAACAAAACCTTTGCACGGGGTAGTCAAAATAAGAGCAATGCTATTGAGATATAAAAATTTGATCTAATTTATTAATTTAATACACTGTGACATTTGGATTGACCGAGGTCTTATCAAACATTATAATTTAGTGTTGATCCAATTATTCTTATTAAGCCGCATCATTATGTCAACAAATTAAATCAAATTTTTAGGTTCAAATAGCATTACTGTCAAAATAATAATAGTGATTATTATCGGACCTTGCCACTCACTCCTATCCTACATATGAGGGCTTGCACTCCTCCGTTTCCCCACAGCATCCCTCTCTCTCTCTCTCTCTGGGTAGGGGCACTGGATCTAAAAAGAGACTTCTCTTTGTGTCTTTAGATTCCTTGTATTTTTCAAGATCAAAAATTTCATTTTGAATCTGTACATAGATCCCCATGATTGAATAGATGCTTTGCTTCTCATTGCGCAGAGAAATGGCTTGTTGGATGTGGACACTGTTACTGTGCGTCCTGCTTGTGGTCTCTGGAGCAATGGCAGCTGCACCGAGGAAGCCTGTAGATGTGCCATTTGGTAGAAACTATGCGCCAACATGGGCTTTTGATCACATCAAGTACTACAATGGAGGCTCCGAGATCCAGCTCTACCTTGATAAGTACACTGGTATGGTGTTATATACAAATACAATACAATAAACACTGCTACTTTTATTTACCCAAAAAAAAAAAAAACACTGCTACTTTTTCTTCTACAATATATTTGCTGTGTGTGTGTGTGGTAATAGATACAAGATGTTACTCCCATGTGTTAGATTTCTGAACTTTGATCCCTTGTGTTGTGTTGTGGGTTTGATTTTTGGGGGAAACAGGTACTGGCTTCCAATCCAAGGGATCTTACTTATTCGGGCACTTCTGTATGCAAATAAAGATGGTTGCTGGAGATTCGGCTGGCACAGTAACTGCTTTCTATGTAAGTGATCAATGACTCCCATCCCATACACATTTTGTAGAGCTAATTTACCTATGTTCTGAGGTTTACAACAACCAACTACTTCATTTATAAACAGGTGTATTATTCTAGGCTTTCCAAGAACTAGTACTGTATAAATGAAAAACATCTCCCCATCTTTTTCTTTAGATTAAGAAATTTTTGAATTATTAGTGACATCGGTTTTTCCCTTGGTTGGTGAGCAGAGCATAATGCTTGCCGAATAATTTCATGATTTTTTTTCTTTTTTCCTTACAATTTTTCAGCTATCTTCCCAAAACTCAGAGCATGACGAAATAGACTTCGAGTTCTTGGGAAACAGGACTGGGCAGCCCTACATTGTGCAGACAAATGTGTTCACTGGAGGGAAGGGAGACAGGGAGCAGAGGCATTATCTGTGGTTTGACCCAACCTCAGCCTATCACTCTTACTGTATCTTGTGGAATCTCTACCAGATTGTGTAAGTTTCTGTTTTTCCTTCTTTCTTCCTTAGTCTTAGAGAACCAACCAATTGAACACAACCTTTTTTACATTTGGAGCAGTTAATTGACATAATGAAATAAGCTTTTGCTTGAGCAGCTAAAGTTTACTTCTCTCTTTTCTTTATCAGTCACAGAAATGTGTGCGTCACTTCATGCCCAATTGCTCATAAGAGTTTCAGAGATATACATTCCAGTGGGTGTCTTCTAGAGGACCATGCCAACTTCAATATCATTAGTAAAGCCTTTCTATTTCAAATTTTTACGCTTAATAGTATTTAGTCGATCCATTCGCCTTCCAACTTGTTGGGTCTGTGGTGATATTTGGGTTTTTCTGGACTGAACCCTTAAGCACCCAGCTATCCCCTTCGTCAGGTGGTACTATCAACATGTAAACCATATATATGTAGTTTCCCCATGTATCTTATCCCAGTTTCTTATTTATATGGTCTAGTTGTTAAGCAGTGTTTTTTTTCCACCTCTGTTAATAATTATCAGAACCATAGTAAGAGTGTCATATTTTTTCATTTACCAAACAAATCCCAAATCTATCCCACATATTCAATCTTCCTAAATGTTCCTGAACGTTACTAAGAATTCTTAAATTTATTCCTAGAATTCTTTGAATTAATCCCCGCTGAGAAGACCATGTTTTTCTTGGAAGTCATTGCTTTTGTTGCCCAATTTTCTTCAAACTAAGAAAGATACCACCGTGATTGATACTTCAGATTTGGGATCTTTTTCTTTTTACTTTCTTGCTTGCCTCTGAATTCATATCTATGGACATCGATCCGTTTTAATCTTTTCCCCGCAAATGGAGGAACTATCTACTCCAAACAAAACTCTCAAAACTTTTGTAGAAACAGAGAGAATTGGGTCTGGGTCCGGTCTACACTCCAAAGTCCAAATGATTGATTCCCTCCCGACATAATAATAATAGCTTCAATTATGGCAGTCGCACATGATACATACAAATAAAATGGCCTCCTCCTGAATCAGTCTTGTTGGTGGGACTAAGTTTATGTGTATATTTGTGGCAGGTTCTTTGTGGACGACGTGCCAATCAGGTTGTTCAAGAACAGCAAAGATTTGGGAGTGAGGTACCCATTTGACCAACCCATGAAGGTATACTCGAGCCTGTGGAACGCGGATGACTGGGCCACCAGGGGTGGACTTGAGAAGACCGACTGGTCCAAGGCACCCTTCGTTGCCTCCTACAAGGGCTTCCATATCGACGGCTGTGAGGCCTCGGTGGAGGCTAAGTTCTGTGTCTCCCAGGGCAAGCGTTGGTGGGACCAGAAGGATTTCCAGGATCTTGACGGATTCCAATACCGTCGTCTCCGCTGGGTCCATACCAAATACACCATCTATAATTACTGCACCGATCGGGTCAGATACTCCACCATCAGCCCAGAATGCAAGAGAAACAGAGACATATAATAATGTTACCAGTTACCACCAATCCATCACACTCGGTCCAGGTCCAGGGGAGGGGTTGTCTTTTATTTATTATTTCTTCCTTATTATGTTCCACGGTATTCATCAGTCGGTTCGTTGGGTTGGGTTGTTTCCGTCTGTTTTCTTCATATTTTGTTTTAAATTAAATTCAATATGTACTCTATCCATCGATATTATATATTTTCTCCGTTCTTAAATATCTGTCATTTTACACAATTTTTTTTGTTCTACAATATCTGTCGTTTAATGAAACCAAAATATAATTAATATATATTTTTTTAAAATTTACCTTTATCTATGTTTTTCAATAAGTGCTTAATAGATTAAGTGTAGGTTAAAAGTACATTTCATATTTCTTTCTTTCTCAATACATATTGAATAAAGAGTATTTTAGTCTTTTATAATTATTTTTTATTGATATTAGAGTTATTTAATAATTTATTTAATCTCTGTGCAAAAACTTTAAACGACAAATATTTAAAAAATGAGGGAGTACTATATAACATGTGGACTCACTCGTGAGGTTATTTATGCTCATTATAGTTGATGATACTTCAAAATAAATCTCAAATGTCAGTTCAGGAGGTCAGCTCAGTCTAAGAGGTCAAACTAGACGAACAGAACTCGAAAGAGTAGAGCTGGAGGTCCCTTCGAGATTAAACAAGGGCAGTAACAACCAAGGCAACAACTGGAAGATTACGAGAGGTTTCTAAAATCGTTAGGAAGCTATAATCAAGACACCGAATTTCAACCAACAAAGATCTTCTCCTAGAATTAGCGAGAATCCTACGAAGTAAGGACAAGAATCTCGGCTAAGATCTCACTGAATAGGGAACAACCTTGTATATACTATGTAACGCTCCTAAGGAAGGAAAGAGAATCCTAGAGGCAAAAACTAGTCATTGTACTCTTGCAATCATCATTATTGAAATACAAACAACAAAAGTCTCAATTAAAAAGTGGATTAGTCGAGCTCCTGAGCTGGTAAACCACTATATTTTTATTGTGTTAATTTTTCAACTCTCCGACAATTCTCAGTATCATTCACTCAAAGTCTAGTAGCTCAGATTCTAACAATTTCAATATTGTTCTTTTCATTTACTCGTCATCACAAATTTGTATCATGATGAAATACATAATCAATTTGGCGCCGTTTGTGGGAACGATTGTTCCTGTTACAAATAAAATTGATCTTCCAGTGACTGATGGTATCAACGCGAAACATGAACCGAAGTTAGACTAATCCTCTACGGATGCAAGATCAACAAGAAGTCGCAAATAACAAGCAACCCGAAAATGCTAAAGAAGCAGATCCCCCCATGGGGGGCCTTCCCATGAATAATGAGATGGAGGCCCTTCGTCTTGTCAATGAACGTTTGATAAAACAGAACAAACAGTTCTTAAAGCTTCTACAACGCCCACCAGAGGCACGACCGGCCTAAGGAGGCCAGAATAACCCACCACCAAGAGAGCAACCGCATCTCGACCCCCTCAGAGAAGTTAATGAGGTGGAAGAGAATAGCCAGACCTTGGGGCAAGAACCTCGCCTACCCCCTAGGAATGGTCACAATGAAGAAATGCAAAGTTAGTATAAAGAAGGGGAGATGATTGATTTCTTCCCTTATCAACAGGAGAGAAGAGAACACCACTGGGAGCGACGTTTCAAAAACATCCAACAAGAGCTCAGCCAGATGAAGGAGGCAGTGAAGAGTAAGGCCTCAGTCACTATGGATGCCTTGGTGCAGCAAATCGAATCCCCATTCACTGCTTGGGTGCTGCACTTCCCTCTCCCACCTAAATTCAGAATGCTGCAGGTGGATGCTTTCGATAAGACAAAAGATCTAGTGAGATGTAGAGCCTTTGCTATCACCCTGAAGGGCTCAGCCTTAGCATGGTTCAACAGGCTCCCCCCAACCTCGATTTTCTCTTTTAAAGAGTTGTTAATCTCGTTTGTGTCCCACTTCATTGCAGCTTGGACTTATAGAAAATCGAGCTATCATTTGTTAAATGTGAAACAGGGATCTGATAAGAACCTACAATTTTATGTCCAACGGTTTAACTCAAAATCCTTGAAGGTGGATGTCTCAGATGAAAAATTTGCTATTACAGCCTTCATAGCAGGTCTGGGGGTTCAGTCAAAGGACCTGATGTTTTCTATCTCAAAGAACCCCCAGACTAGTATGATGGAGGTGTTCGCCAAAGCAAAAAAGTACATATATGGTGAGGAAGCGCTCCTCTCCAAGGTCGGGAGCTCTTCGTCGAGAAAGGAGAAAGGGAAGAAAGAAAAGAAGAGAGAACGAAGTCCCAGAAAGAAAAGAGAATAAGACAGGTCTCCAAGAAGAGACAGAGAGCGTTCCCCGAAGAGAAGGAAAAATGTCAGGGATCGCCTCGGCCCTCCACAACCAGAGCTACAACCAAGGTATGCATCCTGGCAGCTCAGCCCCCTGACTGCTACAGTGTCTCAGATACTGTATGAGGTGCAAAATGAGAAGTTCTTAAGGTGGCCACCCCGGATGAAAGCAGACCCGGCAAAAAGGAATCCTACAAAGTATTGTGACTTCCACAGAGACCATGATCATCACACCGACCACTATATCCAATTGAAGAGGGAAATAAAATTTCTAATCCAGCGAGGGCACCTATGACGCTATACGGCCAATGATAATCAAAATCGAGCTCTCCCACCCTCACCCCCTCAACGTCAAGCACCAGAGCCATACCAGCAACCTATGGGGGAGATCAGAGTGATATCTGGAGAATTTGTCAAAGGAGGAGGGTCTAGCTCTGCCAGGAAGGCCCACTTGTGAAAAATCAGAGTCATAGAAGCTCCCAATATATACTGTGTCTAAGTCTCCACGCTTAGACACGACTATCACTCTCTCAGATTCAGATCTGGAGGGCTGCCAACATCCCCATGATGACCCTATGGTGGTAAGACCTGTGGTGGCCAACAGGACTATCCATCGTGTTTTGATTGACAATGGCAGCTCGACAGACATCATTTTTGCTTCTACTTTCGACAAAATGGATATAGGAAGGAAAAAATTTGAACCAGTAAGTGCCCACCTATTGGGATTCTCAGGAGAAAGAGTGCTGTCCTTGGGGTCAATCCAACTCATCTTGACCTTAGGTGACCTACCCTGTCAGACTACAACAATAGTGAAATTCCTTGTGGTTGATGCACCTTCAGCATACAATATGCTCATTGGAAGACCTTCACTCAATTCTATAATGGCTATTCTTTCTGCCTATCACCTTGTAGTGAAGTTTTCAATAAAAAAATGGAGTTGGAGTGGTTCGAGGAGACTAGGGCGTAGCATGGGAATGCTATATGGCATCCATGAGAAATAAGGAAGTTGAGAACATCCAATTGGATGAACTTGACATGAGGGATGAACTCGAGACCAGGCCAACACCATCAGAAGAGCTGTAACCTGTTCAAATCGATGAGGAGCCAGAGCATCTTTTTAACGTTGGATCCAAGCTGAGCAAGGAGATCAAGGATCTCCTCATCCAATTCCTGAAAAGAAACAAGGAAGTTTTTGCATGGTAGTAAGAGAACATGGAAGGGATTGATCCCTCTGTCATCACTCACAAGCTCAGCATGAATTCAGCCTGTAAACCCGTTAAGTAGAAGAGGAGGAACTTCGCCCCGGAGCGTCAGAAAGCCATCAACGAAGAGGTCGGCAAGCTCCTTCACGTGAAAGCCATTCAAGAAGTGGATTACCCAGTCTAGCTAGCCAATGTAGTCCTAGTCAAGAAAACAAACGACAAATAACGTCTTTGCATCGACTTTACAGACCTCAATCGTGTTTGTCCGAAAGATAATTTTCTTTTACCTAGGATAGATTTGATTGTAGATGCCACTGCGGGACATGAGCTCCTCAGCTTCATGGATGCCTTCTCTGGGTACAATCAGATCAAGATGGATCCCAGTGACCAAGAGAAGACCTCATTCATAACCGAGCAAGGGACGTACTGCTATCAAGTGATGCCTTTCGGGTTAAAAAATACAGGAGCCATTTACCAGCGTTTGGTGAATAAAGATGTTTCAAAAATAGATTGGGACCTCCAATGAGGTCTATATTGACGATATGTTGGTCAAGTCGCAGAAGGTAGAACTTCACATTGGGCACCTAGTAGAGTTGTTTTAGGTCTTGAGAGAATACAAGATGAAGCTCAACCCTGCTAAGTGTGCCTTTGGGGTGTCAGCAAGAAAATTTTTGGGATTCATAGTTAATAGCAGAGAGATAGAGGCTAACCCAGAGAAGGTAAAAGTAGTGTTGGATATGCAGTCTCCCTCCAACGCGAGGGAAATACTGCGTTTAACAGGGAGAATAGTTGCCCTGAGTCGCTTCGTTTTCAGATCAAGCGACAAGTGTCAGCCTTTCTTTTGAGTCTTAAAGAAAGCTTTCTAATGGGATGCTCGGTGTGAAGAAGCCTTCAAACCATTGAAAGAATACTTAAGCTCCCCACCTGTGTTGGTAAGTCCGTTAGAAGGAGAAGTACTTACCCTTTACCTAGTTGTCTCAGAGTTCTCAACCAATGCAGCGCTAGTAAGGGAGAAGGACAGAGCTCAGCAACCAGTTTATTACTGCGACTGAGCTTTGAGAGGGGCAGAAGAAAGGTATTCTAAAATAGAAAAACTCGTTTTAGCCTTAGTGACAACTGCCAAGAGACTAAGACCTTACTCCTAGGCTTATACTATCGAAGTCCCAATAGATCAACCTATGAAGCAGGTGCTGCACAAGTCAGAATCTTCAGGGAGACTGGTTAAATGGGCCGTTGAACTTAGTGAGTTTGATATCAGATACAAGCCAAGGACAGCCATTAAGGGGCAGATATTGACAGATTTTATCGCAGAATTCACAACTGGGATACCTGCAGAGACGGCGCAGTTAGTACCTGACCTCTCAACGTGAAAACTTTCAATAGATGGAGCTGCCAATGCTCAGGGCAGTGGAGCTGATTTGATTTTGACCTCCCCCGAGGAGATAGATGTTGAATACGCGCTGAGATTTGGATTCAAAGCTTCAAACAACGAAATCGAGAATGAGGCAGTCATAGCAGGCCTCAGCTTAGCTCATTCAATGGAAGCCGAGCAACTGGAGATCTACAGCGCCTCACAACTCGTGGTGAAACAGATAGAGGGTGCTTACGAGGCTAAGGGTGAGAAGATGGTCCTTTATCTTAGGAAGGTGCAAGAATTGATCAAGAAATTTGTGCAAGTAAAGATCAGACATGTCCCTAGAACTGAAAATTCTAGGGCAAACGTTTTGGCAAAGTTGACAACAGTTTCTCAAGAAAATCTAGACAGGTTGGTCCCCGTGGAACATCTGGCAGAATCATCTGTGTGTATTGAGAATGAAGAAATTTTTTCTGTGCAGATTCCATCAAGCTGGATGGACCCCATAGTGGAGTATCTCTAGAACGGGACGTTACCGGAAGACAACAAGGAAACAACAAAGCTGAGAACCAAGTCAGCTAGATTTTCTATTTTGTAGGGAAACTTGTACAAACGAGATTTTTCAGCACCACTCCTCAAATGCGTGGGGAACAAGAACGATGTTTATATACTTAGGAAAATTCACGAAGGAGTCTGTGACAATCACATCGGAGTTCGAGCTTTGGCAGGAAAGACATTAAGGCAGGGGTATTACTGACCCACTTTGCTCAAGGACTCAACAAACTTGGTCAGAAAATGCAAAGCTTGCTAGATACATGCTAACATCCCTCACTGTCCACCGGAGTTCCTGACCTCAGTGATAAGCCCTTGGCCATTCCAACAGTGGGGTCTAGATATACTAGGGTCTCTTCCCACAAGTGTAGGACAATGTAAGTTCGCCATTATAGGGGTGGATTACTTTACCAAGTGGGCAGAGGTAGAGCCCTTAGCAGCAATTATAGAACAAAAGATTCAGAATTTTACTTGAAAATCCATAATCTGTCGATTTGGGATCCCCAGAGCAATTGTGTCGGATAATGGGAAGCAGTTCGACAACCTGAAGTTCAAAAATTTCTGTGCCGAGCTCGGAATAAAGAACTACTTTTCTGCCCCAGCTCATCCTCAGTCTAATGGACAAGCAGAAATCACGATCAGAACTATAAAGTCCGCCCTGAAGACCAAGCTGAAAAATCTGAAGGTAAATGGGTGGAACACCTCCCAGAAGTAATATGGGTCTATAGGACAACCACTAGGTCGACAACATAGGAGACTCCATTTGTTTTGACTTTTCGGTTCTGAGGCAGTGACGCCTGTGGAAGTTGGGATCCCTTCACTTAGAACATAATTAGTAAACGAGAAAAACAATGATACTGAACTCACTAGTTCATAAAAAGAGCCCTGCAGCTCAGTATGAACTCATTAGTTCATAAAAAGAGCATTGGAGCTCAATATGAACTCATCAGTTCATAAAAAGAGCTTTAGAGCTCACGATGAACTCATTAGTTCATAAAAGAGCCCTGGAGTTTAGTATGAACTCATTAGTTCATAAAAAGAGCCTTAGAGCTTACGATGAACTCACTAGTTCATAAAAAGAGCCCTAGAGCTCAGTATGAATTCATTAGTTCATAAAAAGAGTCTTAGAGCTCACGATGAACTGACTCGTTCATAAAAAGAGCCTTGGAGCTCAGTATGAACTCATCAGTTCATAAAAAGAGCCTTAGAGCTCACGATGAACTCACTCGTTCATAAAAAGAGCCCTGGAGCTCAGTATGAACTCATCAGTTCATAAAAAAAGCCTTAGAGCTCACGATGAACTCATTAGTTCATAAAAAGAGCCCTAAAGCTCACGAAGAACTCATTAGTTCATAAAAAGAGCTTTAGAGCTCACGATGAACTCATCGATCAATGGTAAGAACCTTAGGGTTCGCGATGAATTCATCAAAAGAGTCACGGAGCTTAGAAACATCAGAGATTACATAACAAAAGACTTCAAATCACAAATCGTTTACGATGTGCAGCAAATATGGAAAGTTGAGGTTTTCAGAACATCAACAGTTACAAGGAATCAATTAGAGCAAAATTCCTAGTCGTCTCTTCAACTCAGTTATCCTTTCCTTAAGACGAAGGTTCTCCTCTTTCAGTTCATCCCTTTCCTTCTCAGCTGATGACAGAAGATCCATCAGTTTTTCCCCAGCAGCAGAGAACAGAACTTCCCCCAAGCCAGAGTCTGAGGTAGGGGAGGAAGAACCATCCCCCTTGCGCCTCTTCGAAGGAGCTTTAGTGTCTTCGCTCTTGTCAGATTCTGAAGAAAAAAAGTCAGGTTCTGGAAAAAAAGGAAAGTCTCGCTCAGCCGCAGCAACACAAAACAAGTATAATTATCTGATGTCATGAGCTCAGAAAAGGACATGGGTTCAGCTTGGGTCATTAGTTCTGTCCTTATCAATTCAAGCAAGTTCAGGTCAGGAACACTTGTACACAAAAAAAAAAAAAAATAAGATAAGCGATAGCATCATAAAAATTTGATCCCAAGAGAGGGACCCTCTTCACCCTCACCTGGGTAAGAATAGCTCTTTCAAGACCGAGGGACTCTACACTCCCTAGTGTCCACCTCGGAAGACCTCCACGAGTCACTTGAAGCAAAGAAGAAGCGCAGGGCCCATCCCGAAGGAGGAGAGGGGAGATCAAACACTAAGCGACGTAGCCTGAAGTCTCTCCACCGAACGCGGACGAAGCATGTAACTTCATCCTCCTCAATGTCAAAAAAGTAAAGAAATTCTGTAACTGTAGGAAACTCGCCATTACCTCGCAGACGCTAGAAGACGAAGAAACTGGTCATGACAACCTATCCCCTAGGTGAAAGACGAGAGGGACACAAGCCCATATAGGCTAGAATAAATCCAATAGAAGGATGAATGGGAAGGCGTAGAACTAACTCGAAAGCTGCTTCAAAGAAGCACTTTTCCCCAAGAGGAAGGTAATTACAGGGTTCATCGGAGCTTGAAGCACGTAGAGGTAACTCCAAATCAAGAAAGAATTTCTTCCTTATCCTCTCTAAATCAGAGAACGTCACCACTGAGGAAATGAAGTAGCGAGTATGCCACATCCACTCAATCCCAAAGGAGGTTCGCTCTTGAAACAGAGCAGAAAAAGGGGTAGACATAATGGATTCAAGCAAAAAAGAGAAGAGAAAGAAATAGAAGGCGTTAAGTCCTCAAGAATAACGAAGGGATACCCGGAGAGAAGTGATAGTTAGTACTTATAGAAATTCTTTGAGTATCCCAGATTTTTCAGAAGTTGTTAATTACACGAAATCTTAAGTCGGTCGGTCTCTAGGTTTTCAAATTAAGAAAGCAGGAACCTTTTCGGTAGGAAGGATATGCATTGAAAGCAGACATCAACAACACCCCGGGATAAAACAAGCAGACCTCGAAAGAAGGGTCCAGAACATTAAAAGAAAGGTCAAAACAGACCCTTGTAATTCAGGAGTTCAGCGAGTCTGAGGTGAGGAATTCAATGCACATAAGCAGCTGCATCTAGGCATGCTCTTCCAGGTTGTCACCTTGCCAATGGTACGTGACAGCCGCGAAGCTCGGAACATCAGCACAAGAGGACAAAGTATGATAGTATGCTCTTCATCTCGCTTAATCAGAATGGTTGAACTCACAAAACAGGAAAGAAAACCTGATCAATGGCTACATGTGCACATATCCCCTAAGGCTTGCCAAAGGGACCCCTTAAACCGGGTCGATGGTTATTTAGCCCTGGCAACAAGTCAACACCTAGCCGACTAAGGATGAACCCTCACCATGGGACAAGAGGAAAAAGTCTACTTCTTTTCAACATGATAAATCCTGACCTTTGGATCTGCCACACCAAGGCAACAGTCTGACTCAGAATCCTGTTTGTCTATCAAGGTCAGCTATGCAGGTCAGCAAATGAGAGCTCCTTAAGGGTAAGACTTCAGGTACTTCTTGTCTTATATTTCAAATAGCTAAAAGCTAGACCTCTACTATGTATACAACACTGCTTATGCAAATGTCCGATCCATTTGCTGAGAGAGAGAAAGGGTTGAGAAGATTGCACAACGTAGTAGAAGTTACATAGTTGTATTCTGGTTTAAAATTGTCACAACCATGAGTTGATAAGTTTAAAAAACTAGCTTTGTATCCTAAATCTTTGAGGATGAAGTAAGGCCAGAGCTCTAGTGGTCAGTTGATGGAGTTCGGATAGGCACATCAGCTATTATTCCTAATCTTTTTACTTCAAGGAGATCTGAATGACCCCCTGAAGCAAAGGGGAAAGAGTTGAGGAATATCATATTTGATAAATGATAAAATAAAGCAAAAAATTGGAAAGCAAAGGGAAAGAAGAGCTATAAGCTGTAAATTAAAGATACAAAATACTACAATTCTAAAATTTTTGTTTCAAAATATTATAATTTTGAGATAATTAGCCCAAAGCTACAAATCCTAAGTTTCTGAAGGGAGAGTAGATAAAGGGCCTTGCAGTGCATTAGCTGATGTGTCAGCACAAGGAATGGAAAAAGGGCTTTTTAGCTCAGCAGGCGACCTCTCTGGCACAACAACAGTTGAAGTTTCATGAGGTCCAAGAGTAGACAAAGAGGTAAGGACCTCAGATTCAACCAAGACTCTTGTGGCCAGCTCAGTAGGGAGGGAAGAAGCAGGCTCAGCAGCCAGGGGAGTAGAGATGCCTAAGGAGGTAGAAGTATCTTGAGCTAAAGTCCCAACTAGAGGAATGAGCCCTCTAGAGTCTATGGGCACATCTTCAAAAACAGGAGTAGCAGGAGCATCATCATCTTCCTCATCAGACCCCTCGGCCCTCTTCCTCAAGGGTAATTGAAAAGTCAAAGTTCAGTTCAGAGTAAGTCCTTTCAGCTATACACTGGAAAGCAATCCACCCTTTTGCCCACCTGGTGAGGACGTCATCCTCTAGCTGGGCAATCAGCTCATACTTTTTCTGGATGGTAATGTCTGGCACCTCCAGTGCCACCCTGGCAGCCCCTAACTCCTCCCTGACAGCATCATTGGCCTCTGCTAGCACCTCGTACTCCCTCTTCATGTTCCTAAAGGAAGCTAGAGCATCAAGGGACTTTCAGCTCCCCTCTATCTAGTCATCGATTTTTGACCGGAGGTCTTCTTTAGTCTTGCTGAGCTCCTCTTGTCTGGACTTAGCAAAGGAAGACTGCTGCTCTACTTGCTCTTGCAACTCCTTCACTTAGACCTTAAGGTCATTACTCTCAAAGGCCAGATCGGCACACTTCATCTCAAAAGCTTTGGAAGCATTGGTTGACCCTTCCAGGGCTTGGATTTGCTTTAACAAGTTGCTTATTTGAATGACGGTCTAAAGACAAGCGTGAAAAATTAGTGTAAAGGGAAGACCGCAGGACAACCAAAGGAAAAAGAAAGAATTTGATAAATTAGGATCTCACCAAGGTACAACCATACAGTGCAGTGGAAACACAGGTTCCCAAGGATACAGAAGTGGCCGCATCAATGTCAGACTCCGGGATAATGGAGGCAATGGCCTCTGCAGCACGCTTTACGTCAGTAATGAGGGAATTCTTAGACTTCGAGAGGACCCCTTTGCCTACCAAGAATTCTGTGGGAAGAGATTGAGAGACCTCTTTGGTTGACGCAGAAACAGCACAACCAGGGAGAGTGCGAACAGTCTCCAAGGCTCTCTTAACTTTAGATACAAAAGGGGAGGACCGGTCTCGCCCAGGAGCATCTGCAGTGGCAGGTTGGGTCCCTTGGGGGAAAGGAGGTCCTAGGGCTGGTGAAGCATGTAGGGGGGATGGTGGAGCCTTCTGGACAAAGGCAGGGGAAATACCCATTTTCTGAACCTTAGCTCGAGTAACTGGGCTCCCACCAGAACTGCCCTCAGCCTTGCGCTTGATATCACCCTTGCTTTTCTTCTTTAATAGCTCTACCTTAGCTTGTAACATCTCAGGGGTAGGCTTCATCGTAGAAGAGCCTGAGAGATTTTGCTTAAGCTGGTTAGTCAAAAGGAAAAAGAAAGGGAGGAAAACAATGAAACCAAATAAGGGAAAAAACATTACCTTCTATGCCCTCAGGTCGGATAAAGGAAAGTGAGATTAGAGGAGGGACGAATCCCTACCTTTCTAATTTTTAGGGCTTAAGGAGCTCAGAGTACCTCTCTGGATTATACTTAGCTTCACCCATTTGTCCTTGGCGCTGAGTTCAGATTGAATGCCTAAGAAAGGAGGAACACCAAAAATGCAGAGGTCAGGAAAATAACTTATAAATCTTTAAACCACAGTTCAGTCAGGCAAGAACTCACCTAAGTTATTTGGGGCTGACCAGGCTTTGGGAATCCCAAGAGTGTCTGTTTTATCAGCAGAGTTGTATTCCCAGTTGACATCTCCAACGAAAAAGAAATTCTTTTTTCAACTTTTATGAGAGCTCGGGAGGTGTGTCATGATCTGCTTAGACAAGGTCCGCCTAGAAACATATAGAAAGCCCTCAGTTGAGGTAAGCTTGACATTGAAAAGATCCATAAGCAGAGAAATGGGAGTCCCAAGCCTATGCTTCTTAAAGAAAACTAAAAGACCCACTAAAACACCCTAGAAGTTAGGAGAAAGTTGAGCAGGGATGACATTGAGGTGTTGCAGAACATTTTTTATGAAGGGGTGCATAGGGAAACGAAGGCCATTCTTGAAAGCGGCCACAAAGAAATAAACTCTTTTGTGCACTTGGGCAACGTATGAGGTGAATTTATTCGGGCAACAGCGCTGAACACCAGGGGAAAAACCAAAACGAGCACTAAGAGCTTCCATGAGAATAGGATCCACCCCACTGGGACCCACGAGCTCAGCATGCCTGAAGACAGCCCCCATACCCGCTGTACTATCAGGAATCCCAACCTCACTCACCTTGCCCTTACCCTTGTTAGCACTAGGAGGTACATGAGGGGAGTTCGCTGGAGTTCACCTCGGTATTGACAGCCTCAACACCGGGGAAGTTGTCAATCTCATCACCTACATCCCCTAAATCAGAATATTTCTCGGCAGACCCGTCGCCTAGGAGGGAAACAGAGGAGGGAGTTGTTCCAGCAGAGGCAGACATAACTGACAAAGAGAAAGACAAATCAAAAGAATTATAAAAAGGAGGAATACTAACTAAACACCCCCTGATAATCCTAGGGTCAGCACTGTACCTCCCGACAGTAAGAATTCGCACAGTGGAGTTTCAATCCACAAAACGGGAAAGAGGAAATAGGCAACGATCGCGATTCCAAAAGAAAAAGAACTGAAAAATCCAGAAAAATAATGGCCACCTCGAAGTCGAGGGATCTAGAGTGGGGAAAGGCAACATAAAGAGAAAAGGGCATAAGGAAGCGTACCTAGACAGGGAAGAAGAGCAACAAACAGCAGCCAAAGAACAAAATTGGAGGAGAGGAACAAAGTAGGACTTCGAGTCAAACCCAGAAAGCACAGCCTAGAGCAGAGAATAAGGGAATCGCGTGGAGGAAAGCCTAGAAATCACAGAGAGAAAGAGCCGGAGACGAAGGTGAACAGCGTAGAAGATGAACGGTGATTTTGTACGTTTTCTTTTAGCCGTTTTGAGCATTTAAGGCTTGACAGACATGGGATGAGGTGTGCGCGGGAACTAAGGGAGCCATGATTGTTGCCACCGTAAAAAATTTCCTCTCACGTGCATCTCACATGCAGGCTAAGGTCAGCTAGGCGCAGGTCTAGTCCAAGGTAAAAGCAGCTCAGCCCATACCCAAGCTCGCTTGGGCCAAGGGCTAGGGGGCAACTGATGATACCTCAAAATAAATCCCAAATGCCAACTCAGGAGGTCAGCTCAACCCAGGAGGTCAGACAAGACGAACAGAACTCGAAAGAAGAGCTGGAGGTCTCTTCCGAGATAAGCAAGGGCAATAACAACCAAGGCAACAACTGGAAGATCACGAGAAGTTCCTAAAAGCGTTAGAAAGCTATAATCAAGGCACCGGATCTCAATCAACCAAGATTTTCTCCTAAAATTAGGGAGAATCCCACGAAGTAAGGGAAAAAATCTCGGCTAAGATCCCACTGAATAGGGAATAACCCTATATATACTATGTAACGCCCCTAAGGAAGGAGAGAGAACCCTAGAGGCAAAAACTAGCCATTGTACTATTGCAATCATCATTATTGAAAGACAAGAAGCAAGAGTCTCTATTAAAGAGTAGATTAACCGAGCTCCCGAGCTGGTGAACTACTATATTTCTACTGTGTTAATTCCCCAACTCCCTGACAATTCTCAGTATCATTCACTCGAGTCTAGTAACTCAGATCCCAACAATTTTAATATTGTTCCTTTCATTTACTCGTCATCATAAATTTGCATCACGTTGAAATACATCATCAATAGTAATTCGCAATCTTTCTTTCTAATTAGTACCCTTCTTTTTTCATCAAACTGGTTTTTAAATCAAGAGTTTAAAATTTTAAATTCGTAGTTTACAGGTACCCAATAATTTATTGAACCTTCGTTTGCTCCCTCTCTCTGGATCAATGTGGTCTTCTTCATGACTTCAAACACAGTATGGTAGAAAACAAACGCCCACCAAACACAGTATGGTAGAAAACAAACGCCCACCAAGACAGAAAGTCATCATCATGTTCACCGACAATAACCACCCCCTCGGGTCTCCACCACGCCTCAAAGAAGACCAGTATAACAGGTGGTCATAAAGCAAACCACCAAAATCACAACTTACATCTTCCAACACAAACAAATAAAAAGACTTGTAATGCCCAAATCTATTCAAAATATAGAAGTCGAAATGCCTGTCTACATGATCAAAAATCGCAAGCATAACATAACTAGAGAGCCAGAATATGTTTTCAAATTGAGTGGTGGCACAGAGATCAAACACTTTCTTCTCTGTTTGAAATTAGTTTGGTATTTTGTATATTGATGTGTGAAAATGGTTAGGTATCTCCTAATTGACGGATATTTGATCTGATCGTAGGTATGTGTGGTTGTATGCGACTATGAAAGGGGAGAAAAGGGGTATATGGGCCACTACAACTGAGTTGTTAATTGTCTATTTGAAACTCGTAAACCAGGCGGATAAATAGTTAATTAGGCTTGGATTTCTACTTTAGTGTATAAACCAATTTTACTTATATCGGGTTTTTAATATAAAAAAAGGTACTCCTTTAAAAAAAAAAAATTTGTATGAGGTCCCTAGGTTGGCATGAGCACGTAGGAGTTGGGTAGTTAGTGTGTTTTCAATACCTATTTGACCCCATCATTTTTTTTCAACTTCAAATAAAGTTGGTTTCCTTATTTTTCTTGCGATAGGTATTGAGTAATTTTTAGATTTTGTCTATTGTTTTTGAATTTCAAATTCAACAACCTAGCAGGTTGGAATATATTCGGTCGCATATTAGTCGTTGATTTGGTAGGTACAACAACTAGATATACAAGTTTTACATATTCTTGGTAAGTGTAAGTACATTAACAATCTGTGTTTCAGTTTACTTGTATAACGATCCATATTTTAGTGTACTTATCTGACGATTATTATGTACATGTTATTTTTATGGAGAAGACACATTAGTGATCTTTATTTTAGTGTACTTGTCTGACGATAACGATTATTGCGTATCTGTTATTTTTTATATTTTTTTATTGCGTACCTGTTATTTTTTGGCTTGAATATATATATATATATATATATATATATATATATATATATATATATATATGTATATATATATATACATATATATATATACATA
>CAUOFW020000002.1:574189-644608 GCA_963454935.2 Ilex paraguariensis
TAGATGTGTATAAAAGAGAGTATATATATATATATATATATATATATATATAATTTTTTTTTTTAATTGCATACTTATTTTTGTAGCGTACCTTTATTAAGTTCAAAATTACACCTGAGGGGACATGGTTTTGTCCCCTTCCATGAATTAATTACAACATATTCAAAATTTGAAAGAATTTAAAAAAGACGCTAGATTGAATTTTTGAATTCGTAGGAAACTTTTGAATTCAAAAAGGAAACCTTTTAGCTGCTTTGGATGGTGTCTTTTTTCCTTAAAACTCTCAATTGGTGTTGATAATAAAGAAGAAAAAGTCTTACTTCAATTGGAAGGAAATTCGCTTATGTTGTTCATCATCTAGGTATACAAAATTAAATTATCATAGGTACACAAATTAAAAATTAAAAATTATATTTCATTCATAAAAAGAGAGATTACATATGTGGTTCATTTTATTTTTATTTTTACAATATATATAAAATCACTAAGTGTGGGGCACCTGAGGTTACTAAGCTGGTCATAGACTCTAGCTTCAATGTTACTAGGTGTACCAACAAAATGTTTGATTATGGTGAAGATGAGAGTGACAATCCCATCATCATCTTTTCTTCTTCTCCTTTTGCAGGTTTTTGTTGAAGGACTTCGCCATTTTCTTCTACTCGTATTTTTCTTTGTTGGACATGTAAAGTTCAAATTTGAGATGGTCGATATCAACTTGCATGCGATATTGCTTTGCGTAGGCGTCGTTTAGAATATCTGAAAGAATTTGCATGTTAGTTTGTGATCTTTGCTGCCTTGATTGTTCAATTTTTTTTTTGTGTGTTTTTGTTTTGAATTTAAGATACGTTATTTCTAGAGATATTTTTCAAGGGGTAGATGAAGAAGTTTAAATGTATGTTTATTATGGTGTTAATTTCGTAGTTAATCTAAGAGGCCTCTATTTGGAAGTCTGATCTCAATGTATCTGTTGTAGAGATACATTGAGTGAAGCTGTATCTTCAAACTTCCAATTGATGGGTACGTTACTAAAAAACATGTCATTTTTTTAGTGTACTTGTCTAATGATATGAATTTTTGGGAAATAAGGTACATTATGATGATGTAGATTTTTAGAATAGGCGTTTTAATTATGTGATGTCATTGTTGTTATTTTTTCCATTTTTAAAGGGTTTTAGTTATGACTATTACTTTGACTTTTGAAAATGGACATAATTGAAAAAGAAATTGGCAAGTGGATTTTTTTTTTAGAAATCCTATTGGGACTAGAGACCGACCTTCAAAAAACTCTTCAATAAAACTATAAAATCAAAAACTCTTAGAAATAAACTTTAATTCCGAGAAAAAAAAATTTAATTTATTTAATAGCATTTAACTATCAGTTAGTAGCTCAACATAATTGAAAAAGGAAGCCAAGTGTCACGCTAGATTGTGGATTTGAAAAAGCAAACAAAAGAAAAGTGAAGGATTAAAATTCTATTTTGGTGTATTGTTTCAATCATTTAGAAATCTAAAACATTTTAGAAATGTGTCAAAACACAATGGAAATAAATAATAAATTTAGAAATTTATTTCTAAAATATTTTGAAAATATTGGTAAAAATATACCAAAACATTTTAAAGCACCTCAAAAATTCCAAAGCAATTATGTAAATAAGATGAAAATATATTGAAATACCTCAAAACATTAAAATTTTGATTTAAGCATTGTTTGGATCATTTCCAAACAAAATTATGGCCCAAAATCTAGGCTGATGTATCATTAATCAATTTCACCCACATCCATTTGACCAAATACCATGGACATTCTCTCACATTACAAAAATAATATGACAATCTCTTGACATTTACAACTTGAAACGCCTTTCTTTGTAATGAATGTCAAAAACTTTAACGAAAAATGATGACATCAGACAAATAATGCACAATATTGGATTGGTTGGGGCAATAGTAATGGGTTTGCTATATTTTTATTGGATTTGTTTTGTTATTTGAAATCTTTTATTCTTCTTCAAATCAACTTAAGGTTAAAGAAGTCCATTAACACGGTCACCTTTTGAGGTTGTCGTGTCATTTTTGTAATGGTAGGGGATATCCATGTTATTTGGTCAAATGTTAGGCAGTATGAGTGGATTTTTGTTTTGTTAAATGAACACATATAAGGGGATACATGTATATTTTGATTATACATTACCCAACATCATACTAAAGTCACAAGAACTCAAGAAGGCCAACAAGCCCAAGTCCAAACACTACCTCCAACCTTTGGAGGAGTGTGTGATAGCTTATCAATCAACTTGAAACTCTTGTTTGGATAAATTATGTTCAAAATATGCATGTGTCCCTTTGTGTATTTTCATCAAAAAAAAGTATGGGTGAAATTTATTTTATTTATAAACATATAAGAAAAGAGAAAGAGAAACAAAAATTGGAGAGAAAGGGATAGAGACAGCTTGGTTGAGAAAGGAGGAAATAAAAAGGGGTAGAGAATCAACAATAAGGCAATTCTTCGAGCCCCTTAGTTGATTTATTTTTCTTAAAAATAAAAAGCTTCATTTATACAAGTAAGTTTGTGTATATGTATACATTTGGTGTAGATATAGGGGTGTTTATTGGAAGACTAAGTTTGTATCCTCCATGTTGTGAGTTGATAAATGCATATTAGAGTGCAAGTAAAGTTGTAATTGAAACTAATTGTGTATGAAATCAAGGAGTATAAGTAGTGAGAGCTGCACGAGCTTTGTGTGGTGTAAATGAGTTGTACGTGTATGATTAGAGTAATACTAAGCAAGAACACAAGAAAATAAGTGGTTCACACAACTGAAGAGTTAGACTAGTCCATTGTAATAGAGGCTCACGCTCCTTTGGTTTGTGTTACTTGGGGAAGAAGACAATTACATTTTTGAGATTACAATTGCCTGTCCTTTTGACAAGGTAAGGGCTGTCTATTTAGACACTAGGATAGTGTGATCCTCAAGCAATGATGGTGTGATCCCCTAGTTTATTAAGATATTTGAAGGAATATTTGGCCATTAGAGATTCTCCTCCCTAAGTATGACATGACATTCTAGAAGCTTGTGCCATGGTATTCTAGAGATGGATTAATCTTGTCTAAGGTAAGATTTGGTGTTTTAATGCCTCTTTTGTCCTTTCCCAGTATAATTGAGCTACTTCAATAGTTGTTGAGTTGCTTCAATTATTTATGAGGTGGTTCATCTTTTAGCTGACCTGGTTCTTGATGAGTCAGGTCAGCCAGATTGGAATTAGGTCAACCAGTTCATTAGTTGTATTGCAAACTTGTTTGAGCTTCATACTTCTTCTTGGTATCATCAGTTGCCCCCCATCCTTGAACATGGATGGTCTTAAGTTGGCCATTGGTTGGGGCTGAGCTAGGTAGATGAGGCAAACTTCAATGGTGTAGGTGTGGCCGAGCTCACTCGGGTAGAGTTGAGCACTCGAAATAGAGGTGAGCCGTTGAGGTTAAACCCTTGTTTTATCGTGCTCCTGGGGTTGCTAATAACCGATGCGATGTGATGGGATCATTTTTGTATTTCTGTTTAGCCATGCGAGCATGGTGCATTTTCTGTGCCTTGAACCTCGAGATGTGCCTATAGTACAATGACACATGGCTATGTGCTAAGGTGCATTAAATGCGCATGATGCTGGAAAACTGCCAATTCCCAAAGCTATTTAAATTCTTCCCCCTTTTTCCTGTGGTCTCATCTTCGTTTTCTACTTTATTCTAGATTCCAAAGATAGAAAATTTCAGAGAGTGCTTGAGAGAGAAGGTTTTAGAGAGAGTCCATTTGATGTGAACCCCAATCGACTTGCTTTGAAACCGAACAAAAATATTGGAAATACAACCCAAGAAAGTCAAATTAAGGTCTATGGATGGAGAATTTAGATCCGTTGATAACTCGTTTTAAGAGTCTAGATTATATTAAAATCTAGACCCATTGAAGAACCCGTCTCAAGAACCCAAATTACAAGGAGGAACGCCACAAAGGTTGTGATTTACNAGTAATACTAAGCAAGAACACAAGAAAATAAGTGGTTCACACAACTGAAGAGTTAGACTAGTCCATTGTAATAGAGGCTCACGCTCCTTTGGTTTGTGTTACTTGGGGAAGAAGACAATTACATTTTTGAGATTACAATTGCCTGTCCTTTTGACAAGGTAAGGGCTGTCTATTTAGACACTAGGATAGTGTGATCCTCAAGCAATGATGGTGTGATCCCCTAGTTTATTAAGATATTTGAAGGAATATTTGGCCATTAGAGATTCTCCTCCCTAAGTATGACATGACATTCTAGAAGCTTGTGCCATGGTATTCTAGAGATGGATTAATCTTGTCTAAGGTAAGATTTGGTGTTTTAATGCCTCTTTTGTCCTTTCCCAGTATAATTGAGCTACTTCAATAGTTGTTGAGTTGCTTCAATTATTTATGAGGTGGTTCATCTTTTAGCTGACCTGGTTCTTGATGAGTCAGGTCAGCCAGATTGGAATTAGGTCAACCAGTTCATTAGTTGTATTGCAAACTTGTTTGAGCTTCATACTTCTTCTTGGTATCATCAGTTGCCCCCCATCCTTGAACATGGATGGTCTTAAGTTGGCCATTGGTTGGGGCTGAGCTAGGTAGATGAGGCAAACTTCAATGGTGTAGGTGTGGCCGAGCTCACTCGGGTAGAGTTGAGCACTCGAAATAGAGGTGAGCCGTTGAGGTTAAACCCTTGTTTTATCGTGCTCCTGGGGTTGCTAATAACCGATGCGATGTGATGGGATCATTTTTGTATTTCTGTTTAGCCATGCGAGCATGGTGCATTTTCTGTGCCTTGAACCTCGAGATGTGCCTATAGTACAATGACACATGGCTATGTGCTAAGGTGCATTAAATGCGCATGATGCTGGAAAACTGCCAATTCCCAAAGCTATTTAAATTCTTCCCCCTTTTTCCTGTGGTCTCATCTTCGTTTTCTACTTTATTCTAGATTCCAAAGATAGAAAATTTCAGAGAGTGCTTGAGAGAGAAGGTTTTAGAGAGAGTCCATTTGATGTGAACCCCAATCGACTTGCTTTGAAACCGAACAAAAATATTGGAAATACAACCCAAGAAAGTCAAATTAAGGTCTATGGATGGAGAATTTAGATCCGTTGATAACTCGTTTTAAGAGTCTAGATTATATTAAAATCTAGACCCATTGAAGAACCCGTCTCAAGAACCCAAATTACAAGGAGGAACGCCACAAAGGTTGTGATTTATCTTTGATAAGTTCAGAAGTTCAATCAACAAGAAGAGGAGTAAACTCTACTCAACTCACAATTAAAACTCAATATATTGTCTCCTCTTTTTCATTGATTAAACACCTATTTATAAGGCTGGTCATTACAAGGAAACAAATCCTAATCTAAATAGAAATAAATAAAGACTAAAATTTGTGACCCTTTCTCTCAAAAATGCCCTCGAGTGAATAGTGTCATGGGTACTATAACATGAACAGTACCATGCTACTGTAACTTATTCTAAACCCTAGTTCAAATAAAATAATAAGACATATGTGGGCTAGGCATCCTGAAACCCACTTATTCTAAACTAATAATACAAATCCTTTAAACAAATTGAAAGCCTTAACAACAAAAGACCCTATCTCTAAGTCACGTCTTCATGTCTTCCACAGCTTTGATCAAGTGGATTAAAATTGGTTCTCTTTCTTTCAAGCCCATCTTGAGTGTTGGGCTTTTGCTAGCTTCATCCTAGGTGGAATGCACCAATCCTTGCATTGCTTCCTTGATCTTCTTGACTCTTGATCTTGTAATTGGCCCATTTGGACATGCAAAAGATCTTTAAGAGTAGACCCACCTTGGCTCTCATCACCATTGTTGCCTCTCAATCTACCGGTTTGCTTACATTTCCTTCTCTTTGCCTTTAATTTGGATCGATTTGATCCTTAGTTATGGTTATAGGGACTCCATTTTCTTGTTCTTTGATTTGCTACCTTGGGAGCCTTAATAGATCTTTGGTTTCTCTTTCTTTACTAACCTAGTTACTATAACAAGGACTTTTCTCCTTCATGATTGGTGCCTAGATCCTTGACCATTGAGGATTGATCCTTAAACCTTCCAATATTACAATTTAGGCTTAACTGTTTTTCCTCCATGGTCAGGGTGGTCTTTTCTTTCGAGTCTTCTGCTTCTTCTACTACCCATTCCTTTATCTTTGCTATGCTTGGGTATGAATTTGGCTAGGCAGAGGTTAGTTCATCTCATAGGGATGATGACGTCAAGCAAGATGAGGTTTTGTGAGACAAAAATCCCTTGGCTATTGTTAATATTGAGCAGGATGCTCCTTAACACCCTGAGGAAGTAATGCCTGAAGAGGTTGCTTCCTTGGAACTGTCTCCTAGGAAGGCTTCGAAGGGAAGTGTAAGAAGAGGCTGGCAAGGCCTTTGAGTGATATCCCTTCGAATTCTGCTGTCAATTCCTCAAACAAGGGGAAGAGGGCTTTGCATGGCCTAGAAGACTCGAGCTGGGCTACCCTTATGGTGCTTAGTAGAATTATTGAGGCTCGAGCTAAGGCCATCAGGAAACAATACAAGTTCCTAAATGACTTGGTCATCCATGTTCCTGCTCGGGATTAACGTTGCAACTTTTATCTCTATAAGAAGGTTTGCTTCTTTAAGGTAGCCTTCAGGTTAGTTTGAGATTTCCTATGCATCCTTTTATCTGTGCTATCCTCTATCACCTATGTCCTTCTAGAATCTATGCTAATGGATGATGTTTGTCAGTGGGTCTTCTCGTCTTTTGGCATTAGAGCAATATAAGGTCTTCAGCAACTATCCCCGATGTTTGGCGTATTTTCAGATTGTGGGCGTGCCAAATTCCAACTAGACTTAAGATCCAAACATGTACGACCTTACGAATTCAAACTGGCACGAGGTTTATTAAATCATGATTGTTTAGACAATTGTAACGAGAAGTAAAGTTACCTCAGAGCTCTTTTCTATGCCTTGGGATCAAGGATTTAAACAATTTTCTAGCTTGTAATAGAATAGACTATAATGTAGAAAGATAACTGGAATGTAAAGTAATAGAGAAACAAAACTTGGTAGATGAAAATATTATTATACTTAACATTAAACAAAGAGGAAAAAATACCGAAGTGATGGGTTACAAGTTAAAGTAAATTTGTTGGGGAAACAATCTAAGTAAAAGAGAGGCTAGCTCTGTGTACAGTTGTTGTGTTGATCAAAAACTCTTTCTTTGGTAGCATTGCCTTTTTTATTTCTAGGAGATAGCCCCTAATTGTGGAAGCTATCTTTTCTGGCTATGACTGTAATCATAACATTTTCCCTCGAGATATGTAGACATGCAGATGTGCACCAAACTATCTCTACTTGGCGATTTATGATGTCATGTTTCCTCATTTCTCGGGGTTCTTAGAGTCCCACTTCCTTAACTGCACTGTTAGGCTTGTACTCCCACTAAATCTTTGTTGACCATCGGATTAATTCCATGTGTCACCCTTAGATTTTATTATTTTGGTTGTAAAAGCCTGAATTCTTACATTTCTTCCATCTGAAGTCCTCTTCCTCCAAGGGCTTCTATTATTTCGCGAGGAGGACCAAGGTGGTAGAGTTGGTTGTTGACCCTCACTTTCTCCCATAAGATCTAGAAAGGAGGGCTTCTTATTTGTGTCTAGGGATGCTTTGGAATTTGAAGGTGGGGTTATTCAATCTCTTCAAGTTCCTCAGCTTTAGGAAGCCCCTGTAAGGTAATTTAGTTTTGTTGTTGTCTTTGTCTTTGGTGGGGTGTTTGATTTCCTGACCTGACCTATTCTTGTTGGTGTCTTAGTATAAGAGTCAGCATTGAGCCTGTTTGAGCTAACTTAAGTTGCCTAGGCTAAAGCTTACAACGCGAGATTTTACAAGGAGCCGGTGACAAGCGAGAATTTAGCCAAGTGCCAACTCAGTCCCTTAATTGAACAAGTGGTCCTGGCTGAGGAGGTTGAAGTAAACTCCACCAAGGAAGCTGCCACTGGTAAGTCTCCTTTGTTCCCTTTGATTTTTTTTTTTTGGCTGATCTCTTCTCTCTTTTTTTTTTTTTAAATTTTTTTTGTAGATCTTACTATGATGGTTCCTAATAAAGAAATGTTGAGGAAAGCCCTGGATGAGAAGAAACAAGTCAAGCTTGTAGGGGAAAATGGAGCTTCCAAGAAGTGGAGGTGCTTGATGAAGTCATCCGAGCTCCCCTTTCGTAATGTTGACCTAATAATTTCTGAGGAGGTCGTGACTCCTGACCTCCCTTCAACCCAAGAGAGGTATGAGAAAGCCGCCCCTATTGAGGTGCATGGTACCCTCGAGGTAAACCCTACTTGAGAGGTCAAGGTCCCCTCTGAGAGGGTCTCTGAAGTCGGGTTCCACCTGCGATGGTTCTATAATCTTCGATAATACATATCTAGCTACCGAGAAACTTTTTAACATCCTCCCTATGGCTGACCTATGCTAGTCAGCTAAGCTCAGCCATATAGAGAAATGCCATGAATGCACTCCACGATTTTGTTTCCGCATAACCTCTTTCCTTTCTTCTCCTCTTCTTTCCCTTTTATGAGGTTTATTATGAGGATTTCCTTTTATTTCTTATAGTCTTCTATCCACATAAATGCTCTTCTCTGTCAAACCCAAATATTTGAAAAGCAGAATGAGAAAAAGACAACTAAGTTTGCTGCTTCCAAGAAGCAATTGGAGGACCTTACCTTTCAGGTTGACACTTTCAAATATTTTGAGTTGTCATTGAAGGAATAGCTAAGCTTAAAAGAGGCTGAGCTTTCCAAGGTGAGCGAGTGGCAAACTCTAAAAAGGCTAAGGCTGAGGAAGAAGTTGTGCTACTAGGGGCAAAACTGGCTGACGCTATGAAAAGGTGCTCAGAGTTGGAGGCCGAGGTGAAGGCCAAGGATAATACTATTGGCGAACTGAAGAAGCAACCTGTAGGTAGCTATGTAGATGGGTATGAAGAGCTTAGAGAACAAGACAAAATTAAATACCATCAAGACAAGTTTTCAGAGCTTGACTTTGATTCCTTTGAGCCTTCACTTTCTGAAGAGGCTAAGGAAGTAGCTGAAGGGGCCACTACGAAGGAGTTGAAGGTTATGCCGAGCTGCCTGTAGATATGACTGATCAAGAGACCGATAGGTCTAAGCAAAATGCTATGAGCTGAGTAGCTAACTTTTTTTCCTTCAAAAATTTCTAAGTGTTAGGACACTTCTACTTCCTATAATTTGAACTCTTTTGTTTGTAATAAAAACTCCTTTGCCCTCTGTGTTGCTTTCCTTTTCTTTTTTTTGGTGTGATAGTTGTGACTAGCCCCTTTAGCTACTAGAAGGTGTTAGCCTTACAAGAGTGAAGACTTCAACAAGTGTCGAGTTCTTCCTAAGGTTTTGGTTGTTCATTCTTTACTTTGGGTGGCCCCCTAGACTGAGTAGCCTAAACTTATAGTGATGGGAAAGCTCTAGCCTTTGTAATATTACCATTGGAAGACTTGTTAAGCTCTGGTAGTACTAGGAAAGCTGGGAGCAAAACTAATCATGATAATTAGTTCTCCCTACCTAGCTAGCACGACAAAGAAGCAAGTTGAACAACATTATCTATAATTTGAAAGTCAAAGGGTCCCTAAGACGAGGTCAGCAACACGCCTAGAGTGGAAAGATAGTTAAAAGGTGGACACCCCTTAATTCAAAGGAGTCTTTGCCCCTTACCAAACTTATATGGGATTCAAAAAACTCCCCCACATGGAGGAGTCCTTCCCATCACTTATAAGAATAGACTCCAACCATTTGAGAAGTCCTGCAAGGATAAGGAAAGCCAGATTCCCCAAATATAAGAAGTCTACTTCTTTCTAGAACAAATAGAGGAGCTTAGAGTCCACTCCTCACCTACTATCCATTCAAAATACTATAAAAAAGGGAGCCTAGGGGAAGACCAAGGTTACACAACATCAATCATTGTCTATACCTTCATACACTTTCTGGCACATACTGATTTGAGCATCAAAGGGTTGACCCCCGGAGCTCCACCTCTAGTCTTCAACTTTCTTTTCAGGTCTTTTAGCTTACGAAAACATCATTTGGAGACTTGAAGAGCTAAGTCAATCCTACCATAAGTTGTTCAAGCTATTTGGAAAGGTGATCAGTAGCAAGATAACAAGCTCATTAGCTTGCATAAAGGTTAGGCTGATTTTTTCACCAACACATACTTTTTGAGGAAGAGCTAAAGAGCTCTTCAGTAGAAGAGCCTGTCATGAAGGGAAGACCGAAAAATTTCTTAGGCTAAAGAGCCTTCTATTGATGGAATAACTCTTAGGCTGAAGATCTTGTTGTTAAAAGTGAGTTGGAGAGATTTTAGGTCAAAAATCCAATTACTTGTGGGATGAGTTAAAGAGCTCTTAGGCTGAGAAACTTGTTGTTAAGGGAACATTTGAAGTGCTCTTTAGGTTGAGAAACCTATAGTTAAGGGAAGAGGCTAAGAAACCTGTCATTGATGGAAGAGCTGAAGAACTCTATAGGCTGCGAAACTTGTCTTACCATTTTTAACAACTTCAATGCTATTAAATAACAAACTTCGTAAAAATTTTGTTGACTAAGGAGTATTACTAATGAGTTTCTCTTATTGGAGGGATTTTTTTACATAAAAGGAAGGAAAAATTAGGGGCCGACATGACTTTGCTATTGATAGTATTTACTGAGATGTTATGCATTCCAAGAGTGTGCCCTTTGTTAGTTTGCAATTCATAGTTCCTAGGTCTAATTGTCCTTTTCACCACGTAAGATCCTTCCTAGTTAGGCCAGAGCTTTCCATGGCATGAAACTTTTCTAGCTAGCAATAATTTCTTCAGAACTAGGTCCCATACTTTGAAACTCCCTTTTTTGATCTTATGGTCATAATAAAGAGCTATCCTCCATTGGTAAGCCACAATCCTCTGCAAGACTTCGTTCCTTTTCCATTCAAGAGGTTTAAGTTGAGTAGCAAAGACACGTCGTTCAGCTCAAGATCAAACAACTCAGTTCTTGGGGATGGAAGATTGATCTCAACTGATGCAACAACCTCAATTCTGAAGGCCAAGTTGAATGGTTTCTTTTTCGTGGTAGTCCAAACTATTGTTCTATACACCCATAGCACGCTTGGAAGGTGGTCTACCCATTGATAATTTGATGTTTCTAACCTTGTCTTTAATGCCTTGGCAATAGTTTGGATAGTCACTTCAGCTTGACCATTGAACTGATGATGAGCAAGTGAAGAGAAATAATTCTTGATTCCCAGCCCACTAGAAAAACTTTTGAAGCCATTATTATCAAACTGTTTTCCATTGTTTGACACTATGGATCTAGGGATCCCAAAGCAAAAAAAAAATATTTTTCACATGAAGTTTTTTATTTTTTGTTTAGTGATGGTTGCAAGTGGCTTGGCCTCTACTCATTTTGTGAAGTATTTGATGACTAGTACTGTGAACTTGCACTAACCCACCCTTATGGGGAAAGGCCTTACGTTATCGATTTCCCGCTACTGGAAGGGCTATGAGATTAAGATTGGGGTGAGCTGCTCTAGTGGTCACCTTGATATTGGAGTGTATCTGACACATCTTGCACTTTCTGATCAGGTCGGTTGAATCCTTTGTGACAGAATGCCAAAAGTAGCCCTGCCTCAATGCTTTGTATGCCAGTGTTTTCGCCCCAATACGATTTACACAAATTCCCTTGTGAATCTCCCTAAGCATGTAATTTGCCTCAGCTAAGGGGATGCACTTTAGGAGCGGCCACGAGTACCCTTTTTTTTATAGCTTGCCTTGTATTATCAAGAAATAAGCTAAACTATTTTAGAGTTTGGAATCCTCCTTTGGATCTCGTGGAAGGGTTCCTTCATAAAGATAAATGAATATGGGTCCATCTATTTCAGGCCCTCTTCTATTGGCATGACCTCCTCCTCTATTGAACCTTGGGCAATGCTGGGTTCTATTAGGTGCTCCATTAGGACTGTTCTTTCAAAGTTTCCTTGTGATGGTGTTAGCATTATTACCAATGAATCTATTCTGGCATTTTATGCTCTTGGTACTTATAACATTTTTCACATGAATGAATTCCGTAGAAGCTTGTTGACAACCTTGATATGTTGCCATTTTCTCCTATTTTGCATTGTATTCAGACCCGACCTGCCTTATCATCAGTTATGAATCTCTATGGCTCAGTAGTTGTTGAGCTTCCATTGATTGGGCTAATTTTTGCCTGACAATCAATGCTTCATACTCTACTTCATTGTTGGAGGCTTTGAAATTGAATCCTAAAGCATATTTAAGGTCAGTACCTTCCGACGAGGTCAGGATAAGCGCTTCGCTTCCTTGGACATTAAAGGATCCATCTACGTGTAGATCCCAGACTGAGATATTGAGTAAAAAATCTTCCTTTTGTTGAGCTGTGAATTACTTAGGAAGCGAAGTGAATTCAACTATGAAATTCGCTAGGACTTAACCCTTGATCATTGTTTGTGACTTGAACTTGATATTGAATTCTCTGATCTCAATGAACCACTTGACCAAACAGCCTAAAGATTCAGGTTTGTACATGACCAGTTTCATTGGTTGGTCAGTGGGTACCTCAATGGTATGAGCTTGAAAATAAGACATTAGTCTTCTTGTAATGATCACCAGGGCTAAGACCAACTTCTCCATTTTTGGGTATCTCTCCTTGGCTCTCCTTAAGGTTTCGCTACAAAATTAAACTATTTTTTGGATCTTCTCATCCTCTCTAACTAAGGTAGCACTAACTAAGAACAGGGCCTTATTGGAATGATAGTCCCAAGATCCGTTGATAGCGCGTATTGTCAAATACAAAAAAATTAGTTGTATGTTAACCCCACAAGGCGGAATTAGGGTATAGCTTTGATGAGCAGGGCAACACGAATGAGGACAGATACAGATCGAATAGTCGGCTCAATAGTCCTTCCACACCAAAATCTGAATGTAGTGTGGGCTACAATCCTCAGAACTTTCTCCCTTACTTTCTCTCTCTCTACCTTTTCTAAATGTGATGTAAAGTATATGGCTGAGAGAACCAGAATGTGAGTGTATTTATAGGCTACAATAAGGACCCTAAGGAGAAATAAGGATTGAGCTTCCAATGGGCATAGAAATCCTATGTCTAACCCTGAACAAACATCTTATGGTCCATTAATAATAAATTAGTTTACTAAAAAGTTAATATTGATCGCTCGGACCTTATCTAAGAAATTATATTTTGAACTCCTTGTTATTGTATGCTTAATAATTTATCCTTGTTTAAGATTACAGATTTATGTCAATAAGTAAAATTTTTGACAAGGATATTTAATTGACTTCTTTTTATCCTTGAGATCTTACCGTTTAACTTATTTGTCATGTCGAATAATTAAATTCGCTTGTAGGGTTTGACATGCACAACACTTAAAAGCTTGCTCAAGAGGATACCATTAACTCATTTAAATACCAGGATGTAGTTTCCTTTAATAATTAGTTTTCACTATACAAATAATGTCATCTACCAATTCATCGAGTTTGTTGACTCAATATGAATCTCACTCTTTATGAATTAAAATTACAATCATTACAAGCAAGTGTCCATTAAATATCTTAGAATTAAGAGTTTAAGTAATCATAATAATCACAAGATATTTATTTTCTTATTTAATCAGTAAAAAGATAATAACCTTAATAACGGTCATGTTCAATACATAAAGTGTACTAGTACAACAATCCAAGACATTAAACAGTCTCCTATAGCCAAGACAGAATATGCCAGAAGATTGCACTACAATCCTATTGATGGTGTGTCCAATTTTATCTAACACTGTGAACATTTGCTCATATCATATAAAGATCTGATAATCTGATCATCTATGTATAAGCCAAACTTTACACACCAGATTATTTATAATATAAAATAAAAGACACATGCATAACTTATATTCAATATAATGCAAATATTTTTCCTATATAGATTCTCAATAGAAAATTAAATTTTTTATTAAATAATAATCTAAGTTTCATTACAAAAAGTAAACTTTCAATATATAACTCTATCAATTCTCCCACTTATCCTCAAAGTTATGTTGTCATGCATCTAACTCTCATTCCCTCCATGTGACTATAAAATGTCTTTTCTGGTAAGTGTTTGCTCTTTGATGTGGTATATCTAAAACTACTTCCCATGTGTAAAAAATTTATCAAATAGTAATTCAAAAATACCGAGGTTGTCTCCTTAGGGAAACAAGGACAAATTCAAATGGCGATATGATTAAACTAAAAATAAAAATCTTTTCGTTTTGAAAAATTGTAAAAATTGATAAATTCAAAGAAACAATATTAAAATAAACTGGATAATCATCAGATTTTATCCCATCGTGAATATGAATTTTGACCTAAATTATATCTCATCTAAAATTGTAATCAAACTCACTCAGACAAACTTTTATTCAATAAAATTCAAACTTTATAAAATATTTATTTTGATGAAAAAACTAATTTATGAAAGAATTGGTATCATGTTGGTTGCAGGTACTTTAAGAATTACCAGTGCGAAATTCATTTGTCTACGGTTAAGCAAAGATGTTTACAAAACAACTATAATTTCAAATTCAATTATTTCAATCAACAAATTAACACTAATCATTAAAACCCAATTTACATCAAAATCACCCATTCAAGGATGAGAATCCCTCATTCGACTATACCATAATTAAACTACTCACTCATATCACATGTAAAATTGAAAACAATTATAAAAGACATGACAATTGGAAGAAAAAATAAGAATTATATTGAAATTTAAATTGAATCAAATGCTTTGTATTGAAAACAAGAATTTAAAAACTATTATAAGAATAAAGAATCGAAAGTACTGTATTTAAACTTAAGAAGAAAACAAAACCAAGATGAATGCTTGTGCTTTTCTAAAGAAGAAAACCCTAGCAAGAAAAACAATGAAGAACCCTACCCCTCAAAATTTATGCCTGGAAGAAAACAATGAAAGAGAGAGAGAGAGATAATAGCCTAGTCGATGGAAAACATGTGGAAGAGGATGATCAACCCTAGGAGAAAAACATAAAATAAAACATTCAACAATAGCCTCCCTTATTTCGGCTTAAAAAGGAATGGTAGAGAAAGGTATACAGAGAGATCCTCTCCTTCCTTTTTACGTCTCTTTCACCCCAAAAAAAGTCTTTGAAATATATCTCCTAAAGATTTGCTGATTAAAATTTTCAAATAAAATCCCGTCATTGTGTTTTTGCCCCTTGTACCAGTACAAAGATGAGACTAAGCAGTACAAAACCTCTCTGTCCACGATGAACCGGTAGAAGACAAGGGTTTAACCAGTAGAAGTTGTTTCTGTTTGCGATAAATGGGTACGACTATATTCTACTGATACAAGCTCTGTTTGTTGCCTGGTGAACTGGTATAATTCCTATCGGTACAACCACTATTTTTCTAAATTTTTGCCACGATGCTCTTGATTCAATGTCTGGCTTGTCGAACTTATCCCCAATGCTCCCCACATCATCCAAATGAATTTAAAACTTCCTTCTTACATCGAATTACCTACAAACACACAAATTCTTCATAAAACACAAACTTAACTAAAACGAAACATACAACTAACAAGCAAAGTTAAAGTGATTGGTTTGAGACATAAAATCATGCAAAATCATTTCCTCAACAATAAGCTCTTTGTCAAGGGATCTGCCAGGTTATTTGCTGATGCAATCTTGGTCACCAATACATCACCTCTTTCCACGATGTCTCGTATAAGCTGATACGTACGTTCAATATGTTTCTTCTTCTTATGGGTTCGTGACTCCTTTGAGTCAGTAACCGCTCTGCTATTATCACAGTAAAGTGTAATACACAATCTTATCGAAGGTATCACTTTTAATTTATAAGGAAGTGTTTGAACGAAACTACCTCTTTGGCTACCTCAGAGGCTGCCATGTATTTGGCCTCCATGGTGGAATTAGCAATACAAGATTGTTTGATACTCTTTCAAATTATGGCTCCACCTCCTAGAGTAAAAAAATATCCTAAACTAAACTTCTTGGAGTCTTTATCTGACTAAAAATTGGAGTCCATGTACCCAAGGGGTACTAGACTATCTGCATGATAAACCAACATATAATCTCTCTTCATTTTCAGGTACTTGAAAATATGTTTACTATAGTTCAACGTTCTTACCCAAGTTTATACTAATATCTACTAACTATGCCAATGGCAAAGCATCTATTAGGTCCAATTCAAAGCATAGTATACATGAGACTTCCCACTATCGAAACATAAAAGACTACCTTCATGCTCTCTATCTTTTCAAGCGTCCCAGGACACTGCTCCTTTTGATAGAGAAACTCCATGTCTGAAAGAAAGAAATCCCTTCTTCAAAATTTTCATGCTAAAAGAGCTAGAATGGTATTGATATTGGTAGCCTAAGATAAGCCTAACGTCCTATCTTTCCAATCTCGTATAAGCTTGATCTCAAGGATGTGGCTAGCTTTCCCTAGATGCTTCATATCAAACTGGTTGGATAACCACACCCTAATAGAAGATAACACCCCCAATCATTCCCGATGAGTAAGATATCATCCACGTTAAGTATCAGGAACACCACCACATTTTAGTCATATTTTTTATACACACAGAACTCATTTAAACATTGATCAAAATCATAAGATTTTATAGTTTGATAAAAATGAATGTTCCAACACGTAGATGCATGTTTAAGTTCTTAAATGGACCTCTTAATCTAGCACACTAAATGTTCTTGTCCCTTTGCTACGAATCCATCTAGTTGCACCATATAGATGTACTCATCAAGATTCCCGTTAAAGAAGGTTGTCTTGACATCCATTTTCCATATCTTGTATTTGAGATAAGCCACAATGGATAAATCTAGATCAATTTTAGCATAACTATTGGCAAAAAAGTCTCCTTACAATCAATTCTCTATTTTTGAGTAAACCCTTTTGCAACAAATCTTGCCTTAAAGATTTTCACCTTACCATTTGATCCTTTCTTCCTCTTATAGATCCACTCACATCCAATGATTTTTATCCCAACGGGTGGATTTACAAGTTTTCAGACTTGATTGGAGTACATGGACTCCATCTCAGACAACATATCCACATTTTGTTCTCTAAGGATCCTATTAAAAGACTTTCCCAAGAATATACAATTGTCAGGTTGATGATAACCCTCCCAATACAACGAGGCACTGCAAGTATTTTTGTATAATTAGTGACATATTGTGTGATTAAGCCTAAATATTGCATATTTATCCTATCATATGTGGATTAATTATCATAAGTATGAAATTAACTATATGAGATTAATGCTATATTTGATTCTTTTATGAATTAATTGGTGTTTGCCTATTTTGCAGGTAACATGAAAAAATAAGAAGACAAAGGAAAACATGGGAGAGGATGATGCAATGGAAAGGAGAAAATAGGAGATTGGTGCTCTGAACGCCAAGTTCGCACATAATATGTCCAGGTCCAGAAGTGGGGTTCCGCATCAGAAGAAAAAAATTGTAAGAACTCTCAATCTATCATGTCCGGACGCATGTGAATCCAAGATTCGAGTCCGAATGGCACTTTACCCACGTCCGGATGCATGTCCTCATTCCCAGCCAATCAGAGAGTTTGATGACACAAGCTTGGGCCATTTTCCCTGATCTCTATATTTTTTACACTTCTTTGGGAAAGTTTTTCAGATCTGGAAGCTTTCTATTATTTTTTTTCTTTAACCTTTGTTTGATTTTGTGTTTAGCCCCAATTAATGGCTGGCTAAACTCTTTTATTAAGGTTAGGATAAAATTAAGTATACATTTGGGCATGTAATTAATCCTAGGAGCTTTAATTGATTTTTTTTAATAGTTCAATTCATCATATTTTAGCAAAGCATTCTCTCCATATAGTCTCTTGAATTATTATTCTAAGTGGAATGGAAACTTGAGATTTTTTGTGAGTATACATGTACATGCTTGGGTTAAATTGTTAATGATTTCATCTAATTAGTTGATTGGTTAATTGCTTGATTTATCATTGACTCCAGGCATGTTAAATGCTTGTAATTAACAATTGGATGTTTGGATTCATTTAGATTATCTTGTTGATTATACCTTAGAGAATTTTCTAATTAATCATTGATAAATCCTCCAATTGAGTTCACTCCCTAGTTGTTTACCAATTGAGATTGAAAATGGGGATAAATTTATTGCCCGATTGTTATAGAAGAAGTATCCAACATCTTAGTATTTTTTTTCAAATAATTTTCTCAAGCTATTTAAGTTTATTTGTTTTAAGATTCAACTACCACATCAATCTCTCTGAAACACTTAACATATATTTTTTTTATTAAGTCATTTTTCACTCTAAAATCCCCATCTCCCTATGGTTCAACCTTGGACTCTATCAAGAAATTACTACTTGCTTGACACATACACTTGGGTTTATAGCTTTTGAAGTGAAGCAAGTTTTTGGCACCGTCATCATTCATTGTTCATTTTTTGCATAAGTAGAGATTAGGTAAATTTTTTCCACTTTTACATACTTGTCATTTAATTTTCTTGCATTTTTTTTTGCTACTTGTGTTGGTTATTGTTGCATGAAGTCTTGGCATAGAGAGATCGATGGAAGGTTGATTAGGAAGAATTTTGACTCACTATTTGAAGGTTTATTTGGCACACTCCCACGAGCACATACACATCCTAGAATGACACAAAATCACCCAATAGGTCAAAACCCTTTGCTACCACCACATCCCCAATTACCTTAAAACCCAGGGTTACGTCAAAAACCCACAAGGTGTTCGGAATCCCTTCGTGCCACAAGTAGACCCACCGAGGATGATGCTAGGAGTAATCATGGCGACAATTAGGACTATGAAGAAGTGAACAATGGGTGTGCTAATGTGAATGTCAATAATGCTAGACCATTGAGAGAGTACTTGAATCCCGCTCGTCACACTACATCTTCATGCATTATTTTTCCTATGCAAGCTCATCATTTTGTCATTAAACTGGGCATGATTGCATTGTTGCCAAAATTTTATGGTTTAGATTCTAAAAAATCCCTAGCTTTATATCTGTGATTTTGAGGAGGTTTGTGCCACATTCCAACACTTGACGACTATGGAGTGTATAATCCATTTGAAGCTTTTTCCCTTCTCTCTAAAGGATAATGCTAAAATGTGGTTAAACTCCCTTAGGCCGAGGCTTATTAAAACATGGCAAGAAATGTAAGAAGAATTCCTTAAAAAAAAATTCAACTTGGAAAACAAACACTTTGAAGCGAAGATCATGGATTTTTCTCAAAAAGACAATGAAACATTTTACCAATGTTGGGAGAGGTTCAAGGAACTACTCGCATCATGCCCTCACAATGGTTATGAAAGATGGCAAATTATAAGTTTTTTCTATAAGGCTTTGTCTCCTCAAATGAGGTAATTTGTGGAAATGATGTGTAATGGAGAGTTTATGGCTAAAAAATCGGAAGAAACTTTTGATTACTTTGATTCCTTAGCCGAGTATGCCCAAGCTTGGGACACTCCATTCATCGATTCTAAGTCTAAGACCTCAAATGCACCATTAGGAGGGGGAAAGTATTAATTGAAGGAGGAGGATGACTTGAATGCAAGAATTACAATTTTGGCTAGGAAAAATGAAACCATTGAGATGGAAAAGTTGAATGAGGTTTAAACTGTGTCTTAAGCGGAGTTATGTTCAATTTGTGAGATAAAATGTTATTCAACTAGTGATTTCCCTATGATCCCCACTTTGAAGGAGGTTTTGAGTGATCAACTCAATGTGGTGAATGCCTTTTCCAAGCCCTATAACAACTCCTATTCAAACACTTACAATCTGGGTTGTAAGGCACACCCCAATTTTAGTTAGAGAAATGAAAATGCCACACAACAATCTCTCTCCGAACCATCTCCTCAAGGGCTATCTAATTTTATTCCTTATATACCATCACCCAAGAAGACTTTGGAAGATACTATGCAACAATTCATTTCTAGCCAAGCCACAAACAATACTCAAACCACTCAAACCCTTGGCCAATGGACCCAAAATTTCACTCAACAATAGGTGGCCATCAATGATATCTGGAATACACTTATCAAGTTGACCAAAGGCCCATGCCACCAAGAAAAAGGGAAGTTTTCGGCACAACCTTAACCAACTCCACAAGGTGTCCAAGTGGGAGTTTCTTCTTGTACACTAGAAATCATATGAGTGGGAAAGTGGTTGATAAAACCATCTCCACAAAGAATCAAGATCCTAAAGAGAGTGAGAAAGATACTAGGGAGATGATAGCCTTGATCATGTTGAGCCTATAGTTGTAGATGTGACTAGTGAACCACCTAAGTATCTTATACCCGCACTTTTTCCTCAAAGGTTGGTCACACCATCAAAGGCCAATTTGAATTTTGAGATTTTGGAAGTAGTCAAACAACTCAAGATTAACATTCCATTGCTAGATGTCATCAAAAAAATCTCATCATGTGCTAAATTTTTGAAAGACTGAAATACCACCAAGAGGAAGTTTAATGTTCAAAAGAAAGCCTTTTTAATCAAATAAGTGTTTTCAATCATCTAACATAATACCCCTCCAAAATACAAGGATCCCGATTGTTCCACCATTGCATGTGTCACAAGGAAGTGCAAAATTGAACAAGCATTACTTGACTTAGGAGCTAGTGTGAATTTGCTTCCCTATTCGATTTATCAATAATTGGGACTTAGGGAGTTAAAACCTACCTCCGTCACACTTCAATTGGCAGATAGGTCGATTAAGTTTGTAGAGGTATAGTGGAGGATGTCTTGGTACAAGTTGACAATTTTTACTTTCGGTTGACTTCATTATTTTAGACACTCAACCCATTGTAAACACAAATACACAAATTCCTGTTATCTTAGGCTGCCCATTTCTTGCTATATCAAATGCATTAATTAATTTGTCAGAATGGAGTGATGAAATTGCCTTTTGGGAATATGAAATTAGAGTTGAATATTTTTAATGTGTGCAAGCAATCGGGTGATGTGAGTGATGAAGTACATGGAGTCAACTTAATTGATTCTAATTTGCATGATCAACTTCATAGTTCTTCATTGTATGATCCTCTTGAGGCTTGTTTACTTGAAAAAAGTTAAATCCTTTATAGAAATTGATGATGATAATGATGAAGTTAATGAGCTTACTTACTTGTTAAATTCTTCACAAATTTTTGAGACAAGAGAATGGTAATCCAAGTTCAAGGAACTTTCACCGGAGACTGCCACTCCAAGGGAAATTCAAAACCTCCAAGGGAAATGCAAAGACGGCATTTGAATCCAAATATAAAGGAAGTGGTTAGAAAAGAGGCGTTGAAATTATTAAATGTGGGGATCATTTACCATGTGTGGATAACAAGTGGGTAAGTTCCACTCAAGTTGCTCCTAAGAACTCTAGTGTGATGGTGGTCTCTAATGAAAATAATGAACTTGTTCCCACTAGAGTCATTATCGGGTGGAGGATGTGCATTGACTATAGGAAGCTTAACACCGTCATTAGAAAGGACCATTTTCCTCTTCCATTTTTGGATCAAACTCTTAAAGAGTCACACCTCATCTTTGTTATTGCTTTTTTGATTGTTATTTTAGATACAACCAAATAGAAATTGCTCACGATGATCAGGAAGATTACCTTCACATGTCCATTTGGCATATTTGCCTATAGAAGAATGTCTTTTGGCTTATGCAATGCGCCAACGACTTTCCAACGATGCATGCTAAGCATTTTTAATGACATGGTAGAGCGATTTATTGAGGAATTTACTGATGATTTTACTGCATTTGGAGATTCTTTTGATAATTGTTTGACTAATTTTGAGCAAGTGTTGATTAGGTGTGAAGAGAAAAACCTTGTGCTTAATTGGGAGAAGTGTCATTTCATGGTACAAAAAGGCATTGTCTAGGGGCATATCATCTCATCCGAAGGCATCCAATTGGATCAAGCTAAAATTGATTTTATTATTAATTTGCCCATTGCCAAATCCCTTAAGGATGTTAGATCATTTTTAGGACATGATGCTCAAATGCATTACTTTACTACGCAAAAAAAAGTTGTTAGCAGTCATGTTTACATTAGATAAATTTCGTTTTTATCTTGTTAGCTCACAAATTGTTGTTTTCTTTGATTGTGCTACTCTCAAGTATCTATTGAACAATAAAAGTGCCAAACCCCATTTTCTTAGGTGAATCTTGTTACTGCAAGAGTTAGATCTTACTATTAAGGATAAAAAGGGGGGTAGAGAATGTGGTGGTGGACCATTTATCAAGACTTGTGGGTAATGTGATTGTTGAATCAACCCCCATCAAGGACACTTTTCTAGAGGAACAATTGTTTATTACATCTTCTTTACCTTAGTCTACTGACCTTGTAAATTTCCTTGTCATATGTGAAATACCCAAGCATTGGAGTGCTCAAGAAATGAGGAAATTCCTAGTGGAGGCTTGCAACTTCCTTTGGGATGACCCATACTTGTTTAAATATTTTTTCGGATCGAATCATCCGACAATGTGTTCCCAATGATGAGATAACAAGTGTCATTATATGTTGTCATATGAAAGCTTGTGATGACTATTTTTCACATCGAAAAATCATTGCAAAGATTTTGCAATACGAATTTTATTGGTCTACTTTATTCAATGATGTTTTTGAATTTTGTAAATATTGAAAGCGTTGTCAAAGGCTTGGGAGAATAACTTGAAGAAATATGATGCCCCTAAACCACATATTGGTAATTGAAATCTTTAATTGTTGGGGGATATATTTTGTGAGCTCTTTTCCTCCATCATTTAGACATGAATATATCTTAGTGGAATTAGATTAGGTCTCTAAATAGGTAGAGGCAATACCATGTTGAAACAATGATAGCAAAACAATTTTGAAATTTTTGAAAAAAATATCTTTTCACGATTTGGTATCCCTCATACCATGATAAGTGATGGGGGTTATATTTTTGTAATCGACCTTTTGAAATGTTGATCCATAGATATGGTGTCATCCATAAGGTTGCGACTCCCTATCACCCACACACAAGTGGGCAAGCCGAGCTTGCCAATCAGTATAGCATATTCTTCAGAAGACTGTAAACCTGGATCGAAAGGATTGATCTTTGAGGTTAATTGATGCTCTATGGGCTTATAGGACTACTTACAAAACTTCCCTTGGCATTACTCCTTATATATTGGTATATGGTGAAGCTTGCCACTTGCCACTTGTCCGTAGAGTTAGAGCATAGAGCTTTCTAGGCCATTAAGTCTTTTAATTTTAGCTTTGGCAATGCAAGCTCAAAAAGGAAATTTCAATTGAATGAACTTGAGGAACTTTAGAATGAAGCATATGATAATTCTAGGATTAGTAAAACAAGGATAAAAATTTTTCATGACAAGCATATCTTGAGAAAATCTTTTGAACCATCTCAGAAAGTCCTTCTTTACAATTCTAGATTGAATTTATTTCCTAATAAATTATGGTCAAGATGGAATGGTCCCTTCATTGTTAGAGAAGTGTTTCCCTACGGGGCTGTTGAGATTGAAAATCCCAAGAATGAGAATATTTTCAAGGTCAATGGCCAAAGGTTAAAACTATTTTTGGAGGGTGTGGTTCGAGAAGTGGAATCCATTGAGTTGGTGGATCCCCACTATGAGTAATCTTATCAAACAACCTAATTCTCATACATATGTGTTTTATTTCTAATTTTTTTATTTTAGTTTATCGTTTTTAGGTTGGCACAATGGAGCACGAGGTATAATTTTTCCCTTATACTTGAGCATCTTTATATGAATTTTTCTTTGCTTGATCATACATTGAGAACAATGTCATGTTTAAGTTGGGGGTGAGATCACACTTCATCTGATGTTGTGTTTTTCTTTGTCTATTGTGATTATTATTGCATGAATTTTTGTGATTGAATGATGTTATCTTTGTTTTTGAAGTTAAAAAAAAATTGATAAAAAAAATGATGTTTTGGCTGAATATGGAGTTTTGAGGAATTTGGAGAGAAGAAAATTTTCTAAGTTTTGAGAGTGCTAGTAGGGATCAAAATTTTTTCCAAGTGTTGAAAATATTTCTCTCAGAACACCAAGTCCAGACTTGAAAAGAACAAGTCTCGATGTCATTTTCTTAGGAAAAGGAGTAAGAGTCTCAGATGGCGGCGTTCGGGCGTCAAATTGATCACGTTCGGACGAAGTCTGAAAGCAAACAACGTCCAAACGTCACTTTATCCACGTCCAGACGCATGTCCCTTAATTGTCAATGTCCCCAACTGCCTATTTTTAATACATACAGACGTCATTAAAACCATGTCCTAACACGGGTTTTCAAATTTGCCTATTAAAAGAGGACGTCTGAACTTAATTTGCAAACATTAGAATTCTCTTTCCTCTCTCATATTTTCCTTTCCTTCACACTTTAGCCCCTAGTTTTATTCTTCTATCGATATGACACCACACAAGAGGCCCCACACATCTACACCTACATCACAGGACCCACAACTTGACCCCAATTTTGATGGAGCCAAATTCTTCCTCAACCATTTTGTGTCAAAACCTATGCCACTCGAGAGGCATATCTAGCTAGCTAATGTTGATAGTATGAGCATTAGAGAGATAATGATGTCCAGGCGTTGGACACCATTTATGGAGATGAGCTGGGAGGGGGTCCCAGTTATAGTGAGGGAGTTTTATTGTAATGCGCAGTATGACCCCCAGGTTAGAGGATTAAGGACATTGGTTAATGGGCATGGATTCGTAGTATGAGTCATCAATATTGCTAAGGTGGCACAACTCGAATAGGCCAAAGTGCCTCAACCACATTTCCCTTCTATGATTGTGGGATTGTTTAAGGTGGCATAACTATTATTGGGTGATCCAGACTATGTCTGAAACTCGGCAGTGGACAGATTCCTAGATTAGGAGCCTTTTTGGAGAGATATTAGATACTCAATCTGATATCCACATCTCGTTGGTTGCCATAGATGCGCAACAACGAGGTATATCTAAATCAAGCCCGACTCATCCATGCCATTGCCATAGGTCTTTCCATTGACCTTTCCTCTTACATACTGTCAGACATTAAGCTGGGGGTGGAATGGACCGATAGGAGTTTTTTGCCATTCCTCATGGTCACTGTCTTGTTTCGACGAGCTAGGGTGGTGATGGACCCCAGTTATTCGAGGACTCCCAGAGTTACAGAGATTAACTCTGGGATGATCCTCAAGAGTTGGACATTGACTCATGCGGCTAGAGGAACACAACCAGCTGATCCTGCAGAGGTGGGGGACATCAGCTAGTTATTCCACCAAGAGCCCCAGTTGAATCTTTTTAATGAGGAGGTTGATCCTCGCATTGATCGTGCTACTGTTTGAGATAATGAGGATATTAGAGAGGTAGAATTTCAATATAGCTATGATCAGGCAACTGGTGAGTGGTGCGGGTGAGGTAAAGGCCGAGCTAGAGAAAGTCATGGTAGAGCTGGAGTTGGGGGTGGTGATGATGGAGTTGAGCCTGAGGAATAAGGCTCAATCTCCTTAGTTTCTTCTAGGAGTCCCATGTGTATGTTATTCTCTTTTATGTATGTTATTTTTATGTTTTAGTTTATGTTAGAAATTGTTGATCAAAGCATTCGGATAGTGGTGTGTAAGTTTGATCAAACCATTTTTTGTTATTTTATAGCCACATTTTGTGATATATATAGATGGATACTATTTAGTTTAAGCACTTGTTCTATTTCATGAGTTGATCATTGAATATCTTAATAATAATTTTATGATTAAATGATACTCACAATTAGAGGATAATGAGTTAAGCTTGAGATTTGCAAATGTTTAAACATTAGATGGAACCCATTTCTAGATGTTTTTATCTCATGTTGTGTTGCTTTGAAAACTCAATCCTTGTGAAAATTTCTATTGTACTAGATTGATAGTTCATTAGGTTCCTTCCCTGAAGACTAGAAACAAATATTGGAGATGCAAAGACCTTAGAGAGTTTTGAGCCTCTCATTTATTTTTTTTGAGAGTTTGTGACATTTACTCATTGGTTAATTATCATTTCTGCTATTTCCTTGAGTGGTCTCTTTATTTTTGAATTGATTGAACATTGATATGTTGAATGAATTCTTGATCTTGAATTACATGCATGGGAAAGTTTGTTGCTAAGAAACTCTTGGGAAATGATCTTAGGCCCTTTTTGTTATCATTTAACCCTTAACCCTATTCATTGCATATCATTATCCCTAGAAGTCATGATTGACCCAAATAATATATTCATTTCTTAAGCCACATTATGTAATCAAGTTTGGCACATGTTTGTATATTACTCACCCTAGGTTTTCCCAAGATTGGAGCATCTATTGTCTATGTATTGTGGGAAAGATGTTGGTTAAGAATAATGAAATAAAAATGATGAAATTGTACATGTTGGTGATATGCACGTGTGAAATTTACTTTAAAGAGAGAGAGAGAGAAAGATAATTTTTTTTTCTTTTAAAATAAAAAATGTGTTGAAAAAAAAATTTTGGACAAATTTATGCAATGTGTTTCTAGGTGTGAAGGGGTGAATGGTTATGAGTTGCAGGGAAATGGTTGTGTAATGTAATATTTTATCTTTGGACAACGTTTTGAATCCTTATACATCCTTCATTTCACTAAACCAAATCTCAAGGTCCCATTACAACCTTGTAATCCTAAAAATATATTAGTGATGCACGACTTGTGTGAGTAAGGATAGAAATAGGAGTTGTCACATATTGATGTTGATTTCCTTTCATGAGACCATGCCAAAGTCCTTTCTTTCAACTATCGTTTATTGTATCCAACATGTAGACATCATTTTGTTTTGAGTTAAATATCTTCTATTCACATATGAACTATGAGTAATGAACTACTATAATCTGAGCAAATTTTTTAGACGACATTCCTTGTGAATATTGGCATTGAAGCGAATAGATTGATAGTTGTAGGGGAGAGCACTTGATGGATTGTTGATTTGGTATAGTTATTTCACACTACTCACGAGTTTTCATTGTAACTTAATAGGTGTATACTTTCATATAGCGATGTATTACATATCTTGTTTATTGATTGCATCTAATTCTAAGTTTTTTGATTGTGATGCTCATTTGTATTATGAAATTATTATTGTGATATTCATTGACATTCGATGTTTGTGGGTAGCATCACTGTAAACCCTCACGAGACTATACTCGTCCATTAGGGATCACCTAGGGATTTAAAAGCTTATTTCATTGACTAAATGCAATTGTAAGACCTACGAAAGTGGATGCACATATAATTTAGTTCCTTTTTTTTAATTTGCTTCTTCCTAGGGACTAGAAAGTGTCAGGCTGGAGGGTGTGATTACACCTAAATATTGCATATTTATCCTATCATTTGTAGGTCAATTGTCACGGGTATGGACTTAACTATATGGGATTAATGTTATATTTGATTCTATCATGATTTAATTGGTGTTTGTTTATTTTACAGATAAAATGACAAAATAAGAAGGCAAACATGAGAGAGGAGAATGCAATGGAAAGGAGAAAACAGGAGATTGGCATTCTAAAGGCCACGTCCGGATGTAATATGTCTAAGTTTGGATCTGGGGTTTTGCATCAGTAGAAAAAATTGCAAGAACTCTCAATTTGTCATGTCCGGACACCAATTTGTTCACGTCCGGATGTGTGTGAATCCAAGATTCGCGTCCAAAAGTCACTTTACCCACATCTGGATGCTCTAATTAGAGAGCTCAATGACACAAGGCTTGGGTCATCTTCTCCGATTTGGAAAAGTACTCTCTATACTTTTAACACTTCTTTGGGAAAGTTTTCCAATTCTGGAAGCTTTTTATTATTTTTTTTTTGTTTGATTTTGTGTTTAAACCTAATTAATTTATGGCTAAACTCTTTTACTAAGGCTAAAATTAAATATACACTTGGGTATGTAATTAATCATACGAGCTTTAATTGATGTTTTTTTTAATAGTTCAATTCATTCTATTTTAGCAAAGCCTTCTCCCTATATAGTCTCTTGAATTATTATGCTAAATGTGATGGAAACTTGAGATTCCCTGTAAGTGGAATAACTAGATGTACATGCTTGGGTTGAATTGTTAATGATTTCATCTATTTAGTTGATTTGCTAATTTATATGAACTGAGAAATTTGATTGGTTAATTACTTGATTTATCATTGACTCTGAGCATATTAAATGCTTGTAATTAACAATTGGATGTTTGGATTCATTTAAATTAGCTTATTAATTATATCTTAGAGAATTTCATAATTAATCATTGATAAATCTTCCAATNGACTATACTCGTCCATTAGGGATCACCTAGGGATTTAAAAGCTTATTTCATTGACTAAATGCAATTGTAAGACCTACGAAAGTGGATGCACATATAATTTAGTTCCTTTTTTTTAATTTGCTTCTTCCTAGGGACTAGAAAGTGTCAGGCTGGAGGGTGTGATTACACCTAAATATTGCATATTTATCCTATCATTTGTAGGTCAATTGTCACGGGTATGGACTTAACTATATGGGATTAATGTTATATTTGATTCTATCATGATTTAATTGGTGTTTGTTTATTTTACAGATAAAATGACAAAATAAGAAGGCAAACATGAGAGAGGAGAATGCAATGGAAAGGAGAAAACAGGAGATTGGCATTCTAAAGGCCACGTCCGGATGTAATATGTCTAAGTTTGGATCTGGGGTTTTGCATCAGTAGAAAAAATTGCAAGAACTCTCAATTTGTCATGTCCGGACACCAATTTGTTCACGTCCGGATGTGTGTGAATCCAAGATTCGCGTCCAAAAGTCACTTTACCCACATCTGGATGCTCTAATTAGAGAGCTCAATGACACAAGGCTTGGGTCATCTTCTCCGATTTGGAAAAGTACTCTCTATACTTTTAACACTTCTTTGGGAAAGTTTTCCAATTCTGGAAGCTTTTTATTATTTTTTTTTTGTTTGATTTTGTGTTTAAACCTAATTAATTTATGGCTAAACTCTTTTACTAAGGCTAAAATTAAATATACACTTGGGTATGTAATTAATCATACGAGCTTTAATTGATGTTTTTTTTAATAGTTCAATTCATTCTATTTTAGCAAAGCCTTCTCCCTATATAGTCTCTTGAATTATTATGCTAAATGTGATGGAAACTTGAGATTCCCTGTAAGTGGAATAACTAGATGTACATGCTTGGGTTGAATTGTTAATGATTTCATCTATTTAGTTGATTTGCTAATTTATATGAACTGAGAAATTTGATTGGTTAATTACTTGATTTATCATTGACTCTGAGCATATTAAATGCTTGTAATTAACAATTGGATGTTTGGATTCATTTAAATTAGCTTATTAATTATATCTTAGAGAATTTCATAATTAATCATTGATAAATCTTCCAATTGAGTTCACTCTCTGGTTTCACAATTGAGATTGGAAATTATGATCAATTTACTACCCAATTGTTATTGAAGAAGTATACAATGCCTTAGTATTTTTTCAAATCATTTTTTCAAGCTATTTAAGTTTATTTGTTTTAAGATTCAACTACCAAATCACTTTCTCTCAAACACACAATATATTTTCTTTTATTAAGTCTTTCTCACTCTAAAATTTCCATCTCCCTATGGTTTGACCTTGGACTCTATCAAGAAATTACTACTTACTTGACACTTACACTTGGGTTTATAACTTACAAAACGAAGTGTTATGTAGGATCTACAGGAGTATCGATATTCCTCCCACTACGACGAGGCAATAAGATACCTTCTACTCTTTCATGAGATGTTTCCTCTTATATAGTTGGTATTGAAGATGTATTCGTTGATCTATTTCCTCTCAACTCCTTGAGAACAATTCTAATCTTTGGTTTGTGATCCATCACGTAGTATTCTTCTAAGAATCAAGCATTGATGCTAATAATAACATTATGATCCTTAGGACTATAGAAATAACCACATTTTGTTCCTCTTGGATACCTTACAAACAAGTAGACTTTTGATCTTGATTCCAGCTTATTCGTGTTCCTTTTTAGCATGTGTACTGCACTCCTCCAAATTTGAACATGTCGTAGGCTAGGCTTATGCACAATCCACAATTATGTGAGAGTAGTTGGTACTAACTTAGATGGTGCCAAGTTCAACATATATATACTACAGGTTGCAAGACATATCCCCAAAAAGAATCAAATAAAATTGAATAACCCATCATAGATGTCACCATATTCATAAGAGCCTTATTCCTTTTTTTGCCACACCATTTTTCTATGGTGTGCTATGTGTAGACAATTGGGAATTAATCCCTACCTTTAATAAGTAATCCCTAAACTCTCCTAAGAGGTGTTTTCCAGCACAGTCAGATCGTAAAGTCTTGATACACTTCCCTTGACGCTTCTCCGTTTCAGCCTGAAACTATTTGAATTTCTCAAAAGATTCAGACCTACGGCGCATCAAATAAATGTACCCATACCTTAAATAATCATCAATGAAAGTGATAAAATATTCAAAGCCTCCTCTAGCTTGTACAATCATAGGTTCACATAAATCAGAATAAATCAATGCCAACGAATCTTTTGCTCTATAGCCCTAGGCCATAAAAGGCCTCTTGGTCATTTTACCTTCCACGTAAGATTCATGAATTGTTGCACTTGCTCTATAGTCCATTTTTCACCACACTTTGAATCCGTCTTAAGTTAAAATGACCCAAGCGTAAGTGTAAAAGATACATTTGGTTCATTTTAGAGGGTTCATTTCTCGTACATGATGGGATACTAGTGTTATTCATTTCAATTAATTGCAACATGGGTGAGATAGGATTAATTATATAAAGATCTTTTACCAGTGAGCCTGCTTAGATAAAATACTTATTAAACTTAATTACCACAGAGTTACTAAAATAAACTTTATATTCATCCTTAACTAATTTAGAATCCAAAACTAAGTTTCTTCTAATATTAGGTGCATAAAGACCATCTTTTCAAAATTAAAATCTTATCTCTACTAAAACATAAATGTAAATCTCCTACTGCAATTGTTGCCACTCTTGTAGCATTGCCCATATGTAGATAAATTTTCCCATCACTGAGCCACTAGATTTCTTGAAACCCCTACAAGAATTTGCAGACATGATTAATGGCTCTCGTATCTACACACCAAGTATCGGTAGATAACACCGCTAAACATGATTCAAAAACTAGTAAATAAGATTTACTTGGATTGTTCATTTTGTTTAAGTAGACCGAACATTCTTTTTTCCAATGTCCTAACTGCTTGGATTGAAAACACTTGTCCTTGGGCTTTTTCATGGTCCATAAGGTCCAACAACATGCTTTTGAGCATTTTTTCTACTTCTTCTTGCCTTTTGGCTTAGAAGCAAAACATTTCTCAATCATATAAGCACAAGTTTGTTGCTAAAAGAGACTTTCAGCTGCCTGGAGTTTCTTAAGGAGTTTTGCTAGAGAATAGGAATGCTTCTCATATTATAATTAAGGTGAAACTGCTTGAAAGACTTTAGAAGAGACTAGAGTATGATATCAACTTGGATTTTTCCATAAATCTCAGCTCCTTGGATCTCTAGTTTATTAAGAAGACTCATCATCTTTAGAACATGATTCCTTACTGGTGCCCCCTCAGACATGCTTGTGTTCATTGCCAAACAGCACTATTTTTATCTCTAAACATTTCTTTGAGCTTCATAATAATGTCTTAGGTGGTGGGCATATGCTCATACTGATTTTGCAGCACACTTGACATAGATGTCAAAATGTAACACCATGTCATCTCATTAGTCTTAGTCCACCTCTGGTGAGCTTAGACTTCCTTTTTGGTTACCCCCTCACTGGGTTCATCTGGACAAATATCAAAGAGCACAAACTTGTACTCATCTACAATCAACACAATATCTAAGCTTCTTTTCTTGTCTATGTCTAATTTGTTTATGTTCTTTAAGTATGATGGAAAGAGGATTGAGTGAACTTGTGTCAAAATTTGAAAATCACATAACTAAAATTATGAAGGGTAAAATAAAAATATCGAATTCAAATTTAAATTTGGTTACCTCTACCAATTTCTAAACAAACTCGCCAAAAGCCTGAATCACTGTAATTAACATGCTTCGATAGGTAAGATGCCTACTATTCCACATTTATCCAGGCAGGTCATTGCCTATTAATTTTACTCTCTAGTCACTATATCGTGACAAGTAAAATTAAATAGTTGGCTTAGCTTTATTCCTATAAATAATAGTAGTGATTCAGATAGAAAGGATACTGCTATAAATAGCTAAGAGTATACCATTACTAAATTTTGTGTCAATAATTTCATAATGAGCCCCTTCAGATGGAGAAGTAAGTTCATATTAACAATTACCCAAAATTATCCTCTTAGAAAGTTTGTAATGATTCTATAATTAATTTCATCCGATGGAGAAGAAGGCACTAAAGGCAATACGCAAAATAAATTACATCACCTACAAACCAGTAATGGAGACTGTGAGATTATACAAAATAAATGCCACCTCCCACTTAGTTATTTAATATTTTGTGAGGGTTATCAAAAAATATCTTCGTAAAATCAATTTTTGATGTGAAAATGCTTCTATATAGCCATCTTCCACATCAAATCTCATACAAAAATAACAAAAAATATATATATATATATATATATGATCCTATACCTCAACTAGGGGGTTGACATACTATCCTCAATATTAAAACATGAATAAACCATCATGTGAATCCTTTGCAATAATTTTAACCATGATTAAACCTTCATGGGATTCAATGACATAAAACGACAATAATAAAATTATGTGACCATAATAGCGGGACAAGAAGGCTGCAATAGTAGAGATTAACACTTTTTTTTTTTTTTTTTTTTGGGGGGGGGGGGGGGGGGGGGAAGGGGGCTTGAACGCTAGACCTCAAGAAGACAAAGCCTTCATAAGGTAAGGAGTACCATTGGTAGTAGAGATTAACACAGTTCTACGTTTCACCCATCAATCATAGTTTACATCTACTCATTTTATTTGGACAACATGGTTGTATTCAATCTATTCGTGGTATCAATGAAGGCTTTGGTACCATTTCTTGAAATGGCAGTCCCAAGATTCGTTGATGATGCGTACAATTGAATACAAAAAAATTATTTGTCTATTAACCCTATAAGGTGGAATAAGGATTTACCTTTGATGAGCTGAGCAACAAGAATAAGGACAGATGTAGATCAAATAGTCAGTTCGATGGACCTCATGATCTTCTATCGTATATTTTTTCACGTAAAAATTTGAATGCAGTGTAGGCTGCAATCCTCTAAATTTTCTCTCTTGCTCTCTTTCCCTCTCTCTACCTCTTCTAATGTGATATAAAGTATATAGATGAGAGAACTAGAGAGTGCATGTATTTATAGGCTACAGTAGAGATTCTAAGGAGAAATAAGGGTTGAGCTTCCAATAGGATTAGGAATCCTATGTCCAACCTAAAGCAAACATCCTACAATCTATTAATAATAAGTTAGTCCACTAAAAACTTATTATTGATCTCTCAGAACTTATACCAAAATTATATTTGAGCTTCTTGTTAATGTATGCTTAATAATTTCTCCACGTTTTTTATTACAGATGTCCATCAATAAATTAAATTACTAAAAATTATATTTAATTGATTTTTTTTTATCATTGAGATATGACCAATCAACTTATTTGTTATATCAGATAATCAAATAATTTGAATTTTAAGATCTCAAGGATAAAAAGAAGTCAATTAAATATAACTACTAGTAATTTAATTAATTGACACACATCTAAAATTTTAAACGTGGAGAGATTATAAAGTATATAATAATGAGAAACACGAAATATAATTTTGAGATAAGGCCCAAGAGATCACTAATAGGTTTTTAGTAGATTAACTTACTATTAATGGACCATAAGATGTTTGTTTTAGGTTGGACATAGTATTCATAGGCCCATTTGAAGTCCAACCCTAATTTTTCCTTAAGGTCTCTATTGTAGCCTATAAATAAATGCACTCATTTTTTCTCTTAGTCATAACCTTTACCTTCACGTTTAGAAAAGATAGAGAGAGAAAGTAAATGAGAGAATTTGGAGGATTGTGGCCTACAAAAAAATCAGATTATCCGATCCTCTTGTATTATATAATTAAAGGTTCACAGTCTTAGATAGAATTGGACACATCATCAGTAGGATTATAGTGCAATTTTCTGGCATAGTCTGTCTTGGTTATAGGAGACTGTCTAATATCTCGGATTGTTGCACTAGCACACTTTGTGTATTGGACAGGAATATTATTAAGGTTATTTTTCTTTTTATTGACTAAATAAAAAAATAAATATATCATAATTATTATGATTGTTTAAACTCTTAATCATGAGATATTTATTTGACACGTGCATATAATGATTGTGACACCCCAAAATTCAGGGGTCCGTCGATTTTTCATCACCCCGCGGAATACCCGTGAATACTGAATAACTCGATATCTCGTCGTTGTGCCCCATTTACCGGGATCCATAATTTAACAAAATTCAGGCAAAGTGTCTTTTGTACGGGGAGCTCTACACAAAACCCAACCTGTGCAAAATATTTTCACATGACCCATCCGAGGCCCAATATAAAACATTGACCACACCGGGTCCTTTTATAAATAAACATTGGCCACACCGGGTTCAATCATCCATATTTATATCAAAACATGCAAGGTTAGTTTAACAATAATCCATATAAATTCTATTACAATTAAAAGATTACATACTTAAAACATTAGTGCCATAAATATTTTACATTAACACAAAATAAAGTCACATTCGGCTTACTTCAAACATGAGGGTCCAAATTGAAGCCATCCACCGGTGTATCTCTCCCACCTTAAATGTTTTCCTATACGCTCAGTAGAAAAACTCTTATAGAGGTTACTCCCCACCTAAAATGCGTATGCAATGCGCACATGCCACAAACAACTTCTTCCATTCCAAATAAGAATATGTTATTCAAGATAGAATCTCATGATGAAATACATCCAAAGATCATTTTGAAATCAACCATATGTCATAAAACCAATTCATTCTTGGATGTTTCCTATTAAATGAATAATTTATATATTAAAATCATGTGCCCTTATTAGGTATCGAATTCAGGAATCGCACCTCCGGCTCCGTACGCTGTTATACTTTTCTGGAATTTCACCGCCGGTAAATGTATGAACCAAGTGTGGCCGGGTTTTTTACCCGAGAGAGTGTCTAGCCCTACTTGTTATACCCGACACAAATTTTCTTATGCATGTAACCGTGCGACTTCGTAGGACGTTCCATCCCACTTTTTCGAGCCCACCATCAAACACCAATGTTGGTGTTGATCACCCCATGCAACCATACACCCATACTCATGCATGTAGCCCATGAATGTGATGCTATGTCATGCCCAATGTGCAATGTTGCCAAATGAGCTAGATCAACTACATATATCCACAATCTCATGGCGATTCATATCATAAGTATATAAATTTCATGAATTATTACAATGTCAATAGATAAACAACACATATTAACATTTGTTCCCAAGACATTCTCTAAGAATGTTATACATTGTCATGTCAAAAAAATCTTAATTTACACTTAGGCATTTTAGCAAACACCTTCTAGGCAACAATCATATAAGCACACAATATTGCCCCCCACATACATCAAATATTATCAAGTATCAAGGAATTATTTACAAAACTCCCACATATCAAATTGAACTAGAACTTTGTCCACACTTAATTTACCATTTCCATGACTATAGGTAAGTCATAAAACATTGTATACCACTAACCATTTCATATGGGTATTCTAGATTAAGAATCGACCCAAATAGAAGAAACCCTACACATTACATATAGCATTTTAAATAGGAATGAACCAAGGTAGGAGAATTCCTACCTCTTGGAGCGTAACACAATTGGAAAAAAGTTCAAGAACACCCCAAAAGCTCCAAAAATCTTGATTCCCCAAATCTCCAACTTTGAATCTTCGGTGAAAATCTTTGTTTTTGGTACCCACGTGTAGCCCTCCTCGCATAGATCGACTTTAATTTTTAACCCAACGAATTCCGATCGACGAAACTCCGAGGATTGGTAGAAGAAAGTTTAAAGAATTGATTTTTTTTCTCCTCTTTGCTCTTGGCCGGCTGCTCGCAATTGAATGGGAGATACTTTTCTCCCAAAAAGCTGATTTAAGAGGATATTTATAGGCGTAAACGAGTGGTCCACATCGCACTGCATATTTTCAACTTCCAGGTTTGTTTTTTGTCCCGAAATGATTCATTATATCTCGGATTAAGTCCAAATAAATTTTACTGTAATGTTAAATTAATTTTAAGTAAATTTTATAAATTTTATTTTTGGGAATATTTAAAAGTTCATTCGTCACTCAAACCGTCTCGAAATACGTGTAAAATTTGACTATCTCGGAATTCGATGAAAATTAACAAGGCAGCTTGATTTCGCGACGCGAATCCAACGGTGAGGTCCGTTGTCCCATCCGAGCTCTATAAAAATATGTATTTTAAAGACGCATTATGATGACAAATTAATATTTTGCCCTTTTTCAGAAAAAGTTCAATTTTTTTCGGGTTTCACAATGATTGCTATTTAATTCATAAAAGAGTGAGATTCATATTTGAGTTAACAAACTTAGTGAATTGGGAGATAACATTATTTCTGTGGTAAAAATTAATTATTAAAGGAATTTACATACCGGTATATAAATGGGTTGATGATGTCGTCTTGTGAAAGCACATAAATTTTGTCTATGTCAATCTTTGTAGGTGGACTTAATTATCCGACTTGACAAATAAGTTGAGTGGTAAGATCTCAAAAACAAAAAGAAGTCAATTAAATATAATTTTTAATAATTTAATTAATTGACAAACATTTGTAATTTTTAATGTGAGGAGATTATTAAGCATATAATAATGAGGAACTCGAAATATAATTTTAAGATAAAGCCCAAGAGATTAATAATAAGTTTTTAGCAGATTAAATTATTATTAATGGACTATAGGATGTTTGTTCTGGGTTAGAAATAGGATTACTAGGCCCATTGGAAGCCCGACCTTTATTTCTTCTTAAGGTCTCTACTGTAGCATATAAACAAATGCACTCCCTGGTTCTCTCAGTCATAACCTTTAACTTCACATTTAAAGGCAGAAAGAGAGCAAGTGAGAGAATTCAGAGGATTATAGCCCGCATTGCATTTAGATTTTTAGCGTGGAAGGACATACAGTAGAAGATCGTGATGTTCATCGAGTTAGTTGTTTGATTTGTATTAGTCTTTGTTCGTGTTGTTCAAGCTTCAAGCGGTAATCTATAATTTTGGCTTGTAGGGATAATAAATGAATAGTTTTTTGTAATCAGTTATATGCACTGTCAACATATCTTGAGACTGTCGTTCCAATAGTAAGATCGTGAGTTTAGGAACCATAGAGACTTTTAGGGGATTTGACATTTTGGGGTAATCACTCTTAAAAGAAATTAAGTAAGTAAAATTCTAAAGGTTTTTAGGTCAAAATAACATTAAAAATGAATCTGGGAGGTCGAGAAACCTTGGGTTAGGTGATATGAGGTGTATTGGAAGCTTGGAATTATTCTAGAGTTGAAATAAATTTTAGGGAGAATTTTGGTAGAATGAAATTTGACACTACCTCAATATTTGGCTTATAAATTTTTAACGATTGACTTGATTTTTGAAAAATAGAAACTAGACTTCAAGGTCTGCAAAAATGTATTATGAAAATTTCATGAATCGGCTTATAATAAGGTCAAAATTAAGCCGGAAGTCTGGCCAAAAAGTCACCCGCATTCAGACGCACGAGGTAGAGAATTTGTCCATCTTCGACTTGTTTGGAGTGTTTTCTCTTATTTTGACACTATAAAATATGCTAGGGAGAGTCTTGGAGAGAAGAAGAGGAGGAAGAGGAATAGATTGGGCTTCCTCTTGCGGACATCAACATGTAAGCAATCACACAAAATACCTTAGGAGTAATTTTATACGGACCAACGTAAGAGTTCTTTCTCAGACTCATTCATTGATGATTAGGGCTATATAATATATATTTTTCATCATTCTTATGATATAAATTGGTGATCTACAATGTTATAACATTCCTTTGAATCCATGATTCGTTTCTTGAAAAAAAAATACATGATTTGTTTATGAAATTCATTTATTCTTGTTTTAGAAACCCTAGTTCTTGAAAAATACATGATTTATGCACAAGATCTATTTGTTCTTGATTGAAAAATTCTAGTTCTTGATTTACAATCCTATCTATATGATAGATCTACAATGTTTTTACATTTCGTTTGAATATATGCTTCAATTTTTGAATAAACACATGATTTACATACAAATACAAGTTTTGCATCAAAAAAATCATATGTTTTGGTTAAAACCCTAGATTTTGAATGTTGTGAACATGAAGGTTTCTTTTTACGATCTCTTGCATATTTTGCTTCGATTATTCTTCTACTTGAGAATTGTGAAACTTTGAATTTTGGTATACGTGTTTTTTTGTGAAAAAAGTATTGTTATTATCTCTTGTATTAGTGGGTATGATGAACACGGATTACACTCGAATGTCTATCGTAGAGTGTTAGAGGTTTTTCTACCTTGAGGGGTTTGGTGGTTGTCTAACACTCGTAGGGGGTTGGTTTCTTATGAGAGTCAACCACTATTTGTCCACTTAGGTTCAAGGGTGGAGGTTAGTATACTATTCCTAGAAAAGGATTCGTCAATGCTGATATGTCTATACATGTCATTCCTAAAGTGTTTTAAGTGTTGTGGCCTTGTGAGAATTAATTTGAGATGATTTATGTTTGTGGGTGGACAAGATAGGTTCGGTGTGGAGATTCATCGTAGTCTACCTAAGTAGATGAGATAGATATGTTATGAATTGTGATTGATTCTATTCTATTATAAATTTTACTATTTTATACCATAAACTCAAGATCGTAATTAAATGTCATAATTTTATCTCAAAATCATATATGCTATTTTATACTTGAGACTTATCTATTTTTATGATTTCTAGACCTTATTTGAGTTTGAGAAGGTTTTCATACTAGCCTTTTTGCTCACCCTACCATAATATTTTTCAGATTTTGGACTTGAGGAATATAAACCTTAGATGTGCAAGTTGACTTCGAGGTGGCAGCAGATCAAGATGTGGATCTGGATGTTAAGACTTAAAGAATGCTTTTCTAGTTTAAATTTCTAAAGTTCAATTAGTAAACAATGTTATGAATATTTCTTATCTAGTTAGTTGAAAAATTATTATTTTGGTTTTGGATGTAAGCTTAAGGATTTATATATGTTTCTCTAGGAAATTGATCTTGTTAGGCATTGAATGTGGAATGATTTTTATTATTTAATGATTATCTTAGATGCTCTTATGGTTGAATGTTTTATAGATACCGATGCCTTTTAGGGTTAATTTTGGAGCGTTATATACTATCTGTCTTTCTAGAGCTAAGCTTCTTCTTTTCTACTTTGCAAGTCAGCAACCAGGGTCAATACTTAGTCTGTGAATAATTACCTTGGGGTCCATCCCCTGCATGTCTTCTTGTTTGTAGGAGAAAAATTTTGAACTGTATTTCAAGAAGGCTATCAGCTTTTCTTTGATCTCACTCACTAGCCTAGAGCCGAAAAAAACTATGTGTCCATGGTTATCATCCACCTGGACAAGCTCCAGTTCTTTTGAAGGCCCCCTTTTATCCAACTCGTCTGTCATGTCTAGGTCGTCTACTTGAACTGAATCCACATTCTTATGCTTCATGGAGGTCATGTAACACTCCTTTTCCATTCTTCGGTCCCCTCTGACCACACTAGGGGTGCAACTTGGGCGGGTTGGACAATCAACCCTAGGTATATAATCTTCAACCCTAACCCTAACCCTAACTCTAACACTAACCCTACCTCGGGTTGGAGAACTCAATCCGAGCACTGCCCGAGTTTAATTCGGGCGGGCACGGGTTGAATTCAGGTTGATGATTTGGGGCTGATTTCAAGTTACTTTACGGGTTCAATTAAGGTTCAATTCGGGTAAAGCCCAAAATAGGCTTGTTGTTCTAAACCTAATATATATATTACATAATATTCACCTAAATTAACAACCAATAACTTCAACCAAGTTTTTAACGAGAGAGGTTGAGAGAACGAAAAAAGCAAAGAGAATGAGGGAGACAAAGAATGATATAACAAAAATGAAAAATCAGTGCTAATGCTTTATATATATATATATATAATTTCTTTTTTTAATTTGTCGGGTTCGGGTTGAACTCGGGTTCACGAAGCCTTAACCCGAGCCCAACCCAAATTGAATTCAAGTTGGGATTTTTTGACCCAAGTCCAACCCAAATATTAAAAACCCTTGCCCAAGCCATAATTTTTTTGGGTTGCCCAACCCAAGTTGCACCCCTAGACCACACCAACCCCATTCTTAGTGGAGAACTTCATCATCAAATGGTAGGCATAGGGAATAACTTTGAGAGCATTCAAGGAAGGTCTTCCCAGCATGACATTATTGGTTGAGGGGGCCTCAACAACAACAAACTTAATTGTGATAGTAACTTGGAAGGGAGGTTCTCTAATTGTCAAGATAAGATGAATAAAGCTAAAGGGATATAATTATATTTCCTAAGAATCCAACTAAGGGAGATATGACGAGTTCAAGTTGTTCTGGACCAATGTCGAGTTGATCAAAGGCATTCACGAAGATGATGTCGATTGAGCTATCATTTTCAACAAGGACTCGATAGATGCTTTTGTTGGCTATTACAACCTTCATAACCAGAGGGTCATCATGAGGAAGCTGACATTCCTCTAGGTCGGCGTCTGAGATGGTGATCTCTGTGTTGAGACGAGGAGCCTTTTGCATAACACATATTTCAATGAAATCCTTAGAACAGGTCTTTTGCACATGGGATTTTATGGATGATCTGGATTCTTCTCCTCTAGCAAATTCTCCCGAGATGACCCCAATTTCACCAAGGGGCTGTTAATGTTGTTGTCTTGCCTAAGGTGGTTCTTGACGATTCTCATCTCGGTTATCTCCTTCTTGTGCCACGAATCACTTAAGATGTCCTAGCTAGACGAGAAACTTGATCTCTCACTTTAACTAGATGACCTCATTTGTGTTGTGCCCCATGATTTTTGTGGAAGTTGTAATACTTGTTGTGATCCATCTTGTAAGGATCTGACCTCATTTTGTAGGGCCACTAGACAAATTTCTCACGTTGCACATCATGCAACAAATATGCCACTAATGTGCTTAGAGGCATATATTATTCTGGTGCGAACCTTGGATGAAAGTTTGGGCTAGGGGCTCCTAACTAATCTCGCACATCTCTTTTTCTCTTAGGAGATGGGTCTCAATTTTTCTTGGGACTAGTCACTTTCCTCTTTTAGCCCAGATGTTGATTTGATGCAACTGAAGAGTTGTGTTTGTCATGGAGGACTTCCTCCCCATTGATACACTTTTCTACTTTGGCTAGCACTTTAGCCATGCTGGTATGAGGGTTCTTAGAGACAAAGAAGAGGAACTCAGAAGGCTAAAGCTCAGCGATGAACATTGCCAGAGCCACTTTGCCATCCATGCCATCCACCAAAAGAGATTCCTGGTTGAAGCGTTAGACATACTTCCTTGGTGTTCACCTTGTTTTTGTTTTATGCTAAGGAGATAGGAGGTTNAAAAAGCAAAGAGAATGAGGGAGACAAAGAATGATATAACAAAAATGAAAAATCAGTGCTAATGCTTTATATATATATATATATAATTTCTTTTTTTAATTTGTCGGGTTCGGGTTGAACTCGGGTTCACGAAGCCTTAACCCGAGCCCAACCCAAATTGAATTCAAGTTGGGATTTTTTGACCCAAGTCCAACCCAAATATTAAAAACCCTTGCCCAAGCCATAATTTTTTTGGGTTGCCCAACCCAAGTTGCACCCCTAGACCACACCAACCCCATTCTTAGTGGAGAACTTCATCATCAAATGGTAGGCATAGGGAATAACTTTGAGAGCATTCAAGGAAGGTCTTCCCAGCATGACATTATTGGTTGAGGGGGCCTCAACAACAACAAACTTAATTGTGATAGTAACTTGGAAGGGAGGTTCTCTAATTGTCAAGATAAGATGAATAAAGCTAAAGGGATATAATTATATTTCCTAAGAATCCAACTAAGGGAGATATGACGAGTTCAAGTTGTTCTGGACCAATGTCGAGTTGATCAAAGGCATTCACGAAGATGATGTCGATTGAGCTATCATTTTCAACAAGGACTCGATAGATGCTTTTGTTGGCTATTACAACCTTCATAACCAGAGGGTCATCATGAGGAAGCTGACATTCCTCTAGGTCGGCGTCTGAGATGGTGATCTCTGTGTTGAGACGAGGAGCCTTTTGCATAACACATATTTCAATGAAATCCTTAGAACAGGTCTTTTGCACATGGGATTTTATGGATGATCTGGATTCTTCTCCTCTAGCAAATTCTCCCGAGATGACCCCAATTTCACCAAGGGGCTGTTAATGTTGTTGTCTTGCCTAAGGTGGTTCTTGACGATTCTCATCTCGGTTATCTCCTTCTTGTGCCACGAATCACTTAAGATGTCCTAGCTAGACGAGAAACTTGATCTCTCACTTTAACTAGATGACCTCATTTGTGTTGTGCCCCATGATTTTTGTGGAAGTTGTAATACTTGTTGTGATCCATCTTGTAAGGATCTGACCTCATTTTGTAGGGCCACTAGACAAATTTCTCACGTTGCACATCATGCAACAAATATGCCACTAATGTGCTTAGAGGCATATATTATTCTGGTGCGAACCTTGGATGAAAGTTTGGGCTAGGGGCTCCTAACTAATCTCGCACATCTCTTTTTCTCTTAGGAGATGGGTCTCAATTTTTCTTGGGACTAGTCACTTTCCTCTTTTAGCCCAGATGTTGATTTGATGCAACTGAAGAGTTGTGTTTGTCATGGAGGACTTCCTCCCCATTGATACACTTTTCTACTTTGGCTAGCACTTTAGCCATGCTGGTATGAGGGTTCTTAGAGACAAAGAAGAGGAACTCAGAAGGCTAAAGCTCAGCGATGAACATTGCCAGAGCCACTTTGCCATCCATGCCATCCACCAAAAGAGATTCCTGGTTGAAGCGTTAGACATACTTCCTTGGTGTTCACCTTGTTTTTGTTTTATGCTAAGGAGATAGGAGGTTGGTTTGAGGTGTGTCCTTGCACCAATGAAGTGGGAGACGGACTATATAGATAGTTCCTTGAAGGAACTAATGGAGAATAGAGGTAGCTAATTATACCAGGTCCATATAGAACCTTTGAGATTGATTGAGAAGGCTATGTGCCAAATTGGATTATGGTAGCCATGAAGTTCCATCTTGTCCTTATAAGTGTTGAGGTGATTGAAGGGGTCCTAGTTCCATCAAAGACCTCCGTCTGAGGCATCTTAAACTTGGACGGAAGGGAAAAATGCTAGATCTCCTGGGTGAAATGAGACTTTGTTTGCTTAACTAGAGCTTCCATGGAGACTGAAACTTTGTTATTAATGATATTCTTCATGTTTCCCAGTTCATTCTAGTCTCCCTTGATGAGATTTTTCCAATACTGGTTCAAAGGGTTTGGCTGAAGAGGAAGCTAAGGAATGAGACTCCTCTCTCTGCCAGTTCTGTTCTGCACCTCATCTTTCTGCTTTGTCCAGGCTCAATGGTGGTGAGTGTAATCATCAAAAAGGCTCCAGTTGTCTTCCTCAATGACCTCATTAAGAGGTGGTTGAGGAAGGAAAGGGTTATGAGGTTGCTGGGCAGTGAGGAGAGCGATGATTTGTTGGTTTTGCCTCAGAAGGTGTAGCGTGGTTTGCTGATAGGTTTATGGCTCCTCCTCCAGGGCGGATTTGCAAGAGCAGATGGTGGTGACAATACTCGTTTCTAATTTTTTGGGTTTTGGCTCATGTTTCTTATGAGAACCATCAATCAAACAAGGACAAGGTAGATTTGAGGTAGAACAATGACAATCGTTCTCTTAGACGATGCCAAACCAATGGTGTATGAAGTTGAGGACTATCAGCAATGGGAGCAAAACAAGCTTTGTGTGGTGTGAATGAGCTGTGTGTATATGAATAGAGTAACGGTAAGCAAGAACACAAGGAAATAAGTGGTCAACAAGTTGAAGAGTTGGGCTAGTCTACTATAATGAAGGCTCTTGCTCTTCTGGTTTGTATTACTTGGGGAATAAGACAATTGCACTCTTGAAATTACAATTGAGCTTCTTTTTGCCAAGGTAAGGACCTACCTATTTAGACACTAGAGTAGCATAGTCCTCAAGCAATAATGGTGTCGTCCCCTAGTTATTGGACTATTGTAGGAAATATTTGACCGTCAGATGCTCTCCTCCATTGGTATGATGTGTCATTTTAGAAACTTGTGATGTGGCATTCTAGAGATAGATTAATCTTGCCCAAGGTAAGATTTGGTAGTGTAATGGCTCTTTTGTCCTTTCCCGGTGTAAGCTGAGCTACTTCAACACTTGCCGAACTACGTTAATAATTGTTGAGGAGGTTCGTGCCTTAACTGACTTGGATCCTGGTGAGTCAGGTCAGCTAGACTAGGATTAGGTCAGCCAATCCATCTGTTGCATTGTAGACTTGTTTGAGTTTGCGTACTTCTTCTTGGTATCATCAGAAACCATAGATTGTGTTATGTGGAAAGGGGATTTGTTTTGTAGTAAACAATAGTATTTTTCTATGGCATGAGAGGGGTTACATGCGTATATACCATATGTAATCTTAGATTGGGAGAATGTAAGACATGGATAATTGGGTGAATTCGAAACCATGAGATGAGATTAGGATTTAGATATTGAAGTCTGTTGAAGTATTATAGTCTTGCCTAAAGAATAAATATGTAATGATGGAGACTTAGTATCAGTTTGTAAACTGTAGGACATATACACTCTGTTGACAAGAGCTACTTGGAATCAAATTCTAAACACGAGTTTTTGGGCTTGTCAGAGCACATGACAAGTACAAGTACTGAATATAACGTTGACGGGCCATTCATTCCAAATCAATTAATATAGACCCTTGATCAGTGGGTCTGTTAATTTTTTTTAATAGAACACATTCATCCAAAGGTTTTTATTTATTTGAGATTCATATGGGATCCCAAATTTAAGATGCAAAGTATTATCCGGTTTCTATATGTGTTTCAACATGACACCTTTTTGGTATAAATCTGAAAAATCCATTTATCATTTTTTGGTCTCCCCAATCCTCCAAGAGGTTGTCACCTTGTCTTCTGTCCCTTCAATTTTTGTGATGAGTGTGGCAAGAAAGGATTTCAAGAATCTTTCGCAATATTTTTAAGAATTCTGGTACAACATCATAGATGATACTGAATATGATTAGAGGAGATCATCCTCATTGAAGTTCCCTCTCTCACAACATAGAAGGATTCTGCAAGGTTGGAATTTGGTGGCATATCGTTTGCTATCTTGGCAGTGAAGTTTTCTTTTGGCAGGGCAAACAGGAATGTAATTAGCTTTTGCTTGTAAAGCTTCATTTGATTACTCAATTTAGTTTAATTGTATTCGATTAAAGGAGTTTTCTTTATTTTCCCTTGCCTATCTCAATAAAATGGTTTATTTACCCAAAAAAAAACCCTAGTAAAATGGAGTACACTCACCTCCTTTGTCACTTAAAAGGTAAGAATGAGCATACTCCACTATGCACATTAAAGGAGAGAGGAACTCTCTTTCCCCTGAGTTTACGGGCATTGTCCAATGATTTACTGGATTGTTGATTGTATATTTGACCAAAGTGAGTTTTATATGATGAAGTAAAGCAGTTGTCTGGCAGAAATCAAAGAAATTAGAGACATAATCAACATTTATTTATCAAAAGAGATAGAGGGCAAAATCCATGGGTTGTAATCAAATAATGATTCTTGATGAATATACACAATGGAATAATATTGAGTAAAGTATTTTTAAAATATGCAAGTATCCCTTTGTATATGTTCATAAAAAATGGAAGAATTACATTCAGACCCCTTGAAATTTGTTACTTAATCACTTAAACTCTTTGACATTTAAGATATTACACATAGACCCTTTGAAGTTTGTACGCACGTAACATATAAACCCCTGCCGCCAATGTCTGTTAGTAAATTACATTCAAAACCCCTAAAGTTTGTAGCATGTAATATTTAAACTCCTCAAGTTTAAAATGTCATAGTTAGACCAAAAATATTCTAATCAAATATAAAATATCAAATATTTTAAATTTTACAACAAAAATTCATATTCTGTTATGAAATTTATTTAAATAAAATTAAAAAAAAATCTAATTTTTTCTTAAAAAATTATAATTAGTATATAACTATATTATCTATTGAAATTTAATTTTAAACAACCAAATTACCTCAATTAAAGATAGAATATATTGTCTTCATTATAGTTTGACCCTTTGTTTTATTTTTTTAGTTTTATTTCAATAGATAGTACAATTATATAGTAATTATGATTTTTTTTTAAAAAAAATAGATTTTTATTTATGATTTTATTTCAATAAATGACATAATAGAACATGAATTTTGATTTGTAAAATTCATGTTTTGTTATGAATGACTTAGACCTCTTGTTTAATTTTTTAGTTTTATTCCAATAGATAGTATAATTGTATATTAATTATAAATTTTGAAGAAAAAATTAGCTTTTATTTTTAATTTTATTTCAATAAATTATACAATAGATACTGAATTTTGGTTATAAAACTTAAAATATTTTATATTTTATCTTTAATTAAAATATTTTTGATCTAAATATATCATTTTAAACTTGATGGATGTAAATATTATACAACTACAAACTTTAGGTTGTCTAGGTGTAATCTATTAAAGGTATATTAACGGATATTTGACTGCAGAGACCTAAGTATTATGTGTGTATGACCTTAAAAGATATGTATGTAATATTTCAAATATTAGGAGGTCTGAATAATTAAGTGACAAACTTCAGGAGATCCGAGTGTAATTATCCCCAAAAAAAAAATTTTTGTGATTCCTGTTTTGTCCAATTTTCCTATGCCCACCAGCCAGCCACACAATCTAATTATCATGGAAAAAAGTTTTCTTATATGAGTGCAGAATTTTCCAAGACATTAAAGTCTTTGAGAAAACAACCTCAAGTCTCATAAGATGTAGCAATATTCTGCTAAGCTTCCGATTGCTCCTTAAGTATCTGCTACATTTTAAGTCGGGTCTAAGAAATATATGAGAAATAGAGAATGTAGTTGCTTCCACTCCTACAAAATTCTCACAAGATCTCCTATCCTTGTCGGCAACTTGCTAAAATTAGATGGCCGTGATTAACTTCTCCGGCCTGAAATCTTTCTGTAGCATACCTCGTCTTCTAATCCTTATGCCCCGATTCCAATTAATCTAAGCTGCCAAAGATAACTTATTGTCAGTAAAAAATATTGTCTTAGTAATTTTATTACAATAATAATATATTATTATTATCATATTATTGTTATTATTGTCATTGTTATGATTTGCTAAAAAGGCAACTTAGTGCACAAGATTCTTGTTATTTGATCCGACATAGGTTACAATAATACAATTTTACCGGTGCACTAGGGCTCACCTTCATTATCATGATTTGCTAACTCAATAAACTATGGAAAGGAACAAGAGAAACTAACATGTGACAAGACCACATTAAAAGATACGTACAATATTGTTTTGATGCTGTCTCCAATAGAATCCTTGTAGCATAATGGGCAGGACATTGCAGCCTGCAAGTATATAAATCAGCAATGCATTCATTCCCATCCATTCCAACACGAAAGTTGAGCGTCTATATCCATACAAATCAACCTGTATGAGAAACAGGCCCATAGTTATACACTAGCATTTTGATTGGTCATTGCTCCTTGATGGATACAATATTCAACAAGGGAATCCAGAAATCATTGATATAAAATCGAGTGTAGCAGAGCCCAAATATAAAATATATAGGAAGAAACCTTGTTCAAGTGGTGTCGTTTGCAGGAAAAAGAGTCCAAAGATCTTACCAATACATATATTCCAGCAAAGAGAACGCCAGCAGCGCCAGCTGTAAGACACATGTAACTAAATGTGTAGAGAGCCTTGTTTACATGCATTCCTGTAACACAGAAAGGTATTAAACTAGCAAGCATAGATACTCCTCAGTGGGTCAAGGTGGAGGTATCGGACACGTGTCTGATACGGATACGCGTGGGACATGGTCGGACACGTGTCCGATACTTCTACAAATGTCCTAAACAGTGAAGAAATATTTGTTATAGACGGATACGGCTCGGATACGGAGGGATACGACCACAACCATGAATTTGAAACTAGAAAAAAAAAAAAAAAGACGACGTAACTGATCAGCCGCAATCACAAATCTCCTCTTCGAGTAGGTATGTCGTCTTCATCTTTAGGTATCTCTTCGACTCTCTCTCTCTCCACCTGAGTTCTCTGGGCGATGGGGCTGCCTTTTTTTTTTTAATTTTTTTTTTGCTTGTCTTGATTTACATTTCAACCCCTATTATTTTCTTTTTTTTTTCTTTGCCCTAGTTGCTAAACTAATTTACAAATAACCCTTGAACTTCTTATATTTTATGTTAAATTACAATCATACCTTATTAGTTGTTACCCACTGCCTAATTTGGTTTAGTCCACTGTTCATAACATATTAGCCCACTAATCAAATTTAGCATTAGCTCATTTGTTCAATTATAAAATATTAATTAATTACTCAATTTTATTATTAATGTTATTATATATATAAAAATATATTATATTATTTTAATTAACCGTACCCATGTCCTATATTTTAGAATTTTGTCGTTTTCCCATGTTCATATCGTATCGGATACGACACCCGTGTCCGTATCCGTGCTTCCAAGGTGTTAAATGTTAAGTAGGATAAGGTGACATGCTATTACTACACCACAGTTTCAGAACACTAACCAGGAGGAAAGTGAAACTAAACTTCTTACCAAAAAAGTTAAAGGTAACACCCAATACTACAAGGCCAGAGGATGGAATCATCCACTGCATAAGTCTATTGGTGTGATCCTGCATGTGGGAAAGATGAATAAGAATAAGCAAACATAAATCTTCATTCTAAATAACAGAAACCATACATGAGAAGTTGAAATACTATAACCTTGAAATGGACAATAACGTGCCCATAATGCAAACCAACCAAACAAGTGACAATAGCCGTCACTGAACTACAACATCAAAGAAAGGGTCAATTAGAAAAGCATTTAAATTCTCCATGGCATACCAGTAAATCAGTGGGATCTCGGGCAGCTGTTCAGCATCAGCTGAATTAGGCCCTCTTTCCCCCTCTCCCACCTCACCCCCTTTAGCTTCCCCCTTCCTAGTCGGTGAGGTCCATCCTTCCCCACTATCAGTGGCATCCTCCCCCTCTATCGGTGTCTTTCCTCCCTACCAGTTGGGGTTCCTCCCTCAACCTATAAGTGAACCCCTCACCCTTGTCAAGTGATGGCCCACCTCTCCCCCTCACCTACCCCCCAACCCCCCCCAAACAAAAAAAAAAAAACACATTTTTATAAAAACATACGTTTTTTATGTATATCCATGTGTATACAAAACCATACATCAATGGACGCACACATGACAAGGAATATGTTTACACCTGCCATAAATTTTTAATTTATTCCCACACCCTTTCAATTTTCTTAGGGAGAACCCCCATTATGCAAANTGTCATTTTGAAAGTCCTCTTCTTCGAGCAGGTGAGGGGCACAACACATGCAACCCATTTTAAAGTGGGGGAAGTCAACCCGTTAGAAGGCTTTGGCATGTGGGCGACAGTCTGCAGATGGGGGAGGTAAGCCAATGGTGAGTGGTGAATGAGGCGTGTGCATCTGTAATTTGGAAGGGGGGGGGGGGCAATAAGGGATCAAGGAATCCCAACTAGTACGGGGCAATCGACAAAGGGGAAGGAGAACAATTGGGGGATGAGGGATGGGGGAAGCAAACAGATAAGACCATCAACGGATTGGATTTGAATTAGATTTTTTGTCTAATACGAACCCAATTAAATTTTTGATGTGAATATCCAAATGCATTTCATTTTTACAATTCACATTCGAATTTCTTATAAATTCAATCCAGTTCGTTTAAATCAATTGAGCAGAGTTTTAAAGATTGCATCCAAATTTCAATTCAATTTCATCATGCAATCATTTATTCCATTATGTATTTATATACCTGTACACCCATAATTCAGTTCGAATCATAAGCGGGATGCTAGTATATCAATCTCAATCCATTAAATATGATATAAAAGATTTGAATTCAGATTTGGATAATGAATAAAAAAATATCAATCCATATTTGACTAATTAGATTCCATTGATAGGCCTACCAACAGAAGAAGAGATATAGGAGGCCCATTCAGCTGAAGTGTCAGACTGAATTGCTACCATAAAGTAACTGGCTTACGGGTAGTCCATGTTTAATTTAGTTTCATCAGAAAATGGATTAAAAAGCAAGGAAGGGCTAATTTAATTATCCTAACTTCCTAAACTAGTCTGATAATTCATTTTCTATTATTTGGATGAGTTTAATACTAGTTATTAAGCCATTGCAGGAGAGGATGGTGATTATCTGGTCTCCACCTGTAAAATGTGTATTAATACTGTCAAAAAAATCAAAATTACACGTACCAATCTCTGTCTCTCCCACCAGGCACCCACCAGACTTATTTATTAAATCTTCCGGTAATCGTCTCTTTCTCCTACCACTTTCTCTTCTTTCATCACATCCAAAAAACAAAACTACTTAAATATTTTTTCACTTTAATTACCCAATTTATCTTCTTACTATACTTGATTTTTAAAATCAATGCAGTAATTTTGCACATCGATCAAGAGTGCAATAGATTCTAGTATAATATAAAGGTTGTCCCCTGCAGGAGTTCACTAAAAATGGATGAACAAACAGTATTGTTTTTTTTTATTTGTTTCAGAGGGGAGACACATAAAACAGCCAACTGCATAGAGTGCTTTCTAGAGCATCCCCTGCTAACGGCTACAAATTAATCTCACGAAGTAAGAGGAGAAGTAAACAGACCTTAGAAGTCCTTCAGGATCGAAAGGGGCTTGACACCACGAAGGAGCATCGGGTGGAAGTGGACCATAATCTGGGGAATTGATACTGCATTGCTACAGAAGAACTAACGAGTAAACACCAAGGAATGCCAAAAGAAAATTGCTATCTGAACTAAATGAAGCTTGAATTACCTCCATACGGCCATAGATAGGTCTTCTGTACAAATGTTGAATGCCCAAAAATTTGCGATCGATCATTCCAACAGCATTACAAGCTGGTCCGGTGTCTCCCCGTACACCACATTTCACCTTCAAGGGGAATAACTAATGTCAAGCTATGATGCACGTCAGTATCAAAACTGAGACCTAAACCCAACATCCTTTGATATAAAAGAAAACTAAAATCAAACACTTACTGAGACTATCTTTGGTGCCAAAGAAGAGGTTCCTGTTGGAATCTGATATTCCCAGTCAGGAACATACAAGCCATATAACAAGGAAATGTACAGGACAGTAAGCACCAAAGCGACAACCCTGGAATTATATATATAAATATATGTATAGAGAGAGAGAAAGAGAGAGAGTGGTAGAAAGGGATTTGAACTGTGCATATCAACAAAATTTAGAGAAGCACGTGTAGTAAAACGATGCATGATCAGGAGAACCAATCTGTTGACAGGGAAGAATGGAAATAGACAACAAAAATGTGTTCAGCAAAGTCATCTTTAACAACAGGCCTCTCCCATAGGACCTTTTTTTTTTCTTCACATAATTAATGTGACCCCATATGTCGAGCACTCCACAAAAAAACAAACCATGACATTATTCATTAGCTTTATCAAAATGTGGGAAACCTGTCAATGTGACCTACTTCCACTGTGGTGATGGATTAACTGCCCAACTACAACATCAGTGGCAAGTCTGGCTTTAGTTTGGATTGGTTTAGATTTTATACATGCTCTAGAGATGGTTCAGCTGGCTGCAAATCCAATACATGCCTTGGAAGCCACATTAAGCCCTGTTAAGACCCAATTCTAGCACACTTATGGACTTGGTAAGGCTAGCATACACTCACAGTCACTACTAGCTTTCACTATTCTTTCATGGTGCTTAAATCTAACCTCAAGCTGGCCTCAATACTGTACACCACTTCCTTTGAGACACCTTGTCCATCACAAAGAATCTAACGATCATAAATCATGTACATATACACCCACGGGCAAAGCCCCAGTGACTTCGAATAGCCTCCAAAATGCTCACTCTTGCTCCCCATGCTATGTTGTGGGTTTAAATCTGCTCCAAACCAATGAAAAAAGAACCATGTGAAATTAATCATGAATTACTTACCACTGCATTAGATAATTCTTCACCAAAGACAATCCGGAATTGACTTTACCAACACCCTTGAGCCAAATCTCACATACTGCCGCTAGCAAATATGCTATTCCAATTCTCTAAAGGAAAAAAAAATGCAGTTATTAATGATGCACTCAAAATTATGCTATCTAAACTGGGTAGATGAGAAAATCTGCTCATTCAGTGATATCACACGTGTGTATTCACTGTATGGCTAAATTGCTTTTCCAATTCTCTAAAGGAAAAAACATAGTTATTAATGATGCACTCAAAATTATGCTATCTAAACTAGGTAGATTAGAAAATTTGCTCATTTTTGGAAGCCTACAGTTATATCACACACGTGTGTGTATTCAAAGTATGGCTAAATCTTTCAGTAAACAATTAGCTAAAATCTGTTGAAGCAGGCATCTAGAAAGAGCACTTCTATAGCATACCTGCAATATCCCCATCCATCTGATCTGTTCTACGTCAACTCCATAAGTTAGGTTGTTGAGGCTGTGTAAATAGCCCCCTGGACAAAAGAGGCATACATTATATAAGTAAAACACATCCAAAATATAATAAAGAGCTGTGCAAGAAACTAATAAAGGAATGTAATCAAAGAAAATTCAAAGATGCATCAGTACAAGAAATGAAATTACTTAATATCCTGTTACACAGTGTTCTCCCCCACATCCTTTTTCTCTACTATAGTCATAAATAAGCATTTTTAGGAAACATATCATAGCCAAAAGTTAAAAATATAGAAGTGCACCTTGGAGAAAAATTCCTACTATTAGAAGCTTCACTGCTCGAAATATTGCCTTTTTTGTCGCAATAAGTCTGCAAGACACGTTCTATATACAAAAGATAATTTTGTTAGCGTAAGGATACAAATAACTACTACGACTACTTGTTGATACCCTCGTATAGTACTAGTTATCTTAGGAGACTACTTGTGGCAGCAAATGACTAAATTTCGTTGCACTAATAATAATAATAATAGTACGAATACTAATAATTTCATAATTTACAAGCCTAGAATGCCACAATCATGCTTTGCTCCACCTCAGAGCATCCAGCAGAAACAACTGCAACTAGTAAAATCATAGAAAGAATTCTTAGAACATATATTCATCACATTATTATGCTCTTCCACAAACTAAAAACAAGGTTACCATGCCAAATGATAGGGAAAATAACAAAATTTGTTGAACCCACCACAAATAATAAGGCATCTAAAATAGAAATGGAAATTAAATCATATGTTCACAATTCAAGAAATACCTTGTATGCAAGCCCAAGTGATGCTCCCACAATAAAGAGGAAAAATGGCACCACAAAATCTGCTAAAGTTAAACCATTCCATGGAGAATGATTAATAGCAGGAAAAATTCCACCAGCATCATCCACAATTATCATTAGCTGCACAAAGAACATGATAGTATGTTGAAAGGAAGAAGAAGAAGAAGATAAAAGCTGTTTTTCCTACTAGTGAAATGGAATCTGAGCTAGTGAATGCCACAAGACAATCATTGGAATGCACAATAAGCAAAATTTGCCAACTTACTGGTGGGATCCAGGAGTTTCTTTTTCTTTTTTTTTTTGTTGTGGGGGTGGGGGAGGGGGCTAGAAGGAGTTATATGCCTTTTGGAATTGAATATCAAAAGTTAGAAATTTTTTAATATTATTTATTTTTTTGGATTTGTGGGATTTAAATTGTGTATTTTGATTTATCACTTCTTTGGCAATAGGGTCATACAAGGACTTTGATTTTAGAATTTTTTGGTTCCCTATATATATGGATGGATGGATTTATTGATTTTCATCAGATTTTGATTGCTTGAATTAGTGAATAGTGGTTCTTCTCCCTAAATTCTTTTTTTTTTGAATAGAAACGGTATGTTTTATTGATACGGAATATCATAGAAAAGAAGAGGCATTACAAAATCTAGAGCACTCTCTCGGCATACAATTGAATCCTCAACAAACCTCACATATTTAGCTAAGCTCAACGCCAATCTATTACCATTTCTCCGGACCATAGTTATCTCGTAATAACTCAAGCTTTTGAGTCCAAACATCACACTATCCAGATTTGCTGCTCTGGTTTCCGTATGTTCCTTAGTATCCAAAGCCTTAATAGATTTCAAAAGTTGAATAGAGTCCCCTTCCAAGGCAATAGACTATGTTCCTTGAATTCGAGCAATCCTTAAAGCTTCTTGCAAAGCTATGGCTTCCACGCCCATTGCCTCCTCACTGGGCACACACTTCTTGGCCATCCCTGCCACAAAATCCCCATTGTTGTCCCTTATAACAACTCCAACTCCCACAGCCTGCCCTTCCACAAGCACACCTTCCACAACTCCAACTCCCTAAATTCATTTTAATTCTCTTCTTCTTTCTAATTTCTTTCTATTTTTTTCTTCTTCTTAATCTTCTTTTCCCTCCCAATACCTTTCAATCCTATTTCTATTAATTGGTATTAGAACTACTTTAATCTACATCATTTATTTTAATTGTTGTGATACGTTTTAAGTTAGAACACGGGATAAGCCAAAGCAAATATTATATGCAGTTAGATTGCGGCCTTCCTATTAATTATATTTCAGGGTAAACTAAGTTGGAGTTGGTGCTTCTTTCATTCCCTACATTCCATAAACCTACACAACTTAGAGTTTGCAACTAAAAAGCAACTACTATTAAGAACCTTCATCTTTTTGTAATGTTTTAGTATTTTTATTCTTCAAAATTTTAGTATCGCATGTATGAGAGTATAGAGTCAATTTATAATGGTTTCATTGTGAGTCAAAAGCATGGGCGGAGCTACACATCTTGTGGTGGGGCCAAGTGCCCCCACTCAATTTTCTTTTGCGAGCAATTTTTTTAGATAGGTTTTAATATATTCTAAATTTGCCCCCATAAAAAAAAAATTAAAAAAAAACTCTCATACACTTTAATCTACTTAATCATCCCTTCCATTTGAATTAACTTTCTTAATTCTCAATTAGTAAACTTCAATAATGTTTAGTTAATCAAATTTCTCAACATGTTTTCAAAAAATCATGTGAAGCTCTTTGTTCTCTCTCCCCATGTCTTGCCTAATCTCTCTTATAGTTGTTAATTTAATATTACTGAGATTATCATTTAATATTTTTATATTGTAAAAAGTAGCCATAACGATTTTAAAGGTAAAGTTACTTCATTATAACCTAAACATCAAGGATTCAAGTTGCAAAAACATATTCTCACATGCGGAATAAAGTTGTGTACATCTGACCATTTTCACGCTTAATAGTGGTGGGCTCGTCGCCTCTTTTTATTTATTATTAAGTTACTATTGTTAAAAGAGCAATGCTATTGGACCTAATTTTGAGATCTAATTTGATAATCTAATGTGTTGTCATCATTGAATTACAAGTGGATCTCAGCATTAAATATAGTCTATTTGCGAATCTTGTTGCGGTAATAATGCATTAGGCTTCTAAATTAGGTCCCTAAATTAACATTTAGTATAATTATTGTTAGAATTTACCCCTGCTAGCGTAAGTTTGTGGCTCCGCCCCTGTTCAAAAGCATGGGATTTTGTGTAGTTTTCTAAAATATAAAGCTAATCTAATAATTACCTATATTTTTATCCATCATGGTTTAGTCGTCATTGTGCTTCGAAATATACCAATGTTCTACAGGGATTATAGACTATAATGTAACAACTGTTAGCTTTCCCTAAAACTAATGGTTATAGCCAACATTTGACATGTGGTATCAGCGTTACATTGCATATTTCCTTGCGGACGAGGGGAAGAGAGGGAGAGGGCGATGGAGAAACACACGTACCGCGACGGTTAGCCCGCGAAACACGTCCAGCGAGACAAGGCGGCCACTTCCACCACAACCCGGTCCAGGGGCTTTTATCTTTGGGCCATTACGACCGCCATTGGCGACTGAATTGGAAGATGACGAACTAGGCATTCGGAAAGCTGATTCAACATCATCCTTATGGTTGTCGTACTTGTTCCCCGAACAACTGTTCTTGTTCTTTGGAACTGTATGATCACAGGTTTCTGAATCATAATCCCCTTTAATGAGTTTGTACGACCCCATCTGTCTACGCAAATATGCATGTATAACATAGAACCATTATATTTATTATTTAGAGAGAGGGAGAGAGAAAGAGAGAGAGAGGGATCTTATTTTTCGCTGTTGCGAAAGAAAGGAATTCTGATTATCTTCCTCACACCAACAACTACTCTCTCGTAATCTAATCTCTTTTTGGCTAATGTCTCCTGATCAGTACTTTTTTATTAATAGCATCGTGTGTGTGGTGTGGGGTGTGTTTGTGCAACTAAAGAGATTCGTTTTATTTAGTGGCACGGGAAGAAATAAAGAGGAAGATTTCTCACCTTAATTTGTTGGGTTAATTATAAATTATACTTTAAAAGATTATTTGAATCTCAATTTGTACTTTCAAATGTTAAAAATTTTAATTCGCACTTTTAAAAATAGGAATTTATATTAATGTGCACCCTCAAAGATTAAAAATTTTAATTTATACCCTCAAAGATAGAAATTTATATCAATGTGTACCCTCAAAAATTAAAAATTTTAATTTGTACCCTCAAAATAAAAATTTATATCAATGTGCACTTAAAACTAAATTGATAAATTATACCTAGATCTCTTATGTTTGTCACTCAATTATTTTGACCTCTTCACATTTAGAATATTACTCCTACATTTCATGACGTTTGTGCATGTGTAACACATAACCCCTTTTCGTTGATATCTTTTAATATAACCATAAAAATATATGATTTTATCATAATAAAAAATTATAATTTCATATTACCCTTTATTTTATGAGTCCAATATACTTTAAAATTCAAAATCAAGTTTATCATTGAAATATCTAATAGAATAAATGGATGCACATTGAGTGATATATTGCATCGGATATAAAAAATATTATATAAATATCTACATTTTATTGAACATTCATATAGTAAACTCGATTTTAAATTTTAGAGTATATCGGACCCACAAAATAAATGGTAATATGAAATTATAATTTTTTATTAGGATAAAATCATATTTTTTAACGGTTATATTAGCATATATCAACTAAAAAATATTACGTGTTACACGTGCACAAACGCTATGAGATGTGGGAGTAATATTCTAAATGTGAAGGGGTCCAAATGATTAAGTGACAAATATGAGGGGATCTAGGTATAATTTATCAATTTAGTTTTAGATGCACATTGATACAAATTTTTATCTTTGAGGGTGTAAATTAATATTTTTTATCTTTAGGAATGTACATTGATACAAATTTCTATTTTTGAGGGTGTAAATTGAGATTTTTTATCTTTAGGGGTGCACATTGATACAAAGTTTTATCTTTGAGGGTGCAAATTAAGATTTTTAATTTTTAAGGGTATAAATTGAGATTTAAACTATCTTTCGGGGTACAACTTACAATTAACCCTAATTTATTTTTGTTTTTGTTTTTGTTTTTGGACATTAATACACAGATGCGTGCAGTAAACACTCCCACTATTTGCGCCATCCAATTCAATTGTATCCATCCATTACAAATCTTGTTTTCACATTCCCTCCAGTCTCCACCCAGCCCATGCTTTATATCCTTTCAAACAGTAGCTTAGATTGTAGGGTATCATTGCCATTCAGGAGCGGAACTAAAATATTTTTTCATTGGGGACGATTTATTACTTATTCATAAAATAAAATCATAATCAAAATCAATTAATCAAAATAATTTATTTTGAAATGTAATTTATTATAGCCAAATTTTCAATACCACGATCTAATTTTTGAGAAAATAAAAATTAAAAATTCAATTATCTAGAGAGCATTGACCAAGAGAGAAAATTTAAAAGAATAGTTAAATGATAATCATCAAACTCGTTGTAAGTGGAAAAAATTCCTTCTATCCTCTATGAACAGTATTATCCTTCCTCGAGTCAAGCTTCCTGCAAAATGAACAAATTGCCTAAGATCGAAGTGTTTCGATTGAAAGCACTATAATGCTTAAGTTAGTAGGTGTAAATCAAAAAGAATTGTGTTATGGAAGGATTCAACGTACCTTTCACTATGCATCCTTGCTGACTTATATAAACTTCAGTGATCCCTCTTTCTGGGGAAGAAGATGACACATTTTCCTCCAATATATGATCTTCTATTGGTTCTTTTCAATATCTCTGTAATGTTCCCTTGATCTTAGCTTATGAGCTATTGGATTTACCTAGCTGGTACAACAAAATCCCTTAAACGTAGGCAGTGATTACGATGTTTGGTTCTTATCTTAATGTGGCCAAATCCTTCTGCTCGATTATACTATCGATCGAAATAGTTCGACTCAATTCTGGTAGAGCCTAAACCCTTACTTGGCTCTTGTATGATTGTTTACACGTGGAATGATTTTATGCCCCTTCATTTGCCCCAAAGAAACGAATGTTAGCCGTCATTTGTCTAACAGGTGTTTCATGTCCTCAGGTTCATCATTGCCTGGGTCTTCGAGACATGCAATTGTCTCTTCTCCTTGCTTGTCCTTTGGCTTCCCCCCTCTCGTAGTATAAGACATCTCAACTTTCTTTCCTCTGTACCCTGTTCTTCTTCTGTACTTGACATTCTGCTTCATTCATTCTTCTTTCAAATGATCCCCTTACAAAAGAAGGCATCCCAGCTTTCAAGAGCAAGTACAACAACTCCTGATGACGTCCAAATTTGAGTTGCTAGTGATGACGAACAATTGGTCGGAACAAGGGACTCGATCCCCATTTATATGAGGGTTATCACTGAAGGTGGGGTGAGATTTCCATTGCACCCCCCTATTGTTTTTGGTTTTCTCTGCTATGAAGTTTTTCCCCATCCAGTGCTGCCCTAATTTTTCAGGATTGTTATGGGTGTTGCTGCTTTGAACAACCTGTTGAACGTTAACCTGGGCCTTTGGAAAATCCTTTTTTGCTATATTCTGAAGACTGTTGGTGACAGCTACTATTTGGCGGTAAGAAGGAAAGATGGATACCTGGTTACCCATCTCCCAGACTTAAAACAAAGGCCATAAAAGTGACATCATTTTTGTCTCTGAAAATTGGGAGTATAAGGCAGAGTATACACCCTCTTATCGATGCCCATATGAAGAAGGCATGTCAGGTTTATGATCATTTATCTTCAAGTCCTTTTTTTTACCCAATGCGTAGTATATACCCTTTGGTCTTCTGCTTTTGTATTTAGGAGAGACTGTCAAGGGCAAAGTAATTGAGAGCTCGGTGAAGATGGATGACTTGAGGAAGGTATGATCCTTCAATGAAAGCCTTTTTTGCTAAGTTGCTCACGTCTTGCTAGGGTATACCCTACGTACCATTCATTCATCGTTATTCCTGATCGGGCTAATGCCACTCTTGCCAAGGACAGAGCCAGATTGCAAGCCCAGCGTACTGCCACCTCCTATTCTCGACAAAGGACTGTCATTCCATCCAGACGAAATAGACCCGTAAAGAATTTTCTTAGTTTCCTTTATGCTAGCGAACCATGCGAAACCACTTCTTCAGCACTGTCCATACCTAACGAAGCATTCTTATTACCTACCCCATCAATTGATTTGACATTCCTTCCTGATCATACCTCTATTCCTGTCGATTTACCAGTTAACCTTGAAGCTTCAGTTTCTTCTGCCAATCTACCCACCGATTTTGAGACTGTGATTCCCACTGCCAATCTTCCAGCCGATCTTGAGACTTTGGTTCCTTCTCTAGAGCCCCTTACCGGCAAAGTTCCAGCTGCTTCTCTAGTTATTCCTTCTTCACCTCGCCAAGATGATACCAAACCCGAGGAGAAATTGACTAAGAAGAGGCGGATAAAGTCTCCTCCTATCCTTGAATGGTCAAAATATGCCTTCCGCCCCTGTTCTAAAGGTGAAAGGCAAAGAAATAACCATTTGGGACTCGGCCGCCGAAGACATGAATGTAGCGGTGGGGATTGTCAGGGATGTAATTCTGCCACGCAATCTTTTTGTGAATGCGGTGGCCTCAGATGATGAGATTGCTCAGCAAGCCATCCAACAGATGGGTCTAGTATTTATCTTGATCCCCTTTTTCTTTTTAGATTCAAGTTGCATACTTATATTTCTCTTTCATTTTTAAAAAGGTCTTCAAAAGGTACACGAAGTAGAGGTCAGGATTGCTAGGAAAGATAAGGCTATGAAAGAGGTGATCCATGATCGTATGTCTGCCTTGACCAAGAAAGAATCTGTTCATGAAGAATATGTCAAGCTTTACAAAAAAATGCTGCTTCTTTAGGCTCAATCTCTTAGCCTGAAAGAGGAGAATGAAAAGCTAGCAAAAGAAGTGGAGGAACTAAAGGCTTCAGAGAGCTCCCTTAGCGTAGATTTATCCCAAACTCAACTTGAACATTCTTCTTTGCTAGAAGAGTTCGACAAGTTCAAAGTTGAGGTCAAGGATCTTGAAGATGCTGCTTTTGATCAGGGGATGGAGAAAGCAAAGAGCGACCTTGCTTTGTAGATTCCTTCACTAGAGCGAGCATATTTTTCAAAAGGCTAGGTTGCTGCTTTGAAGGCTGCTGATGTGCCTCTTTATTCTGATCTCTACTTGCATCATTTGTGCCAAGTTCTTCTGGCCCTCCTACTGCCCCCTGAAAGTTCATGTAAAGAGGAACCTTTTTTGACCATATATGAAAGAAACTTTTTTTTTGATAAGCCCTTAGTATATTTTTTTTGTATGCCTTGTTATGACTAGAGATTGATTCAATCATATTTTTGATGTTTAGCTAAACAATCTCACTCCAAGAAGTCTTGGCCGTATTTGGCTTTTCTTCAGAGCGAGGTCCCAAGCATATCTGCTAGGGACATTTTCACTTAGAAAAAATCTCATTTAATTGGCTCTAAGAAGTTTTGGCCCTTCTTTAGAGCTAAGTCCCAAGCATAACTGCTAGGGAATTTTTCACTTTTGAAAAAATCTCATTTAATTGGCTCTAAGAAGTTTTGTCCCTGTTTAGTCCTTCTTTAGAGCTAGGTCGCAAGCATATCTGCTAGGGACATTTTCTTTTATCTCATTTAATTGGCTCTAAGAAGTTTTGGCCATGTTTGACCCTTCTTTAGAGCTAGGTCCCATGCATATCTGCTAGGAACATTTTCACTTAGAAAAAATCTCATTTAATTGGCTCTAGAAGTTTTGGCGTTGTTCAGTCCTTCTTTAGAGCTAGGTCCCAAGCATATCTGCTAGGGACATTTTCACTTTAGAAAAAAATCTCATTTAATTAGCTCTAAGAAGTTTTGGCCCTGTTCGGCCCTTCTCTAGAACTAGGTCCCAAACATATTTGCTAGGGACATATTCACTTAGAAAAAAATCTCATTTAATTGGCTGTAAGAAGTTTTGGCCCTTCTCTAAAGCTAGGTCCCTAGCGTATCTACTAGGGACTTCTACGGAATTTTGCAAAGAGATTGGCCCTCTCAGGCCTTTACTTGCAATTTTTTCGTTCGCACCGAACTGTCGATCAAATCGGACTCAGACTATTGCCCATTTGGTTTACATCGACATGCCTAACCATGGGCCTAGATCTGATCAAGTGGCTACGCCTGATTTAGGTTTACGCCTCTATCAGGTTTTTTTGCCTCTTTGCCTTAGTAGTAGGATGAGAATAGAAAATAAGTGTTTGATTGATAATCTTATTATAAATGAATCTCCCTCTCCGTAAGAGGATGACTATTCTGTTCTAGGAATTATTTAACAGAAATAATGTCAGGGAGCACCCTTTCTTCTCCGAAGGTACTTCGGAGGTTATGTTCATGAATGCACTTCAAAAATAAAACTTTCATAGATTAGCTACATTCCAAGGCCTGGATATTTGCTTCTAATCCATGGTCTCAATCTCATTAGACCCATTTCCAACAACCCGAGCTATCTTATTGGGTCCCTCCCAATTAGCACCTAGTTTTTCGTGGGTTGATTCTTTGGCAGCTCCCATAACCCGTCTGAGAACTAAGTCCCCAAGTATAAATGTCTGAGGCCAACTTTTTTGTTATAAGACTGAGCCATTTGTTGTTGATAGGCAACAATTTGAACGGCTGCTACCTCCCTTTTCTCTTTAAGAAAGTCGGGCCCTTGGCTGATGGTCGAGCTATTGTCGTCAATTGTCGCTAAAGTTTTCTTGAACGTTGGTAATCTTATTTTCAGGGGTATGATGGCCTTCATGGCATATGCGAGTGCAAATGAGGTTTCCCCTGTTGCACCGCACGTCCACAATCTGTTGGGTAACTCCTCCACCCATTTTCCTTTTACCTTTTCTAACCTCTTCTTGAATCCATCCAGAATTATTTTTTTTGATATTTCTACCTGCTCATTACTTTGGGGATAAGAGGGGGGTAGAATACTGATTTTGAATTCCATATTCCTGGCAAAAAGCTCTGAAAGGGCTGCTTTCAAACTGAGTCCCATTATTAGATATAAGGACTATCAAAATGCCAAATTGGGTAGTGATATTCTTGTAAACAAAATTTCTAGTATCCGTATCCCTTATATTGGCCAAAGGTTTTGTCTCAACCCATTTCATGAAATAGTCAATAGCTACCACCAAGAATTGCTTATTTCTCAATGCCCAAGGTAATGGGCCCACTATGTCGAGTCCCCATTGAGCGGAAGGCCAAGGACTCGTTAATAAGATTAAATCACCTGCGGGCTGTCTAGGGATAGGAGAAAATAATTGACATTTTACACACCTCTTAACGAATTGTTGGACATCTTTTTGCATATAGGACCACCAATATCCCTGAGACAAGGCCTTATGTGCAAGAGACCGTCCTACTGTATGCGCGCCACAACTTCCTTCCTGAATCTCAAAGAGGAAGTCTTGTACCAGGTCTGGGTGAAATCACCTTAAGTATGGTCTAGAAAAAGAGCGCCTACAAAGCTTTTGCTCAGGTGACAACCAAAACCTAGCAGATTTGAGTCGTAATTTGTGGGCTTCCTTCTTATTTTCAGGAAGGTTGCCATTTTTGAGATAATTCATGATTTCGTCCATCCAACTCAGTTTATCCTCACTCGTATGCATCTCTGATGCTTCCGATAATGCTATACTTGGCATAACCAGGTAGTTTACTGAGATGGTTCTTACTATTTCCTTGCTTATTGCTAAGGCTAAAGATGCCAGTGTGTCTGCATGTGTATTCTTTGAACAACCGACTTGATTGATGGAATAGTCTGGGATCTATCCGAGCTCCTTCTTTGCGATCTCGTAGTACAAGATCATTCTCTCATCCTTTGCTAAGTACTCTCCCATAATTTGGTTTAATATGAGTTGTAAGTTAGAGAATATTTTGAGCTTTGTGATGTTCAAAGCAATTGCTAACGTCAACCCAACTAGCAAAGCTTCGTACCCTGCCTCGTTGTTTGAGGCCTGAAAGTTGAGCCTCATCGCTTTCTCAAGTATATCCCTTTCTGGACTTTCTAGTATGATACCTACTCCTACTTCTTTATAGTTTGAAGCTCTATTGATAAACAAACCCCATCCTTGCTCCATATCTAATCCTCTTCCCTGGGGAGGGGATGGTATTTATTCATGTTCCCTAGGAGAGAAGTTGGCAATGAAATTAGTAACGACTTGACCCTTTATTGCAGTTCGTGACTCGAAAATGATGTCGAATTCGCCCAGTTTTATGGCCCATTTAGAAATTCTCTCAAACAGGTCAATTTTTTTGAACAAAGCTTTAAGGGGCTGGTCTGTGAGTACCACTATAGTGTATGCCTGGAAGTAGTGTCGCAAATTTTGACCTGTATTAACTAGTGTAAGCACAAGGTTTTCTAGCAGTAGGTACATTGTCTCTGCATCAAGGAGCATCTTACTTACATAATAAATCGAACTTAACCCCTTTTGTGAGTTTTTCATTAGAGCATGGTTGGTTGCGTGCTCGGACAATGCTAGGTACAATAACAATCGCTCTCCTAAGGAAGGCATTGCCAAGAGTGGTGACGATGCCAGATACGCCTTTAGATCATGAAAAGCTTCCTCGCACTCTTGATCCCAAGGTGGGTCAGTCCTTCTTTTAATTTCCTGGAAGAAAGGAAGACCTGTCAGAGGTGCGGGAGATGAACCTTCTTAGTGCCGCAGCCATTCCCATTAACCTTTGAACTTCTTGTTATCATTTTGGGTTGTTCTAGTTGGGTTAGTGCTGTGACCTGGTCCAGGTTTGCCTCAATTCCCCGATGGGTAACCAAGAAGCCCAAAAATTTTCCTTATTTGACTCCACATGCACAATTTGAAGCATTCAGCTTCATTCCAAATTTGCGTAGGACTTTGAAAGTTCTTTTGAGGTTGGCGATGTGATCACGTTCTGCTTGGCTTTTCACTACCATATCGTCAATGTAGACTTCCATAAAATCAATCATGTCTAAAAACATTTTATGACCAACCTCTGATATGTTGCCCTGGCATTTTTTTTTAACCCAAATGGCATTATCTTGCAACAATAAATGCCTTTTGGGGGTTATAAACACCGTTTTTTCCTGATCCTGTTCGATAAGGTGGATTGGTGATAGCCCCGATATGCGTCGAGAAAGCTCATCCTTTCGAGTCCCGCGGTTCCATCAACCAATTGGTCGATCTTGGGCAATGGAAAACTGTCTTTAGGATATGCTTTATTCAGGTCAGTAAAATCTACCCACACCCTCCATTTTCCTATCATCCTCTTTACCATAACTATATTTGTTAGCCAAGTCGGGTACTATACTTCTTTGATGATTCGGGCTTCTAGCATTCTTTTCACTTCTTCCCTTACCGTATCCCTGTGTTGTGGAGTCGATCGCCTCTATTTTTGCTTGATTGGTTTGAAACTTGGATTAACATTGAGGTGGTGGCAGGCTATCCTCACTTGCCCCCTAGACGAATACATCAATATACTCTTGTAGCAACGAGATTATCTTTGCACACTTTTTGTGGTTAATGAGGAACCTAACAAAAAATACCTTTCGGTGCTGTTATCTATGCACTCTTTTATTGGGTCTTCCACGGTATGCGATGTCAGCTTGGCTTCGGTGGGCTTTCTGGCTGGCCGCTTCTTTAATTGCCATCTCTCCATTTTTTCAACTGGTGTTCCCTCATGGATATCGGCTCCCACTTTCCCTTTGACCGAGGCATAGAGGCAGGTGCACGAACTGGCCTGATCGCTGCATATGTCAACAACTCCATCAGTCATTGGGAACCTAAGCATCTGATGATAGGTTGAGGGGACCGCCTTTATCTCATGCAGCCAGGTACGCGCCATGATGGCATTATAGCCCGACTCTGCATCGACGACCAAAAATTTAGTCATCCTCCCAATAGGCCCTAGTTAGACCGAAAGGGTGATTTTTCCTCTTAGTAATTACCATTTTTGCAGTTGAAGCCTACTAGAGGAGTGTTAGACGATACTAGGCCCTCTTCCTTCAAGCCTAGCTTCCTAAAGAGGCTGAAATACATAATCTCCGAGGAGCTTCCCTAGTCAATTAGCACCATTTTGACGTCAAAATTGGCAATTCAGATGATTAGCACGAGGGCATTGTTATACGGTTGGTGTACCCCTATCAAGTCTTGCTCAGAGAAACAAATTTTTTTAAGTAACCCGTTTATCTTCTATCTCTTATTCACTGGCTCCTGGCTCGCCCTAAGTTGATAAACTTCTTGGGCCTGGGCAACCAATTTAATGTAGGCCCTAGCTAAGTTGTTCATTGATATGTGCGGGGTTACCGTGTGTATAACATCGATGATTCCTGCGGGGGTAGGTCGATAATAGGGGAGGTCAGCGATGCTAGTGCTGTTTTTCCCCCATTTTCGACGAACTATGAGTGGTGTCCTGCTTGGACCAGTTCCTCCAAATGTTGCTTTAGGAAGCGGCAGTTCTCGGTCATGTGTCTATGTCCCGATGGTAGGAGCATTTGAAATTTGGGTTCCTCCTGGCTGGATCTCCTCCCAACTTGTTTGGCCATTTGAAATAGGGTTTTATCTTGATTTGGAATAGAATCCTGTAAATCGATTCTTTGAACAATGTACTGACTCTCATGAATGGGGATTTTGAGGGGAAACCTTATTTCTCCATGTTTTCCCCCCTCCCGAGTTAGGTGTCTTGGCTTATCTTTGTCGAACTATTTCTTACCTGGCTGCTCTCTTTCCGTATAGTGGATTCTCCTTCGGTAGTCCAATTTAAACAATGCAACCGCTATTTCGAGATTGCACGCCTTCACTTCAACGTCTCCCCACTCTTCTTTCTTAATGTCAGTAGTGCTCCAACATCTTTAAGTTGTTGGCTACTAGTTATAAATCGAGCTGTGAATTGCTTGGCTAGTTGACCCCAACTATCCTTCAAATTCCTTGCGAGCCCATCAATCCATTTCATTGTTGATTCCCCAAGACTGCTAGGGAATATAGTACAAAGTAGGGGCTCGTTCTTTCTATGCACTGTCATCAACTGTCTATAATGACGAATATGAGCGGTGGAATCCGTCTTTCTTTCGTAGAGTTTGAAGCTTGGGACAATGAATTTGTTTGATATCCAAGCTTGATCTATCCATTTGGTGAACGAGGAAACCTCTGTCCCGCTGACGTATCCTCCAGTTGATCTCCGTGCAAGATCCCTTGCTGACTTCTGCTCTAGTCGCTTTAACTGACTATCAAGTTCATTTGTGATGAATTTTCTTCCACTCTTCCTCCTGACAGCCTGACTGATTTGTCCTTTTACGATATCCAATTTTTTGCAAATCTTCTTCCATCTTTTCCCATTGGTCTGGCGTCCTGTGTTGCCTCATATGGGTGCGACGATCTCCATGATCCAAGCCCTCTCTTTTGCTGGCTTTCCACAGTTTCTGTTTTAGTTCCTCTCGCTTCAGGGCCTTCTCCCTTGCATATGATTTTTTGAACATTTCATCGTGCTCGTCCAAGCGATCTTGCAATGACTGAACCAACTTTGTGAGGGCAGGATTGTTCCCCTTGGTATAGAGGGATCCTACTTATGGGTCCTTACGCCGGTTCTCACCATCTTCCGGGTTAGAACTGGCATAAGAGATCCTATCCTCCTGTTGTTCATCCTGGTTATCGTAGATATCCACCCGGATATCGCTTTTTGGAGGGAAATGATACGCGATAGTTTGGATCTGAATCCTCTTCTTGTACATCAGGTTCCAATGGTGATCCAAGTGTGCTTTTTAATCTTGACATGACTTTTTGTTGTTAGTTCCCACAGACGGCGCCAAATGTAAGCAGACAAAAGTCCTTCTATCCTCTGTGAACAATATTATCCTTCCTTGAGTCAAGTTTCCTGCAAAACAAATAAAGTGTCTACGATCGAAGTGCTTTGATCAAAGGCATTCCAATGCTTAAGTCAGTAGGTGTAAATCACAAACAATTGTGTTATGGAAAGATTCAATGTACCTTTTACTATGCATCCTTGGTAACTTATATAGACTTCAGTGATCCCACTTTCTGGGGAAGAAGATGACACATTTTCCTCCAATCTAGGATCGTCAGTTGGTTCTTCCCAAGATCTCTCTAACGCTTCCTTGATCTCAACTTATGAGCTGTTGGATTTACCTAGCTAGTACAACTGAATCCCTTAAATGTAGGCAGCGATTACATTGTTCAATTCTTATCTTGATGCGGCCCAAATCCTTCTACTCGGTCATACTACCGATCTAAATAGTTTGGTTCGATTCGATTTTGGCAAAGGTTAAACCCTCATGTGGCTCCGCGTGATTGTTTACACGTGGCATGATTTTATGCCCCTTCACTAATGATTTTTGCAAATGATTTTTGAGTGATAATAATTGGTGACTATACGTGTAAGGAAAAAATAGAGTTAGAGATAAAAGAGAAGCTAAAGAAATAGTGACAATATTGAATCGTATGGAAGAAGCTTAAGTCTAAATTTTTAATTCATGAAAAAATCTAATATTTTACTAAAATGTAGGGAATAGAACTATTGGGCGTCTAAAAATCTATCCTAAATTCTTGACCTAATGGCGTAATAGAGATATTAAAATAATATTATTCTAATTAAAATTGTTGAATTTATCTTTTGAAACCACATCACTTCACATATAATTAAGTCAATAAAGTAGTTTAGATTTTTAAACCCAAAAATAAATATTAAAATATAGAAGTAGGGATAAATTTGTACAAATTTTAAGTGGGGGCAACTTTTAAAAATTTTAAATTTGTAAAAATTTTAAAACTACCAAAAAAAAAAAAGTTCAAAATTGCATCGGGGACAGTTGCCTCCATTGCCCCCAGTGTAAATCTACCTTTGTTGTCACCCCCTATCAAATTATATTGATTAATGGACTAAATAGAGATTGCAATTTTACTAAATTACCCTTTAACATCAACTACGTTTGGGAAAAAAATCCTAGTTTAATTGGATTATGTCTTATATTTATTATTTAATTGATATTTGATTAAATACTTATTTGACCAATATTAAAATAATTTATTTATATAATATACATATGTATTATATTTCAAATTTCATATTTGAATTAACATTTAATTTAATTAAATTAACAATAATTGGCCTTTAATTTTATCAAGGCTTAATTGCACCATAGGTTTTCAAAATATGGAATTTGTCTCATTTTGATCCCTAATATTTCAATTCCACCATCTTACTCCTGGAAGTGTTGAATATATTTCTATGTGATCCGTCAAACAGACAACATCTAAATTGCTAATTGTTTATAATTATAAACTTGTCATGTAATACCTAAAAATGGACAAAAACATAATTTGGATAACACTTGACCAAATTTTGGTCAAAAAGTTATTCAAATTACACAATTTTGATCATAAGTTATCCAAATTTTGGTTAAGAAGTACCCAAATTTTGGTCAAAAGCTACACAAATTATTTGTTGTCCATATTTAGGTATCATGTAACAAATTTGTGATAGAAAATCATTAGTAATTTGGATGATGTCTGCTTGAGGGACCACATAAAAGCATATTTAATACTTTATGGATTAAAATAATGCAATTAAAATACAAGGGACCAAAATAAGATAACCCCATACTTTGGGGACCTTCAGTACAATTAACATTTTTATCAATTGACATTTAATTTCATTAATTCAAATGTTAATTTCATTACACTAACACTAAATTCATTAATTTAACACTAAATGAATATCTAATTTTATCAAAATTCATATTCAATTTCATTAAATTAATATTTTAAAATTTAATTTCGTCAAATTAATATTCAATTTATTTAATTTAGAATTTAGTTTTATCAAATTAACATCAATTTGAGCTTCAATTTCATCAAATTGACATTTGATTTTTTTAAGTTAATCACACTAACACTAATTTCAATTTAACACCAAATTAATATATAATTTCTTCAAATTACCATCAAATTGAACTTCAATTTCATCCCTTACTTACTAATTGGATGAACGTGTTTGTGTGTGTGTGAATGAGTGTTCATGTGTGTGTGAAATATAAAGAAGATGAAAGTGTAGGACATAAGAAGATGAATCTCGATCTACTTGAGGGTAAATTTGATAGATTTCTATAAAATACGCCACGACATCACCTATTCTATTAGATGTTAGTAACACCAATGTTTGTGGGGGTATTATGTGAAACTTATGATAAACTATAATGGTGTACAGTGATATTTCAAAAATTATAGGAGTGTTCCTGCAATTAGATCAATCTCAAGGGGATGTCAATGAAACTTATCCCATATATATATATATATATATATATATATATATATA
>CAUOFW020000002.1:649307-766807 GCA_963454935.2 Ilex paraguariensis
ATATATATATATATATATATATATATATATATATATACTAGTCATTACCCGTGCCTGAAAGCACTCTTAACACAAAAAATTTGTCAAGCAAATGGGACATCAAAGAATGTCTTAAATAAAAGAAGTTCAATGATTAAAATGAAAAAATTATATTACATTAACATAATTCGAAAATCCCTATGAACTTAAATTAACACCATTATAAAATTATTCAGTCATATATTTCTTCACGGCGACTCTTCTTTCCAATAGGTGCTCATTTTTTCAACCTCTTGTTAAATCTAATGAATAGGTTTTTTAGTTCACATTGAATTACAAATTAAATTTTCAAAAAATAGAAAAATACCCAACTGAACAATATTGTCCAGCGTATCTGCTTGTAGTTGTAAGAACAATTGATTTAAATTATCTCCTACTATGATTTCTCGAATGTTACAGAAATATTCTCACACTACAATTAAACCATAGCAACAAAATCAAAATTTCACTACTTAAAAAAAATTGATTTAATTGACCTTTTTATCGTTTCAATATCTATTTTAAACTATTCAAGTATTACAAAAATATGAACATTAGCAAGGAGAAGCGATGCAAATAAGGGAAAAAAAATTGATAGTTGGTTTAGAATATTATTATTATTTTTTTGCATAATTTTTTAATTTTTTTTGGTGCAATTGATATCACTTGTTATTTTTTATTAGTGATTAGCTCAATTTTTGAATATTTTTTATTAGTGATTAGCTTTGCTTTTAAATATCTACAACTTGAGAATTTTTTTAATATTTAAATATTTTTTCATCTATAAAAATCATACAAATATTTTGAGTAAATAAGTCCAATTAGGATCGTCAAGACAGATAAATAATACTAAAAAAGAAAGTATAAGATAACATTGTTTGTCTTAACAATCGTAATTTGACTTTCATTCTATCTAATTAGGATCATCAAGATAGACAAATAATACTAAAAGAGAAATTAAGTATGAGATAACATTGTTTGTCTTAACGATCCTAATTTAACTTTCATTCTATTTCATATATATATATAGAGAGAGAGAGAGATGAGAGAAAGTGTGTTAAAAATTTATGTGAGGGAGAGAGAAAAAGTTATATACGTATGAGTTCTTTGTATGAGATAGAGAGAGAAAGAGAGTTATATTAGAGATGAGAGTCTTAAAGTTTTAAAAGGAATAAAAGTCTAATTAGAATCGTTGAATCAATTATCCTCAAACAATATTAGCCGCAAAAATCTCAAGACAAATAAATCTAATTATTTTATTATATGGATTTTAAACTACACGTTTGAACTGCTTATTATATAGATATCGGTATAGATATATAGAGATAGATATATAGGACAACTTATGTTAATGAACCTATATTTTATTAGAGATAATCATTTTTGTTTGAATTTTAATAGATATTGAAATATATTTTATATTTTTATGTTATATATATATATACATACAGTCCAAACCAATCTCTTGAATGGGGATGAGGAGAAATAAAAAGAATGTAGTAGAGTCTTGTAGGAATGTAGATATCTCTCCAATGGTTTAAATGAGGATAAGCAGAGATAAAAGAAATGTAGTAGAGTCCTGTAGAAATGTAGATTAATTATAATCGTCGGATTAATAATACTAAATCAATCTGAAGCCGCGAAAAGCTCAAGAAAAATCAATATAACTACTTTATTGTATAGATATATATAGATTCTTCAGCACGCCCAAGTTGCCACAATCCCAACTGCGACTCATGTGTGATTATTAGTTTGACAAGTCAACAATCTTCCATCCATACATGTGACACTCCTAAAATCGGGGGTCCCGTTGACAACCCGTCAACCCGAGGAAATGCCCGTGAGTGTCGTTTGATCCGACATCACGCTAATATTATCCCGTTACCAGAATCTTACATCACACGTAACACCCGTGCTCTATTAATAATTTAGTCCTATTGAGGTTTAGTGTACCCCAATATATCTCCATTTAAGTCCATTTGTATTATAGGGACTAAAGGATACCTAGCCCAAAGGCCTAGGAAAAGGATTTTAACAAAAGTTCAAGATCTGCCAAAGTGTACCGGTACGCGTACCAGTACGGGTTGCTCACTAGACCTCACCGTACCGGTATACATACCGGTACGATTTGCCTTCTGGACCTCGCCGTACCGGTACGCTGTGCCCATTTTTTCCTGTTTCATCTGTTTTACATTTCCAATGCATTTCAAACCATTTCATTTTCATTCAAAACATACATGATCGAGTTTTTCACATAAAACCTATTATATTCAAAGTCTGTTACGAAACATTCCATACATTTACATGTTCAATGGAATTTTAACAAAAGTTTTACACCAAACTTGTATTCAAAAGCCACAACTCGGCTTTTCTTCACCTAAGAGGCCCCCAATGCGAGCCGTCCGCTGGAGTATGCCCCGCACCTGAAATGTTTCCCGTATAGGGTGAGCTAACGCTCAGTAGAATACTTCTTACAGAGGCTACGCCCCAACCTAAGTACATATGCAATGTTCACATGCAACATTTCATAAACAACCATTGTTCCAATCAAGATTAATTAATCTATGTTGGAATTTAACATGTCGTGTCACGATATGAGATGATACCCACTCATGCAACTCAACTCGAGTCCTCACCGGCTTCTTTCCCCCATGCAATGCCATGAGTATTATAACCGGATTTTCCAACCCCCGCCATTGGTTTCACTCATCCAATGATCATTTTAGAAGTTTTCCAGGGTCTTTGTAGGGGTGGATGTTTATGGACTCACACCAAGGGTCACCCAACCCACATGAAATTTATGGACTTCCACCGAGGGTTCCGCGTACACCAACACACTTCATGGACTGTACCAAGGGAGTGCGTATCCCATCACCGGGCCTTGCACCCGAGGGATCTTCTAGCCCTTCTTACTAACCCCAACCCTAATCACCATATAATCCGTGAGACTCGGCCAGGTCTTCGACCAAGCTTTCTCGAGCCCATCAGTCATTCACCGAGCGTAGTGTTGACAAACAACCATGCACACACACACCCATACATGCGATGTCTCTGTGCATATGCAATGAAATGCACCATTGTTATTTCAATTGTCTTGCCCTCATGTAATGAATGTTATATGAGCAACTTTAACATATATATTTTCATAATTTCATGCTCATTTATATCATAAGCATATAATAGTCAAATTTCATCTCAATGTTAATATATTAAACAAAAACATATATCAACATGTTCATATCCAACCCAATTCATAAACATGTTATTTCTTTTATGCCAATAACACACTTAATTTCCAAAGCATAAATTCAACACATGGCATGCCCACATAATACGAATTATTTATGAATCATTTTAGGGAAAATTCACATAAACCCAAGGTACGAAATTCCATGAAATTACACACGCAATCACCACATATATCAATTTGAAGTTACGAATTCATTTGTTAAACCTTTTTCATACCCATTTCATCAATTTCCATCCATAAGCAAGTGATATATATATCTATCCACCCACCCATTACATACAACACCCTAGGTTGTAAAATAAACCCAAGTAGGAAGAAACCCTACCTCTTAAAGCGTAAGGAATGACCGTAGGAAGTCCCTAGAATCTACTTCTAGCCCAAATTCCAAACTTCTAAAAATCTCGTACCTTGATCTTCGGTAAAACCCATCATTTTTGGTGTGATCGCGTAGCCCTCGGCGAGAAGAGCAACTTTAATTCTTGGCCCGTGTGGATTTGAGCTCCGTAGCTTTCTACATCGTAGAGAGAAGGTGGAGAACTTCTCTTTTTCCCTCTCTTTTTTTCTCACGTTGAAACCGGCTGAAGAATGGGGGTGAAATCTAATTTTTGCCCCCTATTCATAGTCCCTAAACTCTTGGCCAACAACACGCCACACAGTCCTCTTTTCTCCAGGTCCGTTTTCGCGTCAAAATGATTAAATTTCGTCCCAGTTTATGTTCAAAATATTTTTATTTTTAACTTACCTTAAATAATTTTCCAACATTTGAAATTTTATCAAAAATTTCATTTTTTGGTCACCCGAGACTCGACCTCCTCGTAAAACGTAAAAAATCTGACTATCTCAGAATTCGATGAAATTTGAAAGGGTAACTAGATTTCGCGAGACAAATCCAACGGTGAGGTCCGTTTCTTCATCTGAAATCTATAAAAATTCAGGTTTATAACCCGTATCGTAGTGATAAATTACCGTTTTGCCCTTATTATAAAAAGTTTAAATTCACCTGGGTTTTACATTCTTTCCCCCTTCAAAGAATTTCATCCCCAAAATTCACACACACACATACACACTTAACAGTATACTTAAATTCACACACACGCATGCATATGCAACAATGACAGTATACTTAAAATTATAAACTTGTACCTCCATCCTCGAATAGGAACGGATAGTTGGTACGTATAATGTTCTCACGCTCCCATATTGCTTCCTCCATGTCTCGGTGCTGCCATAGCACCTTCATTAACCTCACGGTCTTACCTCGCAAAACCTGCTCCCGGCTATCCATGATACGCACCGGTCCCTCCTCAAAGGTCCTATCCACATCAACAGTTATCTCACCCCAATCCACCACATGTGTCAGATTTGGAGTATACTTACGGAGCATAGAGACATGGAACATCGCGTGAACACCCGATAGATTGACGGTAATGCCAATCGGTAAGCCACTGTACCCAACCTCTCGAGTACCTCGGAGGGCCCGATAAATCACGACAACAGTTTCCCTCATTTTTTGAACTTGACCACTCCTTTCTTAGGCATCACCTTCAAGAAGACGTGATCTCCCACCTCAAACTCTAAGGGTCGCCTTCGTCTGTCAGTGTAGCTCTTCTGCTGGCTTTGAACCGTGAGAAGAAGCTTTTGAATCAAGTCCACCTTCTCCGAAGTGTCTCTAATCAAATTCGAACCCATAGAAGGTCTCTCTCCCACCTCCGTCCAACAAATCGGAGAACGACAAGGCCTTCCATAAAGTGCCTCATAGGGTGCCACTTGTATGCACGCCTGATAACTGTTATTGTAGGCGAATTCCAATAAGGGTAAGTGATTTTTTCAGCTACCCTTGAGATCTAGGACGCATGCCCGCAGCATGTCCTCTAATATTTGGATGGTCCTCTCTGACTGACCGTCCGTCTGGAGATGAAATGTTGTACTCATCGTTAACTGAGTCCCCATAGCCCGTTGGAAGCTCTCCCAAAAGTGGGCGATGAACCTGAAATCCCGATCCGATACTATAGATATGGGCACCCCATATAACCTGACAATCTCCCGTATGTACAATCTGCAGAATTCCTCTAGTCGGGAGGTCATCCGCACGGCCAAAAAGTGCGCCGACTTTGTAAGCCGGTCCACTATCATCCATACCGCATCATGTCCCCGCGATGTCCGTGGCAAGTGGGTTACAAAATTCATAGTGATATGCTCCCACTTCCACTCAACTACCTCCAAAGGCTGGAGCAACCCCGCTGGTCTCTGGTGCTCAGCCTCAACCTGTTGACACATAAGACATCTAGTAACAAAGTCACCCACCTGCCTCTTCATCCCACTCTAATAATACTGGCGACGAAGGTCATGGTACATCTTCGTGCCACTTAGATGTACTGCAAATCGGGAGCAGTGAAACTCCCTAAGGATCTTCTCTCTCAGATCCACTAACTGGGGAACCACAACCCTTTCCCTGTATCGAAGGCTGTCATATAAGTGAATGGCCCAACCCTCGTCACCGGTACCCACTTGCACTCGGTCCTTGATGGATAATAACTCGGCGTCCTGCCTTTGGGACTTAATCACCCTGCTCACTAGGGAAGGCGTAGCCATCAAGCTCACTAAAATGCCCTGAGCCTGACCCCTGTAGTGTAGCCCGAACTGTCCCACAGTCTCAAGCATCTCCCACTCCCGGGAAGCCACACTAGCCAAGACTCCCCTTGACCTCCGGCTAAGTGCATCAGCTACTAAATTCGCCTTACCCGGATGGTAATGCAAGGTGAAGTCATAGTCTTCCAAGTACTCCATCCACTGGCGTTGCTCGATGTTGAGGTCCCGCTGTGTAAAAATATACTTCAGACTCTTGTGGTCTGAAAATACCTCGAACTGCTCCTCGTATAAGTAGTGGCGCCAAGTCTTTAAGGCAAAGATAATGGCCGCCAACTCCATGTCATGCGTGGGATAATTTTGCTCATGATTCTTCAGCTGCCAAGAACCATAAGCCATTACCCTCCCGGACTGCATCAAAACACAACCGAGTCCGTCCTTGGAGGCATCATAGTACACCGTGTACCTCTGTCCCCTTTTCGGGACTATCAAAATAGGAGCTGATATAAGCCTCCTTTTTAACTCTTGGAATGCCTTCTTACAAGAATCATTCCACTCAAATTTAACCTCATTCCGGGTTAATCTCGTCATAGGTGCAGTTAGTCGGGGATAAGTCCTCAATGAACCTCCAGTAGTACCCCGTCAATCCCAAGAAATTACATATCTTGAAGACTGACTTCGGTCTCTCCCAATTCATGATTGCCTCAACCTTCTCCAGGTCCACGGATACACCCAAAGCCGACACCACGTGTCCCAAAAATTTCACCTCCGTAAGCCAAAACTCACATTTGCTGAACTTGGCATACAACTGGTGGTCTCTCAAGGTCTACAGAACGATCCTCAAGTGAACCTCATGCTACTCCTTAGACTTGGAGTATATCAGGATGTCGTCAACAAAAACTACGACGAACTAATCTAGGTAGGGTTGGAACACCCTATGCATGAGATCCATGAATGCCGCTGGAGCATTCGTCAATCCAAAAGGCATGACTGTAAACTCGAAATGTCCATACCGCGTTCTGAAAGCTATCTTAGGGATGTCTTCCTCCCTAATCCTCAACTGATGGTAGCCCGTGCGTAGATCTATCTTAGAGTAGACCTGCACTCCCCTTAGCTGATCAAACAGATCNTGTCCGCCAGAGTATGTCCCGCACCAAAAATGTTTCCCGTATAGGGTGAGCCAACGCCCAGTAGAATACTTCTTACAGAGGCTACTCCCCAACCTAAGTTCATATGCAATGTTCACATGCAACATTTTATAAACAACCATTGTTCCAATCAAGATTAATTAATCTATGTTGGAATTTAACATGTCNTGCACTCCCCTTAGCTGATCAAACAGATCGTCAATCCTCAGTAAAGGGTACCTATTCTTAATGGTAATCTGGTTCAACTGCCGATAATCTATACACAACTGAAGGGTCTTATCCTTCTTCTTGACAAACAATATTGGAGCACCCAAAGGAAAGTGCTCGGTCTAATAAACCCCTTGTCCAACAACTCTTGTAACTAGACCTTGAGTTCTTGCAACTCAGTTGGCACCATTCTATGCGGAGTTATAGAAATAGNTATGATATGAGATGATACCCATTCATGCAACTCAACCCGAGCCCTCACCGGCTCCTTTCCCCCATGCAATGCCANGGAGTTATAGAAATAGGAGATGTGCCCGGATGCAACTCAATGGTGAAGTCTACATCCCTATGTGGAGGTAATCCTAGTAATTCATCCGAAAAAACGTCCTCATATTCACATACAACCCGAGATAGACCCAATTCTTGCCTCACCTAATCCTCCAAGGTAAGGGTCGCAAGCCATCCTATTAACTGCCCATGCCATCTAGATTCATACACGACTTGGGGTAAAACATCATGCTTTTTCCTCTAAAACTTGAAACAAACACCTTCTGGCGTATAAGTAGTTACTCTCTTACGATCACAATCAATGACGATCCGATGTGCTGCCAACCAGTCCATTCTGAAGATAACATCAAACTCTGTCATGTCCAGAAGCCTAAGGTCCACGGTGAGTAGAATCCCCGAGATCTCTAACTCACAGCCTCGACATATCCGGTCAACACATACCCTAGCTCCTAGGGGAGAATTTACATACAAAGGCTCTTCTAAGGTATCAACCTCTAAGCCCAAATCTCGTACACATAATGCAGAGATGAATCTCTAGAATCAAACAACACCCTAGCTCATAAGCGAGAGAGTAGAAACGTATCCTGGATGACTAACTAATCCATTGGCTCAGTCTGAGGTATCATGGCGTAGACACTCCCCTAGGTCCCTGATGTCTCGGTTTATGAGCCCTATCCTCGGCCTCGACTCATGCCATGGCCCATCTGGCCTACTTATGGAGTCCCCGCTCGTAGAGTAGTAGGGGCCTGAGTGGCACCTTGGAACTGGTATTGGCTTCCCTGGCCCATGGTGGGGTAGGGAGGAATGTAATGTGACTGCGACTGCCCCACTGATGATTTGGACTGAGATGATGTCCCATGACTCTAAGATCCTTGCCTCTAAGGGTAATTCTTTCTCATGTGACCCGGTTGGTGGCAATGATAGCAAGTCCTCTGACCTGCCTGATATGTTGTCCCGAAGTTTCCCTCGCCTTGGGAGGAGCGAGATTGGCCTTGGGCCTGATAGCCACGGCCCTGTCCCTGAAACCCTTGAGGGGTAGAAGTCCTCTGCCTCTTCCCCGAACTAGAAGAAGATGATTGACCCTCTTTTTTTCTATCTTTTGCGCTAGCCTCCCGAATGTTCCTGACATCATCCACCTCTTGTTCAATGGCCATTGCTGTCTCGACCATTGAATCCAAATCTTGTAGGCGGAGGCCCACAATATTTCCTCATATGGATAATTTCAGACCATCCTCAAACTTCCTCACCTTGGCCATATCTGTGGCCACGTAGTCATCGGCGAAATGGGCTAATTCTGTGAACTTAGCCACATACTCCATCATCGTCATTGTTCCTTGTCTCAAATCTAAGAATTCCCGGGCCTTTGCATGTCGAACATTCGTTGGGAAGTACTTGCCCATAAAGAGTTCCCAAAATTCTTCCCATGTCATAGTTTCCAAGTTCTTGGTGGCACTCACCCAATCCCACCACAATTGGGCTTCTCTTTCTAGTTGGAACGCAGCAACTAGTCTTATCTTAGTGGCATCCGAGGTGATTTCCATTGCCCCTAAGAGTTTGTTGACTTGACAGAACCAATGGTCGGCCACCATCGGATCCGCCCCTCCCTTAAAAACTGAAGGCTTGTGTGCCTTACACTGTTGGAGGTTGCTTGAGCCTCCTCGATTTGTATTGGCGTTAGCTTGTGTGACAGTGGCCGCCATTATGCCCATTGTTTCATTAAATGCTTGTTGGCCGAAAGTCGGTGGTGGTTGATTATTGTTCTGCCCACCACCTCGACGTCCCCTTCCTCTACTTGCCATCTACTCACACGCCAGATAGCAGCAGCATACTAACTTAGTATCCCAGGATAGGGATCAAGGTTAAAACGTTGAAAATCCCTTCATCGTCTCGCTAGTATAACATTTGTCGTCGTTAATAGACATCTACACCTTGAACTATTCTGTTTATTCACTTTCCCACTCCCAAGGTTATGTTTTCTAACCCTAGTGTGTTCATTTTCATATACATTTTACCATGTATATAACTTACATAACATGTAACACAGAGCAAGTAGCATACTAAGGCACAAGACATTTAGGCACATAATAATGAATGCACAATGCATGCAATGGTCTAAGCCCAATGCCCATCAAGCCCTAGGTAATCATATACCTAGGCTCTAATACCAAGCTTTGACACCCCTAAAACCAATGGTCCCGTTGACAACCGTTAACCCGCAGAAATGTCCGTGAGTGCCGCCTGATCCACATCACGCTAATATTATCCCATTACCAGAATCTTACATCACATGTAACACCCGTGTTCCATTAATCATTTAATCCTATTGAAGTTCAATGTACCCCAATATATCTCCATTTAAGTCCATTTGTATTATAAGGACTAATGGATACCTAGCCTAAAGGCCTGGTAAAAGGATTTTAACAAAAGTTCAAGATCTGCCAAAGTGTACCGGTACAGGTTGCTCACTGGACCTCACCGTACCGATACGGTTTGCCTTCTAGACCTCGCTATATCGGTACGTTGTGCCCATTTTTCCCTGTTTCACATGTTTTACATTTTCAATCCATTTCAAACCATCTCATTTTCATCCAAAACATACATGATTGAGTTTTTAACATAAAACCTATCATATACAAAGTTTGTTACGAACCATTCCATAGATTTACATGTCAAATGGAATTTTAACAAAAGGTTTACACCAAACTTGTATTCAAAAGCCACAACCCGACTTTTCTTCACCCAAGAGGCCCCGAATGCGAGCTGTCCGCCAGAGTATGTCCCGCACCAAAAATGTTTCCCGTATAGGGTGAGCCAACGCCCAGTAGAATACTTCTTACAGAGGCTACTCCCCAACCTAAGTTCATATGCAATGTTCACATGCAACATTTTATAAACAACCATTGTTCCAATCAAGATTAATTAATCTATGTTGGAATTTAACATGTCGTGCTATGATATGAGATGATACCCATTCATGCAACTCAACCCGAGCCCTCACCGGCTCCTTTCCCCCATGCAATGCCATGAGTATTATGACCGGATTTTCCAACCCCCGCCATTGGTTTCACTCATTCAATGACCGTTTTAGAAGTTTTCCAAGGTCTTTGTAGGGATGGATGTTTCTGGACTCACACCAAGGGTCACCCAACCCACACAAAATTTACGGACTTCCACCGAGGTTCCACGTACACCCACACACTTTATGGACTATACCAAGGGAGTGCGTATCCCATCACCAGGCCTTACACCCGAGGGATCTTCTAGCCCTTCTTGCTAACCCCAACCATAATCACCATGCAATCCGTGAGACTCGGCCAGGTCTTCGACCAAGCTTACTCGAGCCACCAGTCATCCACCGAGCGTAGTGTTGACAAACAACCATGCACACACACACCCATACATGCGATATCTCTGTGCATATGCAATGAAATGCACCATTGTTATTTCAATTGTCATGCCCATATGTAATGAATGTCATATGAGCAACTTTAACATATATATTTTCATAATTTCATGCCCATTTATATCATAAACATATAATAGCCAAATTTCATCTCAATGTTAATATATTAAACAAAAACATATATTAACATGTTCATATCCAACCTAATCCATAAACATGTTATTTCTTTTATGCCAATAATAACACACTTACTTTCCAAAGCATAAATTCAACACATGCCCACATAATACGAATTGTTCATGAATCATTTCAGGGCAAATTCACATAAACCCAAGGTACGAAATTCCATGGAATTACATATGCGATCATCACATATATCAATTCCAAGCTAGGAATACATTTTTTAAACCTTTTTCATACCCATTTCATCAATTTCCATCCATAGGCAAGTGATATATATATCTATCCACCCACCCATTACATACAACACCCTAGGTTGTAAAATAAACCTAAGTATGAAGGAACCCTACCTCTTGAAGCGTAAGGAACGACCGTAGGAAGTCCCTAGAACCCACTTCTAGTCCAAATTCCAAACTTCCAAAAATCCCATACCTTGANCGAAATGGGCTAATTCTGTGAACTTAGCCACATACTCCATCATCGTCATTGTTCCTTGTCTCAAATCTAAGAATTCCCGGGCCTTTGCATGTCGAACATTCGTTGGGAAGTACTTGCCCATAAAGAGTTCCCAAAATTCTTCCCATGTCATAGTTTCCAAGTTCTTGGTGGCACTCACCCAATCCCACCACAATTGGGCTTCTCCTTCTAGTTGGAACGCAGCAACTAGTCTTATCTTAGTGGCATCCGAGGTGATTTCCATTGCCCCTAAGAGTTTGTTGACTTGACAGAACCAATGGTCGGCCACCATCGGATCCGCCCCTCCCTTAAAAACTGAAGGCTTGTGTGCCTTACACTGTTGGAGGTTGCTTGAGCCTCCTCGATTTGTATTGGCGTTAGCTTGTGTGACAGTGGCCGCCATTATGCCCATTGTTTCATTAAATGCTTGTTGGCCGAAAGTCGGTGGTGGTTGATTATTGTTCTGCCCACCACCTCGACGTCCCCTTCCTCTACTTGCCATCTACTCACACGCCAGATAGCAGCAGCATACTAACTTAGTATCCCAGGATAGGGATCAAGGTTAAAACGTTGAAAATCCCTTCATCGTCTCGCTAGTATAACATTTGTCGTCGTTAATAGACATCTACACCTTGAACTATTCTGTTTATTCACTTTCCCACTCCCAAGGTTATGTTTTCTAACCCTAGTGTGTTCATTTTCATATACATTTTACCATGTATATAACTTACATAACATGTAACACAGAGCAAGTAGCATACTAAGGCACAAGACATTTAGGCACATAATAATGAATGCACAATGCATGCAATGGTCTAAGCCCAATGCCCATCAAGCCCTAGGTAATCATATACCTAGGCTCTAATACCAAGCTTTGACACCCCTAAAACCAATGGTCCCGTTGACAACCGTTAACCCGCAGAAATGTCCGTGAGTGCCGCCTGATCCACATCACGCTAATATTATCCCATTACCAGAATCTTACATCACATGTAACACCCGTGTTCCATTAATCATTTAATCCTATTGAAGTTCAATGTACCCCAATATATCTCCATTTAAGTCCATTTGTATTATAAGGACTAATGGATACCTAGCCTAAAGGCCTGGTAAAAGGATTTTAACAAAAGTTCAAGATCTGCCAAAGTGTACCGGTACAGGTTGCTCACTGGACCTCACCGTACCGATACGGTTTGCCTTCTAGACCTCGCTATATCGGTACGTTGTGCCCATTTTTCCCTGTTTCACATGTTTTACATTTTCAATCCATTTCAAACCATCTCATTTTCATCCAAAACATACATGATTGAGTTTTTAACATAAAACCTATCATATACAAAGTTTGTTACGAACCATTCCATAGATTTACATGTCAAATGGAATTTTAACAAAAGGTTTACACCAAACTTGTATTCAAAAGCCACAACCCGACTTTTCTTCACCCAAGAGGCCCCGAATGCGAGCTGTCCGCCAGAGTATGTCCCGCACCAAAAATGTTTCCCGTATAGGGTGAGCCAACGCCCAGTAGAATACTTCTTACAGAGGCTACTCCCCAACCTAAGTTCATATGCAATGTTCACATGCAACATTTTATAAACAACCATTGTTCCAATCAAGATTAATTAATCTATGTTGGAATTTAACATGTCGTGCTATGATATGAGATGATACCCATTCATGCAACTCAACCCGAGCCCTCACCGGCTCCTTTCCCCCATGCAATGCCATGAGTATTATGACCGGATTTTCCAACCCCCGCCATTGGTTTCACTCATTCAATGACCGTTTTAGAAGTTTTCCAAGGTCTTTGTAGGGATGGATGTTTCTGGACTCACACCAAGGGTCACCCAACCCACACAAAATTTACGGACTTCCACCGAGGTTCCACGTACACCCACACACTTTATGGACTATACCAAGGGAGTGCGTATCCCATCACCAGGCCTTACACCCGAGGGATCTTCTAGCCCTTCTTGCTAACCCCAACCATAATCACCATGCAATCCGTGAGACTCGGCCAGGTCTTCGACCAAGCTTACTCGAGCCACCAGTCATCCACCGAGCGTAGTGTTGACAAACAACCATGCACACACACACCCATACATGCGATATCTCTGTGCATATGCAATGAAATGCACCATTGTTATTTCAATTGTCATGCCCATATGTAATGAATGTCATATGAGCAACTTTAACATATATATTTTCATAATTTCATGCCCATTTATATCATAAACATATAATAGCCAAATTTCATCTCAATGTTAATATATTAAACAAAAACATATATTAACATGTTCATATCCAACCTAATCCATAAACATGTTATTTCTTTTATGCCAATAATAACACACTTACTTTCCAAAGCATAAATTCAACACATGCCCACATAATACGAATTGTTCATGAATCATTTCAGGGCAAATTCACATAAACCCAAGGTACGAAATTCCATGGAATTACATATGCGATCATCACATATATCAATTCCAAGCTAGGAATACATTTTTTAAACCTTTTTCATACCCATTTCATCAATTTCCATCCATAGGCAAGTGATATATATATCTATCCACCCACCCATTACATACAACACCCTAGGTTGTAAAATAAACCTAAGTATGAAGGAACCCTACCTCTTGAAGCGTAAGGAACGACCGTAGGAAGTCCCTAGAACCCACTTCTAGTCCAAATTCCAAACTTCCAAAAATCCCATACCTTGATCTTCAGTAAAACCCTTCTTTTTTGGTGTGGTTGCATAGCCCTCGGTGAGAGGAGCAACTTTAATTTTTGGCCCTTGTGGATTTGAGCTCCGTAGCTTCCTAGATCGTAGAAAGAAGGTGGAGAACTCCTCTTTTTCCCTCTCTTCTTTTCTCACGTTGAAACTGGCTGAAGAATGGGGGTGAAATCTGATTTTTGCCCCCTATTTATAGTCCCTAAACTTTTGGCCTATAACGCGCCACACGACCCTCTTTTCTCCGGGTTCATTTTCGCCCCGAAACGATTAAATTTCGTCCCGAAACGATTAAATTTCGTCTCAGTTTATGTTCAAAATATTTTTATTTTTAACTTACCTTAAATAATTTTCTAATTTTTAAAATTTTATCAAAAATCTCGTTTTTGGGTCACCCGAGACTCGACCGTCTCGTAAAATATGAAAAATTTTGACTATCTCAAAATTTGATGAAATTTGACAGGATAACTAGATTTTGCAAGAAGAATCCAATGGTGAGGTCCATTTCATTATCCAAGATCTAGAAAAATTCAGGTTTACAACCCGTATCGTAGTGACAAATTACCGTTTTACCCTTGTTATAAAAATTTTAAATTCACCCGGGTTTTACAACACAAATAAAAATATATATAATAAAATTAATAATAGAAAATAAGACATACTTTAATAAACTCATCCAACGGTCTCTAATAGACTCATCTAACGGTCACCAACATATCTTTCAAAATCATTCATATTGTACCGTGCCTTCATGTTACCCCTAATACAAGATATTTCAAATCCCAAAAATATATAGTCAATTTTTGTAGTTCAAATCGTTTTAGAATTTTTTTTAAATACTAATCCAATGACTAAAGATCACTTCCAGATTTTTGGTTAAAGATCATTTTAATAACACTAGTTGATGCACTCGTGCTTTTCAAGTGAATTATTTTTATTTATAGTTTTAGTTTTCATTTTGTGCAAGATATAAAATTAACACGCTTTAAAGTTACCAATAATAGAAAATAAAATAAAAAATTTCAGAGAAAATGATCATTGATTGAAAAAGGTCATAAATCATTTTTGTTCTATGTGGAAGGAAGACTTATTTCCTTGTTAAATTATAACTCCTCTAACTTACCAAAGTTAATCGATTATAATTGGTTTATGATAGGATTGGATTTATAATATTATTAAAGGTAAATCTAAGCAATCAAAGGTAAAATTGATTGATATATTGGGATATGATGGGCTTTATAATATTTATTAAGCACATAATCATAAATCAAATGTAAAGCTTTAATATTGTCGATAAAATTCCTTTGAAACTTCCACACAAGCATTTTTCCTCAAATAAAAAGTTGTTAGATAGAATTAAGCATCCTTTGTTTCTATCAACGTGGCACTTCTACCATAAGTAGAAGACAAGCATACTCTACCATATCCGTGGGAAGGTTAAGATCAAAAAATTTAAAACTTGTCCACAATCAGGATGGTGAGAATAGTAGCAGTCAAATCAATTCATGACAGTTGACCTATGGATAGTGATGATACACAAAATAGTTTTGCACACCACCTGTCAAGTGTGAATAATAAATGCAAGAAAATTAATAATGGGANAACATAAAACCTATCATATACAAAGTTTGTTACGAACCATTCCATAGATTTACATGTCAAATGGAATTTTAACAAAAGGTTTACACCAAACTTGTATTCAAAAGCCACAACCCGACTTTTCTTCACCCAAGAGGCCCCGAATGCGAGCTGTCCGCCAGAGTATGTCCCGCACCAAAAATGTTTCCCGTATAGGGTGAGCCAACGCCCAGTAGAATACTTCTTACAGAGGCTACTCCCCAACCTAAGTTCATATGCAATGTTCACATGCAACATTTTATAAACAACCATTGTTCCAATCAAGATTAATTAATCTATGTTGGAATTTAACATGTCGTGCTATGATATGAGATGATACCCATTCATGCAACTCAACCCGAGCCCTCACCGGCTCCTTTCCCCCATGCAATGCCATGAGTATTATGACCGGATTTTCCAACCCCCGCCATTGGTTTCACTCATTCAATGACCGTTTTAGAAGTTTTCCAAGGTCTTTGTAGGGATGGATGTTTCTGGACTCACACCAAGGGTCACCCAACCCACACAAAATTTACGGACTTCCACCGAGGTTCCACGTACACCCACACACTTTATGGACTATACCAAGGGAGTGCGTATCCCATCACCAGGCCTTACACCCGAGGGATCTTCTAGCCCTTCTTGCTAACCCCAACCATAATCACCATGCAATCCGTGAGACTCGGCCAGGTCTTCGACCAAGCTTACTCGAGCCACCAGTCATCCACCGAGCGTAGTGTTGACAAACAACCATGCACACACACACCCATACATGCGATATCTCTGTGCATATGCAATGAAATGCACCATTGTTATTTCAATTGTCATGCCCATATGTAATGAATGTCATATGAGCAACTTTAACATATATATTTTCATAATTTCATGCCCATTTATATCATAAACATATAATAGCCAAATTTCATCTCAATGTTAATATATTAAACAAAAACATATATTAACATGTTCATATCCAACCTAATCCATAAACATGTTATTTCTTTTATGCCAATAATAACACACTTACTTTCCAAAGCATAAATTCAACACATGCCCACATAATACGAATTGTTCATGAATCATTTCAGGGCAAATTCACATAAACCCAAGGTACGAAATTCCATGGAATTACATATGCGATCATCACATATATCAATTCCAAGCTAGGAATACATTTTTTAAACCTTTTTCATACCCATTTCATCAATTTCCATCCATAGGCAAGTGATATATATATCTATCCACCCACCCATTACATACAACACCCTAGGTTGTAAAATAAACCTAAGTATGAAGGAACCCTACCTCTTGAAGCGTAAGGAACGACCGTAGGAAGTCCCTAGAACCCACTTCTAGTCCAAATTCCAAACTTCCAAAAATCCCATACCTTGATCTTCAGTAAAACCCTTCTTTTTTGGTGTGGTTGCATAGCCCTCGGTGAGAGGAGCAACTTTAATTTTTGGCCCTTGTGGATTTGAGCTCCGTAGCTTCCTAGATCGTAGAAAGAAGGTGGAGAACTCCTCTTTTTCCCTCTCTTCTTTTCTCACGTTGAAACTGGCTGAAGAATGGGGGTGAAATCTGATTTTTGCCCCCTATTTATAGTCCCTAAACTTTTGGCCTATAACGCGCCACACGACCCTCTTTTCTCCGGGTTCATTTTCGCCCCGAAACGATTAAATTTCGTGCCGAAACGATTAAATTTCGTCTCAGTTTATGTTCAAAATATTTTTATTTTTAACTTACCTTAAATAATTTTCTAATTTTTAAAATTTTATCAAAAATCTCGTTTTTGGGTCACCCGAGACTCGACCGTCTCGTAAAATATGAAAAATTTTGACTATCTCAAAATTTGATGAAATTTGACAGGATAACTAGATTTTGCAAGAAGAATCCAATGGTGAGGTCCATTTCATTATCCAAGATCTAGAAAAATTCAGGTTTACAACCCGTATCGTAGTGACAAATTACCGTTTTACCCTTGTTATAAAAATTTTAAATTCACCCGGGTTTTACAACACAAATAAAAATATATATAATAAAATTAATAATAGAAAATAAGACATACTTTAATAAACTCATCCAACGGTCTCTAATAGACTCATCTAACGGTCACCAACATATCTTTCAAAATCATTCATATTGTACCGTGCCTTCATGTTACCCCTAATACAAGATATTTCAAATCCCAAAAATATATAGTCAATTTTTGTAGTTCAAATCGTTTTAGAATTTTTTTTAAATACTAATCCAATGACTAAAGATCACTTCCAGATTTTTGGTTAAAGATCATTTTAATAACACTAGTTGATGCACTCGTGCTTTTCAAGTGAATTATTTTTATTTATAGTTTTAGTTTTCATTTTGTGCAAGATATAAAATTAACACGCTTTAAAGTTACCAATAATAGAAAATAAAATAAAAAATTTCAGAGAAAATGATCATTGATTGAAAAAGGTCATAAATCATTTTTGTTCTATGTGGAAGGAAGACTTATTTCCTTGTTAAATTATAACTCCTCTAACTTACCAAAGTTAATCGATTATAATTGGTTTATGATAGGATTGGATTTATAATATTATTAAAGGTAAATCTAAGCAATCAAAGGTAAAATTGATTGATATATTGGGATATGATGGGCTTTATAATATTTATTAAGCACATAATCATAAATCAAATGTAAAGCTTTAATATTGTCGATAAAATTCCTTTGAAACTTCCACACAAGCATTTTTCCTCAAATAAAAAGTTGTTAGATAGAATTAAGCATCCTTTGTTTCTATCAACGTGGCACTTCTACCATAAGTAGAAGACAAGCATACTCTACCATATCCGTGGGAAGGTTAAGATCAAAAAATTTAAAACTTGTCCACAATCAGGATGGTGAGAATAGTAGCAGTCAAATCAATTCATGACAGTTGACCTATGGATAGTGATGATACACAAAATAGTTTTGCACACCACCTGTCAAGTGTGAATAATAAATGCAAGAAAATTAATAATGGGAGATAGAGAGACACATACAATTTATAGTGGTTCGGTCAGCTTGACCTACTTCCACTCTTCAATGGCTTTTGGTTGCCAGGTATTTTATTAACTCAAGGGAGTGGGGAGCAGAGAGTACACGCTTTGCAGGAGAAGAGAAAGTCTTGCTCAGGTAAAAAGTGTGATGCCCCCAAGTGTTGGTGGTGCATGCAATTTATAGTAGCCCCCTTAACAGGTTGGGGTTACTTCTCACCAGCTAAGCAACATTTTTGGTGGAGTTCACGACTTCCTCTCAACAGGTGAGGTGGTTGAGGAGCTCCCCATGAGATGCGGTCAAAGATAAGGTGAGGTTGGATCGTTTCCTGTTACGGTGCAGGTAAGGCCCCCACACTCTTTCTTTTGATGACGTAGCCGAACTAATGAGACTGGACTTGGATAGTATTGGGCTTAGTGGGTCTTTATAAGATTTGGCTATTCAATTGAGGTTTGAATTTTTTAAATAAATTGGGCCATTTTGGGCTTGACCCATCATTTACCCCCCAATGCCCCGTGTGTAAGGGAATTTGGAGAAGGGTGCATTAGTTTGCTCCTTGAGTTATAAGTGGTGGAGACTTCTTATGCTAGATGACCTTTTTCCCTCCACAACGCATTTTTGATTTGCATGCCTCAGGCTCTTTCCACTTTTGCTTGGTTTGTTAAGAGAGCCCATATTTTTCAATTTGGACTTTTCCCTCTTTTAAAAACCCTAGGTTATAAATATGACCTTCTCCTACCCATTTCATTCACTTTAAGATTGAACACCCATCTCTTGAAAAACTTGAGAGCCCATTCTCGTGAGCTTGGTTCTTTCCATTCCATTGGGATTTGAGAGAAAGGAGCCAAGGCTTGAAGTCTTTCAAGATTATTTTGTTGGTATTTCTTGGGTGGAGTTTTTGAAGTGGGTATTGGAGATTTGAAGGTGGGATAGAAAACTCCATTAGTGCCATGAGGAGTGGTGAGATTGGGGCTGAGAAAGGTAGTCTTGGGGCCTTTGGAGTTACAAGAGTTGAAGGAGGAGGAGGAGGAGGAGAAAACCCCCAGTCAGCCACTGTCGTGCGCGCGCCACAGCAGCCCACGCAAGCTCCTTCAAGCGCTACTTTGGGTGCTGATTCAGGCGCCTCTCATGCAGGTTTTGGTGCTTTGGGCAAGGCTTCCAGCCTGGGTGTGCATGCAGGAAGAAAGGTGGACTCCATAGGTAGAATGGCCAGCAAAGAGAAGGCGATTCTAGGCAGTTGTGGCATTCTGGGCACCTGCCTGGGCGCTGGTTCTGTTGTCCTAGACAGCTTAGGCGCGCTGGGCAACAGTGTAGAGGCTGTTTCTGTTGTCTTGGACAACTCAGACGTTCTGGGCAGCAGTATTTTTGCAGTAGAAAATGTAGGAAATTGACCCAGGGAGTAGCAGGGAGAGTTGGGCAGCAGCCCGGGTGACGGGGTAGATCTGGGCACCTCCCTAGGCGCTGATCCGGGCACCGCAGACGCTGATTTAGGCGCCAAAAATGCTATTTTTGCTCAATTTTGAAGGGCCAGACACCTCTCCAACTGCTGTGCTGCTCTGTTTTGGCGAGCAAATGTGGTCAAGCACCTCTCCAAGTGTTGGGTTGCCTTGTTTGGACAAACAAAAATGGTCAGACATCCCTCCAAGTGTTGTGCTTGACACTGCATGCGACAAGCAAGTTTTGGGTGCTGCTTCTAATGATCAGGATCTGACTGTGACTCCTCCAATCCAAGCTCCTCAAGACTTCCCAAATGGTGGCCTAGACTACTCCCTACGGCCCTAAAATAAGAAGCGCAAAGGTAAAATGGGGCTCGACGATGACGGGTCTAAGGTAAGTACCCTTTCAAATCTGTTCCGTTCGGATGAAGATATCTCGAGGCTTATTTTTACTTTTTGTATTTCTTCGACCGTGTTGTGCCTTCGGGCTGAGTTGGGCGAGCTTGCTTGCAACGACTCTTCTAGTGATATTGTTGTTTACAAGGAGATGCTCGAGGTTGGGCTAAGATTCCCTATGCCCTCTCCCATTTGTCGTATTTTGGGCCACTTTTCTTTGACTCCGAGATAATTAGCACCCAACGGTTGGAGAGTTTTACTGGGCTTTCTTGCACTATGGAGGAAAGTACACCATGAGGATACTTCTCCTGTGGAGTTCCACATGGCATATAATTTGAACGAAACTCCTGCACCATATAGGGGGTGGTACTACTTTACCACAAGAAGTGGTACAGTGCTTACGGGGATGCGCTCTAATTGTTGCGGTTGGAAATCTTGTTTCTTCTTTGTTGGTGGAGAGCGGGCTGCAGAAGCCGACAGAGCTATTGTGCCAATGCGGTGGGGTGCTGCCAAAAAATTCGGTACGCTGCACATTCGCTTCTTCTCCTTTTTTTTTTTTTGTATATGTGCTCACCATTCCCTTGCAGACACGCCCGTGCTTTCTCAAGACCAGGAGTGGAAGTTGAAGGCCGTCAAGGCTTGCCCTTGCAAAGATTTGGGAACCCTTCTGCCCAAGGATACTAGGGCTGTTGCTCCCTCTTAGAGATTTGGTGGTTCTTCCTCAAAGAAAAAGGTTGGGTTAGTTTCCTCCTTTAATTTTTCCCTTTCCCTTGGTATTTTTTGCCTCCCTGACACTTTCTTGTTTTCGCAGCAAGTAAAAGGGTAGTAGTGTCTCGCTATTCTAGCAGGAGCCCTCCTTTCTCCAAGGTGGCGAGGACGGGTGATGCCCCCCAAGTGACACCTATGGCGGTACCTCTCCAGCCAGCGACTTCTTCAGTTACTACTCTAGAGTCTTCCTTGCCGGGCACACCCTCTACTCCTCCTTTGTCCCCTCCTCATGCGAGAACCCCCAAATGAAGACCGACTTGGCTTGGTCCTATGATGGGCAGACTGCCAGTCATCAGAGAAAGGCTTGGGAGGTTTGTGTTTGCACCCGAAGTTTGTCAGCTTAGTACTTCTGGCACTCAGAGGATTGTCAACACATATTTGGAAGGCCTGGCTCAGGTAAGAGTCTGTTGTTTCCCTTTCTCCACTTCCTTATTATGTCTCTTGTCACCTTTCCACCTTTTATCTCTTTTAGGTTTCGACTTCATCTGTTTGCTTGATTTCAAAAGCCTATAATTATGACAAGCTGAAGCTGGATTTTGACGTCGTGCAAAGGGAGCTTCTTATTGCTCAGGGGAAGATTGTCGAGTTTGAGGCAGTTGGTAGTACTTCCCCGGATGAGCTTGTGGCTGCTCATGAAAGGGCATCCAAGTTTGAGTTTGAGCTTTTGGCGACCCGTGAGAGGGACGCACTTAGGGAGGGTCAGCTTATTGAGGCCCGTGAGCAGGCAACTAAGCTTGAGGCTAAGCTTTTGGCGACCTATGACAGGAACGCGCTCAGGGAGGCTGAGCTTGTAGTGGCCCATGAGAGGGCCATGCTCAGAGAGGCGACGGAGTTGAAGGCTGCTCAGGAGAGAGCTTCCCGTGCTGAGGAACACTTGAAAAATGGCCTCACAAATGCTTTCATTGATGGTTTCGAGGATCTTCGAGGGAAGATCTCTGCTACTTTTCCCGACATTGATTTCTCAGGTTTCGTGCCTACTGATGATAGTGATGGGGACCCTGATAATGCTGAGGATGACGAGGATGAGGTGGAGGACGACCGTGAGAGCATTTAGAGTGTTTAGGACTTTTGATTTTTTTTTTAAGAAGACATTTTATAGTCTCATTTTTGTACTGATACTCCTTTGAAATGAAATGCAAAAAGATCTTTTTGGAGTAGAAACGTAGAAAATTTTATTAATCTATTGCTTATTTAAACTCAAAAAGGTACATTGAATATTGGGTAATAGCCCCAAACAATAAAATAAAGACCCAATTTTCACTGTTTTGATGCTCATAGGGTGTCATTGGTAATACCTTTTCAAGTTCTTCGCATTCCATGGATGGAGTAAGGTTTTTCCCTCAGAATTCTGGATCCTGTAGGTGCCCGGCCTCACCATTTCTGTTACAAGGTAGGGTTCTTCCCAATTTGGTCCCAGCTTTCCTTCACGTGCATCCTTTGTGGCGAGGATCACTTTCTTGAGGACCAAGTCCCCTGGTTGGAAGGAACGAGGTTTTACCCTCAAGTTGTAATACCTTGCTATGTGTCGCTTATACTCCGCGTTGCGGACCACAGCCACCTCCCTTGCCTCCTCCACCAAGTCGAGGTTGATGCAGAGTCCTTCCTCGTTGGTGATGAGGTTGTGGTGCTGGACCCTTAGAGAGTGTACTCCAATCTCCACAGGGATGACCGCCTTAGTTTCAAAGGCGAGGGAGAAAGGGGTCTCCCCAATAGGAGTTCTTGGTGTGGTTCGATAGGCCTACAATACTCCAGGAAGCTCGTCCACCCAAAGACCCTCCGCTCTTTCAAGCCTTGTCTTTAGATTGCATAGCACTGTTCTTACCATGACCTCTGTTTGTCCATTTGCTTGCGGGTGTGCTGGGCTAGAGTGAGGCTGTTTTATCTGAAGGTCAGAGCAGAAAGAGTTTAGCAGCTTATTGTCGAACTGCTTGACATTATCATTGAAAATGGCGTAGGGAATCCTGAAGCGACAGACCAGACTTTTCTAGATAAAATTTTTGACTTTCACGTTTGTGATTTTAGCTAAGGGTTCGGCCTCTGACCACTTGGTGAAATAATTGATTGCCACCACCACGAACTTGCACTATCCTTTGCTGAGAGGCAAGGGGCCTAGGATGTCAATGCCCCACTTGGAGAAAGGCCATGGACATGAGATGGTTGTTAACTCCTCCGATGGTTGCTTGGGCACAATTACAAAGCGTTGACACTTGTCACACTTTTTGGAGAATTCTTGGGCATCCCTCACCATGGAGGGCCAAAACTAGCCTTGTGGGCAAAGGAGTGCCCTCCAAAGTGGTTCCCGCAGATCCCCTCGTAGATCTCTCGCAGGACATAGTGAGCTTCTTCGGGTGAGAGGCATCGCAGCAACGGGAAGGAATAGCCTTTCTTGTATAACGCGTCCTAGAGGATAACAAACTTGGAGGCTCTCATCCTCAACTTCCTGCCTCTAGAGGATAATTTGGAAGTACACCTTCCTGAAGGTACGCCGTTATTGGGGTCATCTAGTTTGACTCAGCTGATGTACAGTTTACATTTGTGGCCTCCATATCCAACTTGCTTGGCTCGAACTGGTGATCGATGAACGTTGGCTCTCCTGATGGGGCTTCCACAGATGAGGCGAGCCTTGCGAGTGCATCAACGGCCATGTTATCTTTTCTGGGAATGTGGCTTATCTGGAAGTAGTGGAATTTTATGATCATGCTTCTCGCCATGCCAAGGTATTCCTGCATCCTAGTTCTTTTAGCTTCGAACTTGCCCTTCACTTGATTAACTATCAGCTGAGAATCGTTGAAGGTGGTGAGGTGTTGAGCTTCCATTTCCACTGCCAATCTTAATCTAGAGAGAAGAGCTTCGTACTCCGCCTCATTGTTGGAGGCAACGAAGTGGAGCTTTATCGCATACTTGAGAGTGGTGCCATCTGGGTTGATCAATATTAGGCCAGCTCCTCTGCCTTCACTGGTTGAGGAGCCATTTACATAGAGTCTCCAAAGTAGAAGAGAGGAGGGTTTGGAATTTAAAGTGGGCGACTGGGTGCCTGGGGAGGCTGCCTGGGCACTAGGAGGTGTAGTCTGGGCACCTGTAGGTTCGGTCTAGGTGCCTGCAGGGACTGCCTGGGTAGTCTGAGTGCCTGCAGGGGCTACCTGGGGGGTCTGAGCATCTACAGGGGCTGCCAGGGTGGTCTGAGCGTCTGTAGGGGCTGCCTGGGTGTCAGAAGGAACAACTTAGGCACGTGGAGGTTCAATTTGGGCGCCCGCAGGGGCTGCCTGGGCGTCCCACACCTTGACATCCCTATAGCTCCCCTCTTCTACTGGTGTGAGCTCGGCAATGAAGTCTGCCAGAGCTTGTGCTTTGATGGCTGTCCTCGGTTGGTACTAAATGTCAAACTCCCCAAGTTTCAGTGCCCATTTAAGAAGTCTGTCGGATATGTCTAACTTCCCCAAGATTCTTTTAAGAGGTTGGTCTGTGACGACCACTATGTTGTGATTTTGAAAGTAGTGTCGTAGTCGTCTTGCCATTGTGATCAAGGCGAGCGCCAATTTTTTTATCCCCGAATATCTGATCTCTGATCCTCGGTATGCCCTGCTCACGTAATAAATTGGCTTCTGCAGTCCACTATCATTTCTGATGAGCACTGAGCTTACTACTGAGGAGGAAGCAGAAAGATAAAGATGGAGAGTTTCTCCCGGAGTGGCATGTGATAAGAGGGGAGGTATGGCTAGGTAGACCTTGAGCCTTTGGAAAGCCTCCTCTGCCTCGGGTTCCCACTTGAAGGCCTTCGGAGAATCTTGAAGAAGGGCAGACATTTGTCTGCAGATTTAGAAACGAACCTATTGAGTGCAGCGATTCTTCCATTGAGGTGTTGGATCTCCTTGGTCGAGGAAGGTGACTTCATGTCGAGGATAGCCTTGACTTTATCGGGGTTCGCCTCAATTCCCCTTTGATTGACCATAAACCCAAGAATTTTCCAGACCCTACGCCGAAGGCGCACTTCTCAGGATTGAGCTTCATGCAATAGGGCCTTAGGACATTGAAAGTCTCTTGGAGGTGATCAATGTGGTCTATTACTGTGAGACTTTTCTCCAGCATGTCATCCACGTACACCTCCATTGTTCATCCAATATGAGACTGGAACATCTTGTTCACCAACCGTTGGTAGGTTGCTCATGCGTTCTTTAGTCTGAAGGGAATGACCCTGTAGCAATAGGTTCCCTTTCGGAGTGATGAATGATGTTTTCTCCTGGTCTGGGGGGTACATGCTAATCTGATTGTACCCAGAGTAAGCATCCAATAAGGTGAGCAACTCATGCCTGGTGGTGGCGTTGATGAGGAGGTCGATCCGTGGCAGTGGGTAGTTGTCTTTTAGGCATGCTTTGTTAAGCTCTATGAAGTCGAGGCAGAGATGCCACTTTCCATTAGTTTTGGTGACCATCACCACGTTGGAGAGTCACTCAGGATATGCTACTTCTCTGACGGCCCCGTTATCTATTATCTTTGCCACCTCCTTGTCCATAGCTTGGGCCTTTCTAGTGGAGGCGTCCTTTAGCTTTTGGCGAACAGGCTTGTGGCATGGGTTTACATTGAGATGGTGTGTGGCCACTTCTGGGTCAATTTCCTCAAGGTCTGCGTGTGACCATGCAAAGACGTCCATGTTACGTCTCGAAAGGTCTATTAGCGGGTCAACCAGGTCTTTAGGAAGGGAAGAGCTGATGTATACTCTGCTGTCTGGGTGCTCTTTATCCAGGGCCATAGGGGTGAGCTCCTTGACTGGTTCTCCTCTTTCTATGGTGGCATCATCCCTCAGATCAAGGACCTCAACTTGCAACGCTTCCTGTGGCTTCTTGGTCTTCATGGAGGATATATAGCACTCCCTCGCTACAATCTGCTCTCCTCTGACCTCCCCGACTCTATTCGTGGTTGGAAAATAGAAGATGAGGTGATAGGTGGAGGGCACAACTCTTAATGTGTTAAGAGCAGGTCGCCCCAATATGATATTGTAGGCTAATGGGCAGTCTATGACCAAGAAATTGACCATGACTGTGGAACTCTGGGGCAATGCTCCGACTATGATAGGTAAGGTGATGGACCCTAGGGGATATACCTTTTCCCCTGAGAACCCAATGAGGGGTGATTTGATAAGCTGCAGTCTCTCTCAGCCCAGGTTGAGCTTGTCATATGCCTCTGCGAATAAGATATCTGCAGAGTTGCCACTATCCACTAGGATTCTGCGCACTTGAAAATTGGCCACTGTCATGGTGAGCACTAGGGGGTCATCATGGGGGTGCTGGATTCCCTCTAGGTCCTTATCTGAGAAAGATATGACCTTGCTGCCACCCTACTTTGGCACTTTGGATGGGCGTATCTCGTAGAGGTGTCTTGCCTTTCTGACGTGGGCCTTCATTGCAAAGAGTGATTCTCCATCTCCTGCNTGCTGCCGCCCTGCTCTGGCACTTTGGATGGGCAGATCTCGTCGAGGTGCCTTGCCTTTTTGGCGTGGGCCTTCATTGCAGAAAGTGATTCTCCATCTCCTGCTAGTCCTCCCGAGATGGTGTGGATCTCCCCCGCGGGCTGCTGGTCTTCATGATTGTGAGGTGGTGGTGCTCGTTCTCTGCCAGCAACATACTGGCGTAGATGGCCACGATGGATGAGTTCCTCAATTTTTCTTTTGAGTCATAGCAATCGTCGGTGTCATGCCCATGGTCGCGATGGAAACAGCAGTACTTGTTAGGATTTTTGCGATTTGGAGGAGACTTCATCTTCCCTGGCCACTTTACAGCGGGGTCATCCTGGATCTGGAATAGGATGTGCCTGACAGCGGCGTTGAGGGGAGTGAAGGCTTGTCGGTCCCTCTGATAGTGCATGACCTAGCCGGTCTTTGACAGGAACCTTCTTCGTTCTACCGCGCTTGTTACTAGTCTCTTTCTTGTCTTCTCTCTCCTTTTCCTTCCTCTTTTCCCCTGCTACTCTGGAGGACTCACCTCGTCTGGCCCTTGTGATGTCCTCAGCATTCATGTATTTCTGGGCCTTTGCTAACAGTTCTGGCATGCTCTTTGGTGGGCGTTTCATCACTGAGAAAAGGAAGCTTAATGAGCGGAGGCCTCCCAAGAAGGCAGTCATCATCACTTTGTCGTCGGGCTCATCAACTTGGAGTACTTCTTCGTTAAAATGAGTGAGGTAACTTCTCAGGCTCTCCTCCCTGTCGTGCTTTATGCTAAGTAAATGGGTGACAGGCTTCTGGTGGTGACGTCCCCCAATGAAATGTGACATGAATGACCTGCTCAGCTCTACAAAGGAGGCGATGGAGGCTGGGGGGAGCTTAGCAAACCATTGTCGTGCGGATCCCTTCAATGTGGTTGGGAAGGCCCTGCACATGATTTCGTCTGGGACGTTGTGCAGCTGCATCAGAGTCTTGTAGGTGTCGAGGTGGTCTAGCGGATCTTTTGTTCCGTCAAAGGTCTCCACAGATGGCATTTTGAACTTCTGAGGGAGGGGGTAGTTCGTCACGTCAGGTTTAAAAAGTGTGGCCGTACGCCTTACCAGGTAGTCCACTGTCTCAGGTCCCTGTGCCTTCATAGCGTTGAAGACATCACCCAGTTGATTTTGTACTTCTTTGATTTTCTCGTCCTAATGATGTGGGACTCCCCTGGAATGATCATGGAAGTTACTCTCATGCTCCATGCTTTGGTTCTCACTCTCATCCTCCTAGAGATAAAGGTCCTCACCATGGGAAGCAGGTGGAGGAGGAGGAAGTGGGATTCCCTCATGATGGGCTCCCCTGTGTGGGGCGCCCAAGGAGGCTCCAAGGGGGGTGCCTAGGTGTGGTGCAACAGGGTGTGGAGCCCCTTGATGTCCCAAGCGTGGAGATCCTTGGGGTCCTCCATGTTGTGCACCTCCAAGTTGCGCCCTTCCTCGTCCAGCGAGCATGAGTTATAGTATCTACTGGTTTTGGGCCACTAGCTGCTGCATAGTCTCTAGCATTTGCTATGGATTTGGAATTGGAGCATTTGGGACAGGGTTGGTGGGAGGAGGAACAACCTCCTCCTCTCGTGATGGATTGCCTTCATGTTGGTTCATGGATCTGGTAGTGATAATCATTGGGTCAGCTAATGGAATGTTTAGGAGTGAGAATTTTGTCTTTTCTACAAATGGTGCCAAACTGATGATGCACAAAATGGTTTTGCACACCACCTGTCAAGTGTGAATAATAAATGCAAGAAAATTAATAATGGGAGATAGAGAGACATAGACAATTTATAGTGGTTCGGTCAGCTTTACCTACGTCCACTCTTCAATGGCTTTTGGTTGTCATGTATTTTATTAACTCAAGGGAGTGGGGAGCAGAGAGTACAAGCTTTTGAAGGAGAAGAGAGAGTCTTGCTCAGGTAAAAAGTGTGATGCCCCCAAGTGTTGGTGGTGCGTGAAATCTATAGTAGCCCCCTTAACAGGTTGGGGCTACTTCTCAACAACTAAGCAACTATTTCAGTGGAGCTCACGACTTCCTCTCAACGGGTGAGGTGGTTGAGGAGCTCCCCATGAGATGTGGTCAAAGATAAGGTGAGGGTGGACTGTTTCCTCTTGCGGTGCTGGTAAGGCGAGGGTGGACCGTTTCCTTCTGCAGTGCAGGTAAAGCCCCCACACTCTTCCTCTTGATGACGTAGCCGAACTAATGAGACTGGACTTGGATAGTATTGGGCTTAGTGGGTCTTTATAAGATTGGGCTCTTCAATTGAGGTTTGAGTTTTCCAAATAAATTGGGCCATTTTGGGCTTGACCCATCAGATAGGATTGTCCTAAAAGTTGTATTGATTATACTTTGCCAAAGTCAAATCTGTGACCTTGAAGGATTAAACATCGAAATGCTAACTACAATTTCAATTACAGTAAGAACATAGAAAAACGTGGTCGAATATTTCTCTGCTCTAAATATTTGATGTAACATGTCCACCAAACTTTTGCTTCAATTTTGTCAAGGTAAGAAAAATGTTTATAAGGACACGACTTCTATTAAGAGGGAGATGTTAGACATTGTTCCAATGAAGCTAATCTCTACAAATCTCTAGTTCAAGGCACAAAACATAGGCATATATCAAATTGGCATATTCCATTTTTCATGGACTAATTTATTGTTTAGTTTTTTTTTGTACTTTATTTCTATAGTCTACAGATGACTCAAGCTCAGGAATATAAAGAAGTCCTTCCCCTAGGCAGATGCACTTTTTTACGTGCAATAAATGACTTAAAAATGAATATATTGCTTGTTGACATTTGATTAAAAGAAAACACAAAAATAACTACAAAAAATTAAAAAAACTTAGTTTCATAGTGCATTATCTGCAATTTAATACTATCGAAAGGAGTGTCACCTACAATCCAAAATAACATTTAATTCTCTCTGATAGTGCATCTGATGGACACAATCAGTTTTATGTAAAATGATTCTTTTAAAGCTCACAGTAGCGATGTACAGGATGTCAACTAATTGGTTTAGCCCTTAAAAATCCAAAATATTCCTAAACTTAAGAGAAAAATTTATGCCTTGATAACATCTACTTGCTCCCATATGCTCTTTCCGAGTATAATCTACTGATTGAATTACATGATCAATAATATCTGGCTTGGTATTTGAGATGCAATTTGGATAGCCAACATCGGGCATGGGTATTTAAGTTGTCACACCAAAGCAAACTCAAAGTTCTCCTTTGTTGTCTGACATAAAAGCCACACAAGAAAAACTATGCTTAAGAAAAAATAATTCATAATTAAAATTTAAAAGAAAACCAAGGATACTTGAAAGCTGAAAACAGGTACAAACTAAGAATTTACCAATGAAATCTAAGTTCCATATAAGAAGTCAAACAACCATTAAAAAAATTAAACAAAAGAACTCAAAAACAAAGAACAAAAGGTGGCCCAAGGGTAAGAAAGACAATCATACGGCTTTCTAACTTCACTTCTTTTTTTGGTCGTTTCGCTCTGTCGATCGATGGTAATATAAGAGATTTATAACCCCCCGAAATTATTTACATAAAGGTTCCTGTTTCCTACCCATAGTTAGCATGTATCTCTCCGGATCATACTTTAGTATCACATCGTAGACCCCCACCTCAACTCTATCTTCCTTATCAGTGAACCAGAATATAGTGCATAGGTACTCTTCGATGTAGCAGGGACGAGACGACGTGACATACTATGATCACGTATAGAAGTGCTGCCCTTCGCCCAGACAATATGGAACCTCTCAACAACTTCTGTTCCTTTATGGGGCCCTACCAGGATAGGTAGGCCCAAGCGTTTCTCCTCCCCCCTCCCTCCACAAGACCCTCATTCTCTTTCTCATGTGAACGACCCTATCTTGTATCGAAAGGTTTTTCGTGCTATACACCATGTTAAGAAAGACCAACCTCCTATGTACTGTACTCTTTTTGTACCTCGAAAGTGGGGTCCTCCTTATGATGCTACAGACAACTGTCGAAAGTGCAAGGGGTAAACTCGGACTCGAATAGGATTGTGCGTGCCGGGCCCTTTGGGTGTCATATTTTGGCCAAGTTTACCGTACCTCCGGCCCCTATGTTAGGTGGCCGTAATATTTTGTTATGTTCTACCGCTCTTACGCTATAAAGAAAAGGTTCCACACCAACTCCCGTTCTACGGTGTGGTGGCAGGACCACTAGGGGATTGGCTCCAGGTGTAGATAGGGTTCAATCTGCAGGGGTCATGAAAATACATAGGTTCCTTCCCTTCTCTTTTGGATGAATGGGGTGGTTTAGAAAGCGCTTTTCGATCTACGGTCCCTTGGAGCGAAGGTTAGGCAGGTAATATGGGCCTCTGACTTCCAGCTATGTGCTGTGCGGCTCTTACAAAGTGAATGAAGGGAAGCTCGAAGAGCTTTCTCCACCAACGACTTATATGTAGTGGTCGACCTTATAAAGCTCGCTAAGCTTCACTTCCCTCCCTTCTTCCTTAATTAAGTGGAAAGTCTTCACTTAGTAGTCGGCATTCTATAAGCGACTTGTCGAGTCTACGAAGCTTTGCTTCTTGTAGTCAGCCCGTAATGCCTCCCTTCATTTGCTTGCTTTCTCTTGCGCTTGCTTGCATGAAGGCTTATAGAGTCCTTTTCGCTAGGTCCAAAAGCTTCTGTTAAAGCAAAATATCTGATCCAACAGAAATGCCGCTACTAAGTGCAGCTGATATGCAGCTATGGCTAGGCGATCATATCATGCCATAATAAACTTTAATATGTATAGAGAGATCACCTAGATATACAGATAGAATATATGTTCATGGATAGACAAACATTCCATTGATTCTTAGTTTTTTTGGGGCTGAAAAAGTTCATTCATCCAAATGAATCATTCTTCTGGTCTCTCTTCGCTCCCTGCCCCAAAACTGACCCACGGTACATCGCCCATTCACTTCGCATGCGAGAAGACAATGAAGTTCAGTTTATGAGACTGCAACGGAGTGGAGCAGTTGCGACACGAAGTTCCTTACCTTAGCTAGATCTCGCTGGTGCCACCTAAACGGTAGGTAGACAGCGGATGTGTGACGTTTGGAGTTGTCGTTCATGTACCTATTGATTAGTAGTTAAAATTAGCATATTACTATGCTCTTTTAAGACTAATTATACTTTAATGGAGTTTAAATGCAGACATTTCAGGTCATAAATTGTACAAGGGACTAAAGACAATGAATATTACATTTTCATGCAACACCAGCATATTCTGAAGAAAAATTGGAAAAGCTTGGACCAAGCCAAAGACGTTCAAATGTCCACTTGAATTGATTGAAGACCAGACTACTGAGACATGGCATGTTGTAGCCAAGAAGGAAGACTCTGAGGTACTTGAGTACCACGTTCGAATGCCAACTCACGTTCAACGTCCACTTGAATTGATTGAAGACCAGACTGCTGAGACATGGCGTGTTACAACCAAGAAGGAAGACTCTGAAGTACTTGAGTACCACATTCGAATGCCAACTCACGTTCGAACGTCTTCTTGAATTGATTGAAGACCAGACTGATGAGTGTAAAGCGCCAAGATGTGCATTGAGTGTGGAAATAGGTTTCCACAGAAGACCACAGGCCACTTAAGTGAGAAGGTCAGGCCTCATCTGGCGTTTGAACGCCTATAAAGCAAAGATAGAAGAAAAGTTCGAACGCCATCCAACGTTTGAACGCCCATAAAGGAAAAACAGATACAATGTTTAAACGCCAACTCATGTTCGAACGTTCTCCACAGGCAGGCTGTAGAGTGGTTGGTTTTTCACTTCGACTTGGGTGGCATACACTATTCCTTCACACTCTCTTGTCTCCCCCCTTCCTCCTTGCCTATAAATACTCCCCTTGGAGGAGCCTTTAAAAAGGGGAGAATGGTTTTCTGGTAGAAGACTAGAACTTGGTTTATAAGGCTTAGACTACACCAAGAACTAGTAGAGAGCTAGATGGAGGCTTAGACTCCCACTCATGTAGCTAGATATATGTTATATTTGCTTTTATCAAGGGACTTAGTTTATCTTTTGGCTGAGGAAGCAACCCTTTAAAAGTGACTAGCTTTCTTCTACTTTCATTATTTATGTCTTTCACTTCCATTGCTTGAGCTTTCTTATTTCTTAGAAGAGTGAAACTCTTCCACTTTTCTAGAGCTTTACCAAAGCCGTGAAGGGTGGAATGTGATGCACTCATTCTTCGTTGAAGATCGGCTCATCTCTTATTGTACTTTACCTTGTAAGTTATCTACTTGGAGGGATGAGCATCACTCACTTTTTTAGCTTTACCCAAGCCATGAGGAGTGGGTAGTTTCTCATTCACTCTTTAGTAAGAGGTGATGAATATTTATAAATTATCTAGAAGTTATATTCGTGCATTTTCTTTATGTTTTAATGCTTTATATTTCACTTGCTTATTGAATGATTGAATGCAACTAGCAAAGCTAAGGTACTTTGTATAACCGTGGGTTCTCTCTATGTTACAAATGACTCTTGCCTGGAAAGGCCCGTTGGTTCAAGGCAAGTACCCCGACTAGATCTTCATGACAACATTTCAATCTTCACCATTATTGTGCTTTATCTAAAGAATGAAACATTAATGTCATGGTTGGATGCCTTGTAGAAACACTTGCTTGTTTATAGACGGGTTGAGTCTTGGCACAGACAATTCTTGTAAACTTCTAGAAAGGCATCGGAACCATGTGCTTAATTCTCACAGTCCATCCTTATCTTCTGATTAACTTACTGTTGACACGGGAGTTAATTAAGTTATAAAATACAAGTATAATAAACCGGATAATTAACTAGTTATTCTGATCTTCAAACTAAAGGGTGACTGTTTACATTTGAATTTATCTTATATTTTGTCTAAAAATCTCTTGGAAAGAATCTTATATTCTATTCAGGAAATCCTAAAAATTCAAATTCTCAAGGTTTTCAATTACTTGGTCTCTATCATTGCTACTTCAAAGCACTAATCATAGTTCCCTATGGATTCAACTCTGGACTTAAGTGGATTATTACTACAACTTGACTGCCTGCACTTGGGTGTACACATTTCGGATCAAATCATGTTTTTGGCGCTGTTGCCAAGGAACGATAAAAGGTGTTTTAAGGTAAAAGGTAAAAGACCTCTCTTTTTGTATATATATTTGCTTCACTGTGTACAAATTTGTTTTAATTGTTTTTATGTCTGAGGACGCTCCTCACTATCAAAATTTGCCGGCAGAATCTTTTGGGTCTATAAATAAACAGGAACCACCTTCACCTAGATTAGTAGCAGACTCTTGTGAAAGTAGAATGACAAATAATGAGAGATGAGGAGAGGTTCCTGTGAGAAAGGGAGAAGTGCCTAACATTCGAACTCTGCGGGATTACTTAAATCCCATAAGAAATAGTATCCCCTCTTGTTTTATCTTTCCTGAAGATGTACCCCTCTTTACTGTAAAGACGGGAACAGTTCAACTACTCTCTTAATTCCATGGACTCAAAACAGAAAACTCATATCTGCACATAAAAGAGTTTGAGGAAGTATGTGGAACGTTTCAAGACAATTCTGAGCTAGTCAAAATGAAACTTTTTTTTATTTTCTTTAAAAGATAAAGCTAAACAATGGCTAAATTCTTTAAAAGCCTTTTTAATACTTGATTGGCGGGCACTACAAAATGAATTTTTCAGAAAGTTTTTCCCTTTATACTGCACTAATGCACTAAAAAGGCAAATCATGAACTCTTCGGTCAAAGAAGGAGAAACCTTTTACCAAAGTTGGGAGAGATTCAAGGATCTACTCTAGTCCTGCACGCACCATGCTTTTGAGAATTGGACTTTGGTAGGATTTTTTTATGACTCCTTGCCCACTAGACTACGTTAGTTTGTCGAAATGATGGCTCAAGGAGAGTTTATGAGCAAGAGTTTGGAGGAGGCATTCAATTTTTTTGACACCACATATGACAGTTCTCAAATGTGGGACTCAGCCTCCCCTACAATTGTTGAAGCCAAATCATCTACTTCCCAAGGGGGTCAGTATGTCTTGAGAGATGATGATGACCTAAGAGCAAAATGTCCACCCTATCTCGAAAGCTTGAAGTTTTAGAGATGAAAAAGATTCATCAAGTTGATGTTGGCCCTCCCACAGAACAAGTGTGTGGAATTTGTACACTAACAAGACACCCTACTGGAGAGTGTCCAACCATTCCGACATTCAAAGAGGTTTTGTTGGAACAAACAAATGTTGTTTCCAACTTCAACAAGCCTTACTCCAACCCATACTTTGAAACATATAATCCAGGGTGGCAGAACCACCCAAACTTCAATTGGAGAAACACACAACCAACTCCCATGAACCAACAACAAGGTTTACACCCACTACTTCAAGGACTTCCCTCATATCAACCATACCAACCACCACAAAAGAGGAGCCTTGAGGATATCTTGAATCAATTTATGCACAACCAAATGATCTATAACAATAGTTCCACTAAGGTTTTTACTGATTTCAAAATCCAGACCACTCAACCTTTCGAGGACCTTAAAAGCCACATCCAAAAGTTGATCCAATCCATGACCACACATGAGAAGGACAAGTTTCCTGCCAACTAAAACCACTGTAAGGCCAATTTCAGGTGGAAAATCCTACAACCATGGAAACTCCACAAGACCAAGCCCAAGTTGTCGTCACTACACTGAGAAGTGGCAAGGTGATTGACAAGACCATTAGAGACATGCTAATTCCCAAGCCAAAACCTAAGTTAATCCCAGTTAACTCACTAGTTGAGACTGAACCAGAAGAGCCTGAACTTGTAATTGAGGAGGAGCCTGAACTTGTGATTGAACAAGAACCAGAACCATCAAAAGAATAGGGACCCTCGTGTCCTATTCCTACTCCTTTTCCTCATAGACTCAAAACAACACAAAAGTTGAATAATCAGCTTGAAATTTATGAGCTTTTTAAGCAAGTAAAAATTAACATCCCACTTCTGGATGCAATCAAATAGGTTCCATCTTATGCCAAGTTTCTAAAAGACTTGTGCACAGTCAAAAGAAGCCAGAATGTCCAAAAAAGAGCTTTCTTGACAGAACATACCAGTGCCTTACTTTAACACAAAACCCCTCCACATTACAAAGACCTTGAGTGTCCAACTGTGTCGTGTGTCATTGGATACTTCAGAATCGAGCAAGCACTGTTAGACCTTGGAGCTAGTGTCAACTTGCTCTTTTTTTCCGTCTACTAGCAGTTGGGTTTGGGTGAACTCAAACCCACTTGTGTAACAGTCCAGTTGGCAGACAGATCTGTAAAAATCTCTAGGGGCATTGTTGAAGATGTACTTGTCCAAGTGGATAACTTTGTCTTCCCTGTTGACTTCATCATTCTAGACATTTAGCCAACGAAGCATTCAGAGAACCTATTTCCAGTAATTATTGGTCGACCTTCCTAGAACTTGAAATACACTAATCAATTGCAGGAATGGGGTCATGAAACTAACCTCTGGAAGTATGAATCTTGAGCTAAATATTTTCAATGTTGCCAAACACATAGGAGAGGACAAAGAAGAGAGAGAAATAAATTCCATTGAGTCGTTGGTTCAGGAACATTTGAACAACACATTCTGTGAAAACCCCACTGAAACTTCTCTGTCAAAATCCATCATATCCGAGACAATAGATGATGATCCAAAGAATTTCCCTACTCATGTTGTTGAGACATGAGCTCCCAAATTTGAGGAACTTTCACCAAGTGGCACAAAGTCACTCACATCAAGTGTGAGGCCACCAAAGCCTGAATTGAAACCTCTCCCATTTGACCTCAAATATGCATTCCTAGGAGAAGACGAGTCATACCCAATGGTAATTTCATCTAAGCTCACAAACTTACAAGAGTCTAAACTAATTGAAGTTCTTAAAAGTCATAAAAGCACCACTGGATGGACCATCGGTGACTTGAAAGGTATAAGCCTGTTAATCTACAATTAAGCTATATAACTGGAGAGGATTCAAAACCCTCTCGTCAAATGTAGCGACGACTAAACCCTCACATGAAGGAAGTTGTGAGAATAAAGTGCGTACGCTCTTAGATGCAGGGATAATCTTTCCCATCTCCGATAGCAAATGGGTTAGTCCAACCTAAATTGTGCCCAAGAAGTCTGGGGTCATAGTGGTAAAAAATAAAACCAATGAACTAATATCAACTTGAGTCGTCATAGGATGACAGATGTGTATTGACTATCGAAAACTCAATTTGGTTACTAGAAAAGACCATTTCCCTCTTCCCTTTCTTGACTAGGTTCTATACAGAATTGCAGGCCATGAATTTTACTGTTTCCTATATGGATATTCTGGGTACAATCAAATTGAGAGAGCACTCAATGATCAGGAGAAAACCACATTCACATGCCCCTTTAGCACCTTTGCATTCAAAAGGATGCCATTCAGACTTTGTAACGCTCTTACAACATTTCAAAGATGTATGCTGAGCTTGTTCAGTGATATGATCAAGAAATTTTTGGAGGTGTTCATGAATGACTTCTCTGTCTATGGTGACTCATTTGATTCATTTCTGGCCAACCTAGATAAGTTATTAGTAAGATGTCAGGAGGCCAATCTAGTACTTAATTGGAAAAAATGTCATTTCATGGTAACACAAGGCATTATCTTAGGTCACATTGTGTCATCTGAGGGCATGAAAGTTGACAAGGCAAAAATAGATTTGATTGGGAATTTGCCTACTCCTAAGACTGTAAAGGATGTCCGATCATTGCTAGGACATACAGGCCTTTACAGGAGATTCATAAAAGATTTCAGTACCATAACAAAACCCATGCGTCATCTTCTAAGTCAAGACATAATTTTTGTGTGGAGTGAAGCATGCTAAAAAAGCTTTTGATAAGTTCAAAGGCATGTTAATTTCTGCCCCAATAATGCAGCCCCCCGACTGGACTCTACCCTTTCAACTAACGTGTGATGTAAGTGATTATGCTATAGGTGCTATGTTAGGGCAAAGAAATGATAAGAAACCACATGTGATTTACTATGAAAAAAAAACTTTGAATGATGCTCAAATGAATTATTCAAGAACTGGAAAAGAATTGCTTTGGAAAAATTTTGTTCCTATCTTGTTGGTTTTTCTGTTACTGTATTCGCTGACCATGTAGCCCTAAAATTCTTGCTCACATAGAAGGATGATAAGCCTAGGCTCTTAAGATGGATAATCTTACTTTAAGAGTTTGATCTGATCATTAAGGACAAGAAGATTGAGAATGTGGTGGCAGACCATTTGTCTAGATTAACGTATGAATTTCACGAGGATAGATTGCCAATCAATGAAAACTTTTCTGAAGAACAACTGTTCATAATTGATGAGACTCCATGGTATGCTGATATTGCTAATTTTCTTGCTACTGGAACACTCCCTTCATCCTTCACCACCATGGACAAAAAAAAAATTTCTAAGGGAGGTTCGTAATTTCTTTTGGGACGATTCATATGTATTTAAGTACTGTAAGGAACAAATCATAAGACGTTCCATTCCCACTCAGGAAAGTAGACATGTAATAACATTTTATCATTCTGAAGCATGTGGTGGCCATTTTTCATCAAGGAAAACTACTGCAGTAATCTTGCAGTGTGGATTTTACTAGCTCACACTTTTCAAAGATGTCCATGCCTTTTGTTTAACTTGTGATAGATGCCAAAGTTTGGGGAGCATTTCAAAAAGAAACATGATGCCCTTAAACCCCATTTTGGTGATTGAAATTTTTGACTATTGGGGCATCAATTTTATGAGACCATTTCCCCGCTCCTTTGGCTATCTATACATTTTAGTGGTCGTAGACTATGTGTCCAAATGGGTTGAGGCAATTCCATGCCGGAATAATGATCACCAAACGGTGACCAAATTTTTAAAAGAACACATTTTGTCTCAGTTTGGATTCCAAAATCAATCATAAGTGATGGGGTTACTCATTTTTGCAATCGCCCTTTTTGAAATTTGACGAAAAAATACTTGATTTTTCAGAAAATTGCAACCCCTTATCTCATCCACATATTAGTGGATAGACTGAATTGGCTAATTGGGAGATCAAATTAATTTTAGAAAAAATGGTAAATCTAGACCATAAAGATTGGTCGTTAAGACTAACTGATGCACTCTGGGCATAGCGCACTACTTTTAAAACAATGTTGGACATGTCTCCTTATTGATTAGTCTATGGCAAGCCTTGTCACCTACTTGTGGAACTGGAACATAGGGTATACTGGGCCATTAAAGCAATGAATTTTGACCTAGACAAGGCCAGACTGTCAAGAAAACTTCAAATTAACGAATTGGAAGAATTGAGAAATGAAACATATGAGAATGCTAAGATTCTGAAATCCAGGATAAAATTTTTTCATGACAAGAACATAATGCAGAAGTCTTTTGAACCTGCTCAAAAAGTCCTATTGTTTAATTCAAGATTCCGCCTCTTTCCTAGTAAGTTGAAGTCAAGATGGACTTGATCTTATATTATCAAAAAGTTGTTTGGACATGGAGCAGTAGAAGTGGAAAACCCCTCCAATGGTAATATCTTTACTGTTAATGGTCAGCGGTTGAAACTATTTTTGGAGGATTTTGTTAAAAATGTCAAAATCATTCTTTTAATGGACCCAAAATATCCCTTCGAGATTCGTGCCTACTAACACAAAAAGGAGTCGAGTCAGGAAAAAACTTGATCAAACCAGACTCAAGAGAATGCCATTATAAAGTCCCCACCCCCTTTTTCTTTTTCCCCACCATCTTTCTCTTTTTTTTCTTCTTCTTCTTCTTCTTCTTCTCTGTTCGCGACCTTTTGTAAACACGACCCAACTCCCAACAACTCCCATGACCATACTCCCCGAAGACCCAGTCCTTTGTCTCATGATCTGCATTTGTTTACTCTATTTGTACATGACTCTTCTTCTTCTGTCTGAACTTACAATCAAGGGTTTTCATCCTAGCGAAAACCCATATTTGCGTAGAGAAGATTAAATTGTATATTTTTCTTGTAGGTTTCGGCAGATGAACAAGAACTGTACCTTTCAACCTCATCTCCTAGCTCAACATATCGATAAATTCAAAATATTGGGGACAATGTTTAGTTTAGGCTGGGGGGTGAGAACTACAGTTCATATTTTGTGCCCTTAAAATTTTTTGTTCTTTTCTGTTGTTGTTGCTATTTTTGATCATATTGTGTACGTTGCCTTGTATTTTGTATAAATTAATGATTATGTCTGGGGAGTCAGTTTTAATCGTTTTTGTGACTGACAAACGTTAAAGAACCAAATAATGAGTCTTAAAGCATAGAAAGCATGGATGTTAAACTTTTTTGGTTTAGTCCGAAAAGAGCAAGCAAAACCCCTTTGTGGCAGAAACACTTTTGCTAAACACTGTCGTGCCAAAAGGCTTGGTGCCTGCAAATAGTGTGGCAGAATTTTTCATGAGAAAAGATATAATCAGTGTTCTGAACCAACTTTCGATCGTGTACTCGATCAATTAGAGTGGATAGTGAATGAGCTGAGTAAGGATTATCCTAAGATGTCATGCTATTCTGGTACTTTGCTTAACCGGTTTATGACAGAGAAAATTGGGAGAGTCACTGATTTTTCTAAATACATGTATTTGGAGGGAGACTCAGATTAGATTATTCTCTGTGAAAAACTGTGTTTTGTTGGGATGAAAGCCAAGGGTCCAAATTTTTTGTAAAAAGTTTAAAAATCTTTTTGTACAAAACTCTTTTGACTAAAATGAAAATATGGGCAGAGTAAGAAATGTCCCAAAATACCAACCTTAAGCGTGGGTAGGGACTTGTCTTGAGATGCCTTGAATTTTTGATTCAAACTTGTGTGTTTAGCCCTCTCTGATTGTGTATAGTCTAGTGTAGAAAAATTTTTGATTTTTGATTCAACGTTCGAACGCCAAGTGATGGTTGAACGTTACCTGCTTACAGTACTCGACCTTTGACGAAGCCTCTGATAGAAACAAAAAGTACTGGGAGCTCTCAATGTTCGAATGCCAATAGACCGTTCAAACGAAAACTACATGTTCGAATGCCAATAGACCGTTCGAACGAAAACTACATGTTCGAATGCCAATAGACCGTTTGAACTAGAAGAGTTTACAGTACTTTGGTCTCTGACAGAACTCAAAAGTAATGGGAGCTCACCACATTCGAACGTCACTCACATTTGAACAATCTATTTAAAATCCTTCAAGACATGTTCGAACGTTATCCACATTCGAATGACACTTCTCGGGCTATAAAAGCCTGGATTGTCTTCCCCGTTCTAAAACCCCCCAAACCCTTCAAAAACCTCCAAACACTAGGGCGATTTTTCATTACCCAGACCTCAAAGCACCTCTCATTTTCAATTTTCACCCAAAAACAACCATTCCAAGGCCATTCCCACATCATTTATCATTATTCCCACAAGAAAATCAAACTTTTCAAGCCCTCGCCACCTCAAAACTGAAACACAATGCCTCCAAGGGTCAAACTACCTGCTAGGTGCAACCCAACAAACCAAGAGCCTAATTTTGCGGAGGAGGCCATTGAAGTAAGGGAAAGGAGGTCACCCATTACGCTGAGGTACAACAAAACTCACTTCCCCACAGCCCTCAAGGAGGACAGGTATGAGAACTTCTACCAAATCCACGTTGTAGTCTGTGAAAGAGATGTGGTGTTGAGTGATTTTGCTGAGTTGGGTTTGCTTGCAGATATAGAGAGAAGAGGATGGGTGTTGTATGTACGGAACGGGGGAGAAGCCATTGTTTACTTGGTGCGAGGGTTTTACTCCAATGCCGAGATCATCAACGGGGTAATTCAAACGTAAGGGGGGCACATATTGATGTGCATGAGGAATACATTATGGAGTTTAGGCAAGAAGTGTCTCGGGTGCAAAGCCCCACCTAACCCCTGAAAAAGAATGTGGCATTGAACATTGTGGGCACCGAGCTAATGGGGATGACTGGTTTTTCTTGTTCAGGACAAAGATTCCTCCGACAAGGGGAGCTCACGGATAAATACAAAATGTTAAATTTCATTGTGGTGTTAAACTTTGCCCCAATAGGATGAAAAAATGAAATCCTACCCAACATGGCTTGGTTTCTTTATACACTTGGGAATGGCCATAGCATCGACCTCCCCTCCCTCATCTTGACAGAAATGAAGAAAGGATGCGATGTGAAGCAGAACTTGCTCCCATTTGGCATCCTAGTGACTTAAATATGCAAAGATCACAGGATTAGGGTGAGGCCAGAAATGACGATTCAAAAACCCATGGGGCCACTAAACAAGGCATCTTTTAGGAGGAGCCAAGGTTATAGTGGCACCTCGGCAGCTAGACACGAGGAGCCCCCTACCAGAGGAGTGGACGAGGTGCAAGGCATACTTGATGAGGAAGAGGAGGAGAGAGATGGATGCAGAGAGAGAGCAGTCCCAGGAGGAGGCAGGCCCCAGTACCAGTACCAGCACCCGGCACTCTCTACGAGACACATGCTTAGCATAGAAGCTAAGCAGGATGAGATCCTTTGCCTTCTGAGGGGTGGACTTGGCGGACCTAGTGGGTTTGGTAAAGAGTGAGAGGGAGTATTTTTGTTGTTGATGGATTTGGGTGTTTGTTTCTTCTTTTGAGGATGAGCTTCTTCTTCTTTGGTAGTTTGTTGTGGATATTTGGGGTCTTTGTGTTTGTTTCTTCTTTGATAAGTTATTGTGGATTTTATGTTTTGTCATTTTTGCGGAGGAATTGAATCTTCGATGTTGATGTTAATGTAAACGATCATACGAAATGAACGATTCAATTTATCAATTTTATCTATTTAAATGCATGTATAGAATTAGTACTTTAGTAATTCTTGTTTATAAATGATAGAACAAATGTGAATTTTGAGACCGTTTGTTAAAGTAACTCATCATATGATTGGTTCGACACATAACTTAGCAATCTAGACTTAAAACCACAAAACCTTGAACAATGGTATTTTCTCTATGCTCAAAATATCAAATGTACATCAATATTTGTTATTCTTAAGGTACAAAATGATCAGACCCGAAAATAGAGTTGCTATATAACCAACATTCCTTGAAACACCCGACATAACCAGTGGAGATGATGAAGAATACCATGGTAAGTTTTGAGCTCTACGATGCTTTTGAGAGGATATCAACATTTACTCAAAATAATCTCTTTCACTTCCAATTTTTTTTTGCCAATAATCTCATTATCCTTGCTTTGATTGACGCAATTAAAGTGGTTTATTGACATATCCCACAGGAAACCTTTGCATACAACACAAACATGTGCACATACTTGAGAAAAGATCTTAGGCCATATTTGATTTGACTTTGAGCCTTAGCCATTTCTTTTAAAAGAATATCCCTACTCAGCCATGCTTGAGCCTTCAATGAATGATTTCTTTTTCGAAAAACCCATATGATAACTGAGCCACAAGAGAATACACTTAACATACCTTGCTATCTAATTTTCTTACACCCTCTTATAAATCAGTATGATATAGAAATGCAAGAAAAATAGAAAAGACCATAGTGGCTATGGTTCAATGAAATAAAAATCGGTGGAAACAACCAAAAGAGAAAAGAGACAGATAAACAGGGAATTGCCAAGAAAGTGAAAAATGAGAAAGATGAAAGAAAGAAATATAATTTCTTGGCAAAAGATCGAAAAACAAGAAAGAGATGTGCTACACTACATAAGGAAAAGATAGTTTTTGAATACCATTAATGTCATTTCGTTAGCCACTGACCTCTGGCCACATTACAACCTTTACAAAGCCCTAATTGATCTCAAGTCTGATGCATGTGTGTGTTATTGACCAAAAACTAGGGTATGTTTAATAGTATTTCTTTAACTGCATCGATATTCTTCCATGAGATTATGCCAAGAACATGATTGATCTACTTTCTTAAAACCTTCACTCCCTTTCTAATAGTGCATGTGATTCTTCGACTGGCCATCTTCTGATCACATGCCCTTTGAGAGACAAGTCACTATAACCGGAGCGAATTTTTGTTGAGGGCACTTCTAAGAGAGGTTTGTGAAATCAAAGCTAACCATGTAAGGTGGTAAAGTGGAATGTTTGTTATGTAACAATTATTGTTTCTAGAATGACCATTCCTACTATGCAGGGAATTCCAAATGCCAATGTGACTGATGCTAATTTTTACATAGAATAAATACCTCTGAAAGAGGAGCATGCTGGATGTAAGTCAAAATTGAGGGTTGGGTGTCCCAATGACCATGATGCTATTTTACTTTAACCAGCAATCTCACATACACATATGTTCAACTTAAGTTTGTGGGTAGCTTCACTTAAAACCCTCACGAGACAACACTCGTCCATTAGGGTAAACCTAGTGGTTCAATAGCTTATTGCGTAAGCTAAATGCAACCGGATAACCTACGAAAAGGGCATTAGAAATAGATTTACATTCCATTGTTGTTGTATTACTAGAGACTAGCAATATTTAGGTTGGGGGTGTGATTAGTAGTTAAAATTAGCATATTAATATGCTCTTTTAAGACTAATTATACTTTGATGGAGTTTAAATGATGACATTTTAGGCCATAAATTGTACAAGGGACTAAAGGCAATGAGTTTCAAACTTTCATCCAACACCAGCATATTCTGAAGAAAAATTAGAAAAGCTTGGACCAAGCCAAGAACGTTTGAAATTCAAATCATGTTCGAACATCCACTTGATTTAATTGAAGACTAGACTGCTGAGACATGACGTGTTATAGCCAAGAAGGAAGACTCTGAGATACTTGAGTACCATGTACAAACGCCAACTCACGTTCGAACGTCCACTTGAATTGATTGAAGACCAGACTGCTGAAACATGGCATGTTGTAGCCAAGAAGGAAGACTCTGAGGTACTTGAGTACTACGTTCGAACGCCAACTCACGTTCGAACGTCCACTTGAATTGATTGAGGACCAGACTAATGAGTGCAAAGAGCCAAGATGTGCATGGAGTGTGGAAATAGGTTTCCACAGAAGACTACATGCCACTTGAGTGAGAAGGCCAGGCCCCATCTGGCATTTGAACGCCTATAAAGCAAAGACAGAATAAACGTTCGAATGCCAACTCATGTTCAAACGTTCTCCACAGGCAGACTGCAGAGTAGTTGGCTTTTCACTTGGACTTGGGTGGCATACACTATTCCTTCACAATCTCTTGTCTCACCCTTACTCCTTGCCTATAAATACTCCCCTTGGAGGAGCCTTTAAAAATGGGAGAATGGTTTTTTGGTAGAAGACTAGAACTTGGTTTGTAAAGCTTAGACTACACCAAGAACTAGTAGAGAGCTAGATGGAGGCTTAGACTCCCACTCATGTAGCTAGATGTATGTTATATTTTCTTGTATCAAGGGAGTTAGTTTATCTTTTGGTTGAGGAAGTAACCCTCCATCGTTTGGTTGAGGAAACAACCCTCTAAAAGTGACTAGCTTTCTTCTACTTTCATTGTTTATGTCTTTCACTTCCATTGCTTGAGTTTTCTTCTTTCTTAGAAGGGTGAAACTCTTCCACTTTTCTAGAGCTTTACCAAAGCCGTGAAGGGTGGAATGTGATGCACTCATTCTTTTTCAAAGATCGGCTCCTCGCTTATTGTACTTTTTCTTGTAAGTTCACTACTTGGAGGGATGAGCATCACTCACGTTTCTAGCTTTACCCAAGCCATGAAGAGTGAATAGTTCCTCATTCACTCTTTAGTAAGAGGTGATGAATATGTATAAATTATCCAAAAGTTATATTGGTGCATTTCCTTTATGCTTCAATGCTTTATATTTCACTTACTTATTGAATGATTGAATGCAACTAGCAAAGCTAAGGTACTTTGTATAACTGTGGATTTTCTCTATGTCACGGATGACTCTTGCATAGAAAGACCCATTGGTTCAAGGCAAGTACCCCGGCTAGATCTTCATGACAACATTTCAATCTTCACCATTATTGTGTTTTATCTAAAGAATGAAACATTAATTTCATGGTTGGATGCCTTGTAGAAACACTTGCTTATTTGTAGACGGGTTGAGTCTCAGCACAGACAATTCTTGTAAACTTCTAAAAAGGCATCGAAATCATGTGTTTAATTCTCACAGTCCATCTTTATCTTCCGATTAACTTGCTGCTGACACAGAGAGTTAATTGAGTTATAAAGCACAAGTATAATAAACCGGATGATTAACTACATGTTTTGATTCTCGAACTAAAAGGTGACTCTTTACATTTGAATTTTATCTTATATTTTGCCTAGAAAACTCTTGGAAAGAATCTTATATTCTATTCAGGAAATCACATAACTTCAAACTCTCAAGGTTTTCAGTTACTTGGTCCTTATCACTACTACTTCAAATTACTAATCATAGTTCCCTGTGGATTCGCTCTGGACTTAACCAGATTGTTACTACAACTTGACCGCCTGCACTTGGGTGTACACATTTTGGATCAAGTCACCTATCCCCAATGGAAGAATGAGTGATCTGTTCCCTTGCAGAACATGCCCTTACCACTCGGTCCCCGATGGCCAGTGTGGGATTCGGTATAGCAGCTCACATTCGTTTGCGCTATTGCGCCTTCCCGCTGGACTGGAAACATGTTAGTTGTAGGAAGTATGGTTCCGAAAGTGACTTGGGTTCGCCAGTTCAGGCTTAACTCTTCACTTTACGTAGTAGACCTAGAGGTCGGGTCGGGGCTCTGCGCTCTTTCTTTCTATGTGGGACGATGTCGGGGAGAGAAGGGAATGCATCTAGGCGGTGAACAAGACAACTACGTTTTGGCTTTTCCCTCTATGAGATGAGCCCAATGCATTGGACCGATGGATAATAGAACTGTACTAACCATGCTTTCCTGAGCCATTTTGTTGTACTAACCATGCTTTCTCAACTTACTCAAAAGCTAATTGCTGTACTAACCATGCTTTCCTGAGCCATTTTGCTTCTGACTTGAAATCTAAGCGTATTTGTGAGACTAACAACCTGCCTCCCCACCTCTAACCCATCATCCCCAAAAGGAATCCATTTCAAAATTCACATCCCAGACCATAATAATCCAATCAAAATTATGCTATAGAAAATAAGTATATAATTAGATTATATTAAACTGGATAAAGTTTAACTTATGCACTAATCTAAATAGAATGTATAGAAATCAAAATCAGTGTACTCACGGGACACAGATCAACACAAAAAATTAATAAGAAAACTAAAATAGATAATCTAAGCCTTGTGAAACACAATCTCCTTAAGACAAAATTTATTTCTCTCGGTGTTCAAGGTTGATGAGCAGCTGTCTCCCAAGATGGAACAAATTTTCATTCTTGAAGAAGCAATACTTCAATCTTCAGGATTCCAAGGAACACAATTGTTTATACTTGAACCTAACCAAAAGAAAAATGTAGTAAGATGGACAGAGAGAGAGAGTAGAAATATTCTGAAACTGGAATCTAGAATGGTATGAATTGAAATGGCAATGAGGTAGTCTATTTATAAACCCTTCATGCTTGTTCAGATCACTTGAAGAGTCACAAGATATCTCAGTTCGGATCGAAGAGATGCACCCTCAATCAAAATAGAGTGAAATGGAAAGACACCTCTTTATTGAATATACATAGAAGGAACATCTGCAGAGCAATTATGGAGCCAAAATCAATTTAACGGACAAAAAATTAAAATCTTGTTAGACTTTTATATTTCAGTTGGAATACGATCCTTGTTCAGATCTGTTTGGTTTGACCCATGTCCCGCACTGCTTCAAATAAATTTTGTTCAAAAAGATTATATCTTTTTAACTCAAGCCCATGCCTGGCTGAGTTGAGGGGTGGCGAGGCAAGTGGGCGGTGCGAGTGTGTGATAACCAAGGTAGTGTAGACATTTGCTTCGCTCACAAAAGTATGATAACCCTTGGGGCCTAACCCATGAAGTCAACTAGAAGTATATTAACTCACTGAAGTGTTGGTCTTCTTCCAATATGGGACAAGCCTTATTTTACTACACCAATCTCAGTTTATTTCATCACTTCAAATAGGTCACTTTGAGACATAATTTCTCATTCAAATCTAAATGGTTTTGGACAAATAAATTTATCATGTAATCTTTTTCATAGAGGAGAACACGTTTAAACCTGGTCCCACCAATTTTGAGGTGTGGGTTCCACTTTTATTTAAGTCTAAATTGCTCAAATAAACTTGTTTAAAACCATTTTTCCCAACAAATTATCAATCAAATGAAGCCCCAATCCAATTTTTGTTGGTCACCTATACAATTTACCAAATGCAATAGAACGTTGTCAAATAAACCAAAACTCAGTTCCGAAGATTTAAGGAGTACTGTACCAAACAATCCAAAACTCCTTCACTATATATAAAGAATTTTCTGGGTTGACAAGGAGGTGTTGTGGTTTAACACTAAACAACACCCAGTACCTATTTGAGTAGCACTCTGTTGCTATTGTAATGCCAATACCCACGCTGTGTTTGCACTTGAGATTTTATGTCAAATAATACTTTTTGTTGGTGCCTATTTGATATTTAAATGAAAACTAGAGGATGTATTTGAACAAAAAAATTTAGAAGAGAAATCAATGGAAGAGCAATACCTAGAAATACACAGCTAGTTGCATGAAGTGACACATGTTGAAAGTAGTGGAGAAAGATAGCTAGAGAGGAAGATCAAGAGTTTCTATGAGAGAGAAAGAGGTTTATGTGGAGTACTTTTTAGATAATACTTCACCCATTTATTTGGAAGACACCGAAAAGGCGATGACTAGAAGAGTAGAGTAATGGCTACTATATAATTGCATTGTCTTTTCTTTAAATTTAATATGTGAAGAGAGAGAGTCGGAGAAGGGAAGGTGAAGGGAGGGGGTATGACGGTTTGTTTGTTTGAGAGAGAGAGAGACTGGGAAGCAATTAGAAGTAATGATTAGGTTTAGAGTGTGACATTAACTCTAAAGGATAGAGATGACATAGTTGTGATGTTAGAGGACAAATGACATCACCTATTCTGTTAGATGTCAGTAACACCAATGACTATGGGGGTATTATGTGAAACTTATGATAAACTATAAGGGTGCGTAGAGATATTTTAGAAATCATAAGAGTGTTCTTGTAATTAGATCAATCTCAAGGGGATGTCAATGAAATTTACTCTAGATTATATACATATATATTGATTCTTCAGCATGCCCAGGTTGCCGCAATGCCAACTGTGGCTCATGCGTGATTATTAGTTTGACAAATCAGTAGTCTTCCATCCATACAAATAAAAATATATATAATAAAATCAATAATATAAAATAGGACATACTTTAATAAGCTCATCTGACTGTTTTAAATAGACTCATCTAACAGTTACCAACATCTATTTCAAAACCTTTCATATTATACCGTACATTTAGGTTAGTATAAGATATTTCAAATTCCAAAAATATAAAGTCACTTTTTGCAGTTCAGATCGTTTTATAATTTTTTCAACTACTAATCTAATGACTAAAGATCACTTATAGAATTTGGTTAAAGATCATTTTAATAACAAAAAAAATACATACACTAATCTATGTATGTCTATATCTATGCTACTTCTAAGTTCTAAATATATGCATATTGAAAAAAAAAATTGTTTCACTTTTTTTTTGGTTAGGCCATCCGGTATCCGAAAGCCACTTTGGGCTCCGACTAATCCGGATTCGAGCCGAATAAGACCACAAGGGCAGAAAAACTCTCTCTACCAAACGTAGCTGCGTTCCCAAGACTCGAACTCGAGACCTTGGTTAAGCTAGAACAGTCCCTTACCAACTGATCTAATGCTCGGTGGTATTTCACTTTTTTAGCTTTTAACAACTCTTCAGTATTCAAAATATTATGTACATGTACATGAATAAGTATTCATTATAAAAAAAATTATCTATTGCGTGACCTTTCATATCTCTCTTTTTCTTCTTACCACCCATGAAATTATCTATTTAAACATTTATTTTTTCTCCTTTACAATACAATTAGTCCTTCTAAATTGATTAGGTCATTTTATGTCTGTCGTGTTTAGCTCCCTGAACGACACCACACCCCTTCATCTCCTTCCTCCATTCAACAAGAGAAGATGTCGGCTGAGATGTTCCTCCTTGAAGGTAACATTTGTAGGTGCATAGCCTTTAACAATTGGTTCTCTGTTAATAATGGAAAAAATCTCTTTGTGGCTCTATAGATTCTGAGAATTAATGGTAGAAGCGGCAACGACAACATCAATTACAAATTGGAATTTGAATTGTTTCATACACTTCACCCTACTCTCTTTCTCTCTCATATGGATACACACTGTGAGTCTTGCCATTGTGGAACTAGCAGTGTCCACCTTCAGAATGTATGAAGTTTTTGTTTGTCCTCTTCTTCAATTTTTCATGTGCATGAAGCTTGTCTATATACTTTTGTCTGATATTGTTTCTACATATGAAGGGTGAATTCAATTGCTCATTTTATGATATGTTAGAATATCAAGGATTGACTTTATTGAATGTGTCAAGGTCACATGGCAACATATGTTGTTTGATGATTGAATGAATAAAAAAATTAGAATTCTTAAACCACAAAAATATTGATATTGTTTCAAAAATTAGACCTTTTGTTCCATAGGTGATAGCTTAAATAACAATGGGCACTTCTTGAAGCCATTTGTTATGACTCCGATAACACCATTTGTTAGTTTCTATTTGGTTGACAAGAAATCCAAAGGAAGAGAGAAAATTAGGGCATCTATTATTGCTTGCAATAGATTCTCTATGGATAGTTTTCTTTTTTTTTTTTTGGAGAGTTGGGAAGAGGTTGTTGTTGATAAAAAAAACTACGATTCATTATCTGATATTTATTTCTTCGGGCATTTTATGGTCAACCAACCTGCATATGGTTTAGAAACAAAATTCTTACATTGAACCTTTTGTTTAGTTTTTGTTTCGTTAGGAAACAGTGTTTAGTGTGTTTTCGATTGTTGATTTTTGTCACCAAGTTATTTTGGGCTCCCAATTGGGATTTGGTTAGCTTATTATACATTGAGGTTAAATAGATATCCGTTTATATTTATAAGCATGTGTGTAGATGTTAGTTTTAATCAAATTATAAGATCTTGTTCTCAATCAGATTATTACAATTCATTGAAAAATTCGATAATATTATTTTGAGTTTAGTACAAATCTGGCATATATGTTTATATTGATTGAATATAAGCCCAATTTCAATGTTATTGTCTGTTTTTTTAGATAAAGAAGTGTAGATATTCTATGCTACTCAAGGGTGCGGCGACTTGCTAAATAACCTGGTGGCTTATTCACTTAGTGAATAGATTTTTCTCTCCAATCTATGCTCAACTGGGAATTGATTTCTTTCATAAGCACCTTCAATTCTCTTTGTTGATATTCACTGCCTAGAAATAGTTATAGCCTAAAGACTTTGCCACAACAATTTTTTTTGGGGCAAAGATACTTTTGTTCTTTCTTGTTTGTCTTGCCTAGATAGGAATCTGATGCAACTTAACATACATAATAGTCGCCTTTTTCACTAGAATTTTCCTTGTGGCTTCTCCAGTTAACAATCTTTTGTAGCAAGACTACAAGATTAGATCTCGTGTGAGTACACACAACCAATTTGATGAGCCAAATTACGATAAATATTTGTAAGATTCCTTAACTTTCTCTTTGTTTGTTTTTCTTTCTCCTGTATTAATTTACTTTGCATTCAAATATTTAGTATTTATTGGGTGTAGCCAAAGAATGAGAACAAACAAAAAAGAATAGACCAAAGCAAAAGATGAAAATAAAATAAAAGGCATAGAAGTTTTAGGTGATCTCTTCAAACTTGAGGCAAGTCCACAACTCACACTCAATTCATGGTCCGATTAATTGAAGAATGGAAAAAGAAAGAGATGAAAAATATGAGATGAATAGAAATTGGCAACATTTATTACCTTTTCTCTTTTTGATATATTGCATGCTTTGTTCCAGTTTTGTTAATGTTATTGTGAAACTATGTAGTTGGTTTTTTTTTTTTTTTTGCCTTTTTATACTCTTTAAGAATATCTTAAGAGAAAATTCAAGTGATTGACACCAAAGGGAAGAAAATGATATAGAAGAGATTCAACTTGAAAAGCTTGGTAGCCATCAACAATTTATAATTTCAACCCTATGATTTGAACACCTTTGAATAAATGTAGCTCTTAGATGTTTGCGTTGTTGATCTTCTTGGCTCTCAAAAGTACACATAATCCATGCTATAACAACTGAAGTTCCACTTAGGCATTTTATGCAAAATACCATCAAGTCACAACATTTCCCACATCATTTACAAGGCATAGCATTTAAACATAAAGCATGCCCATAAAATCACTTTTCCATGGAATTACCAATCAAGTAATTACCGCACTCAATCTCAAGTTAGGAAAATTTATTCTAACCCATTTCAATACTTCTTTTTCATACCCATTTCCTCTATTTCATATACATAGGTAAGTGACCTACATATATTCCCATAACCTACACATTACAAATAACATTTTAGGTAGGAAATAGAACAAAAGTAGGAGAATCTCTACCTCTTGGAGCGTAAATAGAAGAGTAGAAGCCTCAAGACACCCTTCTAGCCTCCAAAACCTTGATTTTTCCAAAATCTTCCTCTTGAATTTTTGGTGAAACTCTTTGTTCTTGGTACGTACACCTAGCCTTCATCGCGCAAACCAACTTTAATTCTTGGATCAAGCAATTTTGACCGACGGAACTTTTTGGATCGAAGGAGGAAGGTAGAAATTTCTATTTTTCTCTCTTCTCTTCTCGTCCAACGTGTGGTGTGTTGAAAAAGTGGGGAGAATATCTGATTTTTAGATATTTAAGCCCTTATTTATACTTTTAATTGCGCAGTCCACATTGTCTCGCACGTTTATCACTTCCAGGTCCATTTTTAACTCGAAACGGCTTAATTAAATTTCGGTTTCAGTTCAAATTAATTTTATTTGAACTTTTATCCAATTATAAGAAAATTTTATAATTTTTATTTTTGGAAACGTTTAAAAGTTCATTCGTCATTCAATTATCTCGAAAAACGTACAAAATCTGTCTATCTCGAAATTCCACGATATTTGACGTGATAACTCAATTTCATGATACAAATCCAACGGTGAAATCTGTTGCTCCATTCGAACTCTTTAAAAATATACATTTTAAACCCTCATAATAGTGACAAATTACTATTTTGCCCTTTGTCGGAAAAAGTTTAAATTTTTCTGAGTTTTACACTATCACATTTGGTTCATACATTTACATGTCAAAACGTAGTTTTTAACATAAGTTTTACAAAACTTCAAAACAAAAGCCACATTTCGGCTTTCTTCATCCATGGTATTTGAATTGGGAGCCTTCCACCGGTGCATGTCCCGCACCTGAGATATTTTTTCGTACAGGGTGAGCCAACGCTCAGTAGCTAGCACCGGTGTCTACTCTTCACTACTGCTAGCACTGGTCCTTATTGGACTTCCCCTCGAGAAGCTCTGTCGCCTCTGAGTGTCCTCGGTGTCTCTCTCCACCAGTGCAGCTTTATCAACAAGATCCTTATAGTCCCAGATCTTAAGAGCCACAAGCTTCTCCCTGATGGCAAGTCTCAAGCCCTGCTCAAAGTGTTTGACCCTCTTGGCCTCTGTGGATATGAACTCTATGGCATAGCAGGATAGCTTGTCAAACCTCCTTTCATACTTCATCACTGTCATGCTCCCCTGTCGTAGAGCGAGAAAGTTTGTACTCATCCTGTCTCGGACCGATTCAGGAAAGTATTTGTCTTGAAAGATTTGATCAAACTCCTCCCAATTCAGAGCATCCATATTCCTTCTTCTCTTTATTGAGTCCCACCAATGGTCGGCCTCCCCTTCTAACAGGTATGTAGCCAAACCAACTCGCAAGTCCTCGGTAACTCCCATGCCATCACATATTTTCTTCAGCCGACGAATCCACCTATCCATATCCAAGGGATTAGAGCTTCCTTGGAAAGTGGGTGGGTGTTGCCGCAAGAATTCTCGAAGAACCACCATCCTTCGATTTTCATCCCCATTGCCCGGTACACGAGCTAGTGGATGAACCCCACCATTGTGGTTATTATTTCCATTTTGGTGTTGCACCAAAGTGATAAGCTCTCTTAAACACTGGTATATGTCGTTCATGGCATTGGGAGTTGGTGGTGGATCTGCTTGACCACCACGACCTCGTCCACGTCCACGCCTACCATCCATCTTGCACATCAATTCACAATTTAGTTTCATTGATGTACAAGACATCCTAATTATTACTTTAATCTAAAGTAGAAGACGTGTGTAAATTTTATACCAACGATTTCGCTCAACTTAGTCCTAACCCTCTAGTGGTAATCCATAACCTACAGCTCCCATGTAAGACCTAAAGCCTAAGCTCTAATACCAAAACTTTGTAACACCCCAAAACCCACCTTGGACGGCATTACAATCTATAAACCATTCACATCATGAGAGCAACTAAATAATTTCATCATTAAATAAATTTTATCCATCAAATATAACATTTACAATATTATCCCAAAAGAATAGGCCAACCATGGCCATTACATCCAAAAAGAATCACATTTAAACTTGCAGCGGAATAACAAAATATTAGTCTTTACAAAATCAAAAAAAATAAATTTCCTAGTCTAGCACCCAGGAGAGTATAACTCTAGACATCCACCTCGGGATCCATGAGCCCGTCTAATGGAGTTTCCTAGTGTGTCGGCTCCTCAACCCCGAGCTCTTCCTCTAGACCATAATTTGAAAAATATAGTTTGTAGGGGGTGAGCACGAAGCTCTGTAGCAACCTTCTCCCAAACTCATACAAGGTTTAGAAAGCATGTAAAAATAAGTCGGTCTCATTTTGTAAATATCATATATTAATTTTTGAAAGAAAACATGAACATTTCAATAGATCTCAAGTTTACACAATAGCAATAATTGAAATGAACAGTAAAATAAATTTTCAAACAATAAACCATCTCTAACCGTAAGCCATTTCCCACAAGTTTTTGTAGAGTCCCATACCTCCACAAGCTCTTGTAGGAAAACCAATTCCACAAAATAAACATGTTTTCATGTATGTTGGTTGCTTCCCTTGAATCTACACAACGACTCTACCTCGTTCACCCAACCATAACCACACAAACCACTTTAGGAAGGGTGTATACCGTCTCCCACGACATTGACGAATCCTTCCCAAGAAAGGTATGCCCACCTTCAGCCTCGAACTTACGTGAACAATAGTGGTTGCTCTCACAAACAACAAACCACTACAAGTATTAGGAAACCATCTCACCCCCCCCCCATTGGGATAGACTAACCTCTAACACTCTACGGCAGTGCTTGAATGCAATTCAAGTCCATCATAACAACCATACAAGAGATACAATTCCAACAATTTTCTCAAATAACAAACAATTCCATAAACCCCCAATTTCACAATTTGTAATACAAGAGAACAATTTAAGAAAATAATCAAGAGATCATCCCAACATCATTTCATTACTCAACGCCAAGCACTAAAGTTTCAAAGTGAAGAACAAAGGAAGAATCAAGAAGAAAGTTCATCTCTTTTGAAAACTAGGGTTTTATATCAAGAAAATGAGATTTCATGGGTATTCAGCCCTAACTTTGTTTAAAACCCGCTAATAATTGCAAAAGACCAAGGAAAGATGATTTCATAGCATATATATAAGATTTAAAGTCAAAAGAATACATATAATTAAGCCCTAGCCTCAATAAACAAGAATGGAAGAAAATCCCCTAACTTGATGTTCTTGAAAAGACTAGGTTTTGATCTTCTTGAAGTTGAAATCCCCTTTGATCTTGTGTTTTTCTCTTCCTTTACTCCTCTCTAAGGTCTCCTAGGGTTTTGAGTGTTTAAATAGGGCTAGAGGGGTTGTTCTTAAGTATTTATACTGAAAGGAAAGCCGGCTATTTGCGACTTAAAATTTTCAGATTTTTCGAAGATCTTCCAGAAGGTTTGCCTATTTGACAAACCATTTTCATTAACCTTCCGGAGGGTTGTCATCGACCTTCCGGAAGGTTTTGCCTACTAGACAATCATCTTCCTTAACCTTCCGGAAGGTTTGTTTTCTGGACAAACATTTTCATCAACCTTCCGGAAGGTTTGTCATCGACTTTTCAGAAGGTTTGCCTATTAGGCCAACTTTTTCAGAGACCTTCCGGAAGGTTTTGCCTACTGGTGAAATCTTTTACCTTAACCTTCCAGAAGGTTTTACCTATTTTTCTACAAAACCTCCCTTTTTGATTTTCAATCCATTCCAAACCTTTCCAATTCCAACCCAAGCTTCTTCAACATGCTTTTGTACATCAAACCTAGTTGGTACAAGTTCTATTACAATGATTTCATATATTTGCAAATTAAAACTAAGTTTTAACTATTATTTCCTCGAATTTCCATATGAACAGTTAAAAAAGAAATAATAACTCTCTACATAAACCTACATACATATATAAAGATAAAAGGGTGGGGTTTATAGCAACCGTGCCACTCAGTCGGATATTTAATCCAACTTTCCCGAGTCCACTCGTCAACCACCAAGCTTGGTGTTTGACCAACCCATGCACTCACCCATACCCACACCCATGTCTCATGTCCAAGGATGTGATGCTCCTGTGCAAATGCAATGTAATGCACCATTGCTATCTCAATGTCATGCCCACATGTAATGAATGTCATATGAGCAACTTTAACCCCATGAATACATATATCATGCAATTTATCACCAATTTCATCACAATGTCAATATATCAATGAGCATACCTCAACATTTCATTTCTAATAATAATTCTCAATCATGTTTTTTCCTCATATATATACCAATAACACACTTTGCTCACAAGGGATAATTTAAGCACATAGCATATCTACATACCATGGAATTACACAAGTAATTTCCACATACCAATTCCAACCTAGGAATCTAATTGAAATTAGGTCAATTTCTCATACCCAATTCACCAAATCAATTAATTCCATCAATTCTACATCCATAGGCAAGTGATATATATCTCTATCAACCTACCCATCACATAAAATACTCTAGGTTATAAAATAAATCCAAGTAGGAAGGAACCCTACCTCTTGAAGTGTAAGGAACGACTATAGGAAGTCCCAAGAATCCGCTTCTAACTAGAATCTTCTCCTCCCAAAAATCTCATCCTTGGAATCTCGCGCAAAACCGACCTCCTTGGTATGGTTTTGTAGCCCACGTCGAGGAGAACAACTTTCCTTCTTGGCCCGAGTGGATCCGAGCACTCGATCTCCGTAGATCATAGAGAGAAAGTGGAGAACTCAAGCCTTTTCCCTCTCTTCTTTCTTACATTGGAATCGGCTGAAGAAATGGGGAGAAAATCAGATTTTCTCCCCTATTTATAGTCTTAGAATACTTTGGCCCACAACGCGCCGCACGACCCACTTTTTTTCGGGTTCGTTTTCACCCCGAAACGATTCAATTTCGTCTCGGTTCAAGTTTAAAATAATTTTATTTTAATTTACCTTAAATTATTTTTCAAATTTTGAATTTTTATTAAAAATCTCATTTTTGGGTGACCTGAGACTCGACTGCTTCGTAAAACACAAAAAATTCGACTAACTCAAAATTCGATGAAATTTGACGTGGTTACTAGATTTCGCAAGTTGAATCCAACAGTGACATCCGTTTCGTCATCCGATTTCTAGAAAATTTTAGGTTTACAACCCGTACTGTAGTGACAAAATTACCATTTTGCCCTTTTTCATAAAAAGTTTAAATTTATCCGGGTTTTATAGATCCTATGATGAAAAACCCAAAATTTGGCCAATGACAGTACTCGTAGGCTGACGGGGGCGGACCGTGAAGCAAGACATAGGTGGCATAGAGTTGCATGGGTGTGTCATGCATATTGACATTACATAACATTGAGGGATTACGAGATTGTAGCTTTTAAAATGTACACTTGCACATGCCACACCTTAAATTTGTTTCTAGCATTAGCATTTTTTCATACCAGCAGTTGAGCTGACTTATTCGTGGGATATCATATTACAGATGAGACTCCCGGTACTTGAGACTTGAGGAAGTCTTAAAAGAAGGAGAGAAAAGGGGCTTGAATGGATATTTAGTCCTTAGGGCATATTTTGTATGTATGGGGATAAGCCCCAATGACTTGTATTTCAATTTGAAAAAGTAATGGATTATAGACCTTGAGTCATTTTAAAGTGTAAGGGTGTAAACTCAATTGATATGTAAGATATCTTTGTTTAACGAGCATCATATGTGTATATTGAGACAACTAGATGTGTATGTTGAAAACAAAGGATGTATATTTAATTTACACGGATTGTGATCACTAAGTGAGGATGGGTTGTATTTACTTATACATATGAAGCATTGTGAATATTAGGTGGGAAAAAGGCTTGGAAAACAAAGGTGGTTATGTCAAAATTTTATGAAAAAAATTAATAGACTTGTTAAGTGTGTAAAAACACATTTAAATAGGTGGGAAGGATGTCAAATGGGGGGGGGGGTGTTTAGAAACCTTGAAGAAATAAGCTAAAAATAGAAGAAAAGTGGCTTGAAAAACTTTGAGAAAAAAATGAAAAAATGTGGAAAATGAATGAAAAATCAATTTATCCAACCTAATGACTTTTCATTTACTTTTCTTCTTCCTTTTCACTCACTCCCCGGATATGTGGAAATGCGGGGCGTGACATGCCTAGCTCTAATAAATGCACTTGCTTATTTTGAATACATCTATTGCCATATTAGAATCACAATTAGTTATAATCTTGTCATATCCATGGTCATAACCCAATTGCACTGCCGTGAAAAAGTTGCCAAAACTTCTAGGTTTTTAACACTTAACTGCCCTAAAATTTTTTGATTTTATCCAGCTTAGAAGTGTCCACTATTATTTGTTGCAACCACCTCCACATCTGAGCAACCATAAGAGGTAAAAACAGCCCCATCAAAATTAATTTTACATAAACATCTGGCGAAGCCTTCCACGAAGTCCGTTGCATAAGATCTTTCTGAACTTGAATGGTTGGATAATTGATTTGAGTTGATAGAAACTACCGCATATACTCTTTTGAAAACTCAACAACGTGCAATAGAGATCTGGAGCATTCCTCTACCTTTATTTTGTTCCTGTTGAACCAAACAACCCATGTTATAGTGACAACCAAGGCTATTTGTTCATGTTAACAATTTTCCGAAATGAACACAAGCCATTCTTGAATACTTGAGACCCCATTTGCTGAAAAGTGCATCCCAGCAATTTCCCAAACAACCAAGGCAAAGGGACATCGCAGAAACAAATGAAAGTAGACTCATAATGATCCTCACACATAAAGCATTCATTCATAATATGGATATATAATAAAGTACAAGAAATTTTGAATGCCTTAACTTATAAATTTACTCGAATGTCCTTGATTAATTGATGAATATACTCACAGTTAAATCGACAGTTGACTTTTGAAAATATAATTTTTCGCCTAAAGAGTTTTGACTCCCCCCAAATAGTTTGACCCCTTAAATTACGCTATTATATGTCTAATATCTCTCATCTACACCCTTATCTCTCTGCCTCTTTGTCTTATTCCCATTCTCACCTACCTTCTCTTTCTTGCTCTCTCTGTCTCTCTTATTCCATATCCCACTCGTCTCTCTCTCTCACACACACACTGAATGTGTATAGACCTAATTTTCACAGTTTTTCTATTGTATAAAATTTATTTTGTGTTCTTCAATTTTTTTCGATATTTATAACATGAGACTAAAAATGGGTGATTAGTGATGCCAATTTAATGCCACTTCAATTCTTGGCTCAATGTTCACATATTTGCAAATAAGGTAAATCGTAATTACATAAGATAATTTTAATTAAATTACTTCATAGGCGGGAACAAAATTTAGGGATCAATTTTCTCTTTTGGTTTTGTTACATAGTGTCTTTAGACAGGGGTCCATTGCTAATAACCTAATATTAATGTTACAAATTTGAATATTCAACTTATAAAAACATAATAACGATTAAGATTGATTCAATTTTCATCAACTTTTGATATAGTGCAACAAAATTTATCCCAAAAATATCTTTTTCTCTACACGACCCTCAATGTTAGATACTCAACCAACACACCCTACAATGTTAGATAATCCTACTAATCCATATATACATCTCTCTTCTATATTCCCCTCCTCTCTCTTATCTCATGTTTGTTCACTTTATTTTTAAATTGTGTAACTAAAAAAAAGAAAAAATAAATTACTATTTAAAATATAAATATTATAAGATCAATATTTATTTTTGATATTGCAGAGTGACTTCAAGTACGAGGTTAGTGATATTATATCTAATATTATAACTAGCAATTTGAATTGCACATTTATAAAAGCACAACAATATTTAAGATTAATCCAATCTTCATCCAATTTCATATAACAGTATAAAATTCATTCCAAAAAATATTTTTTCACCCAAACAAATCATCTTTTTCCATGACCCCCCAATATTAGATATTCAATCAACACACTCCCCAATGTCAGACAACATAGTAATCCACTCCTACCTCTCTCTTCTCTCTTCTCCTTATTTTCTCTCTATCAACTTTAATTTTAAATTATATAATTAGAAACAGAAAAATAAATTAATATTTAAAATATAAATGTTACATAATTAATGTTTGATTTTTAGTGTTGAGTATCTTCAGACACGAAGTTATTGTTAGTATCTAATTTTTCATGTTTGGTAGGTGATAATTAAGCATGGGAATGAAATGACCATTACTTAATAATACTCATTCTGTGTTTGGTATGTAATAATGAAAATTCATTCACATTCTCATGGAATGCCTAATCCCATCAACATAGAATTTGTCATTCCTCAATATTTATTCGTATTTGTCATTTTCAACTACCATCACTTGTCACTACAACCATCACCACCACCACTCGAGGTCAAGGTCTTATCTGAGTCAGGGTCTTGTTTCAAGTCGTGTTAACGGTACATGTCCAAGGTTGAGGTCAAGCCCGGGTCCAAGTCCAGAGGTTGGGTCCGGGTCTAAGGATAGGATTTTTCAAATATTTGAGTGGATTTTTAATTCTATTTCAGCACTTAATCCTTGTTATCAAATATTGGAATGGTAATATACATTCCATTCCATTTGATTTCATTATCACCTTGATTTCATTCTCTTGTAAAAATATTATCACGTACCAAACACAGCATAAAAAGTTGAATTCTAAACTTATAAAAGCACAAGAATGGTTACAGTTTATCAAATTTTTATCCACTTTTGATCCAATTGTACAAAATCGATTCTAAAAATTTTTTTCCACCAAAAAAAATTCATCTTTTTTGTAAGGCTCTTAATGTTAGACAACTCAACTAACACACCCTCCAATTCTAAACAACCCTTTAATGTAAACCAATCTCTCTTTTCTCTCTCCCATTTAAAATATAAATATTACACTATTAATACTCAATTTTTGGTTGCAAAGTGTCTTTAGGTATGAAATTATTGCTAGTATATATATATACTAGTTGATGCACACGTGCGATACACATGAACTAACAACCTAGGGCTTCATCCCAAGGCATTCTTGTTGCAATATGTTAGGCATTTGGTCCAAACCATTTATGTTGTTATACTCCAACTACAAACAAATGGCTTCCATATGGGAATTCTCAGCCCTCTTTCATTCAGAAAACAAATAAATTTACTAATGCACACAAGATAAAGTAAATGTAACAATAAATATATTATTACATGCCCTATACAAATTTACCTATCTTGCCCTTCCTGGTCACGTTGTTCAAATCATTGTTAACTTACGCCCTATACCAACTCAATCTTGCGAAGGAAATTTTAGCAGCCCTCCTTCACACCTACTTTACAGGAAAAAGAAAAAGAATAATTTCTCTCTTTTTTCTCTTCAGGGAAGAAAACAGAAACCTTGATGCTATCAACTTATCTGTCTTTTCTTAATTTCTGTACAAGAGCAATCAAGTAACTTGAATTGAGGTTGGCTTCGGCATACTAGAATATTTGTAGTGTACCCAACTATTGCTAAGAGTCTGAAACATAAATTAAAATGTTATGGACAAAAAAAAAAGTTGTGAAGTAACATGGCATAAATACTACTAAACCTTGTGAATATGTCATAGAGCAAGTTAAAAAATCATTGTAATAGAACACATTCAATAGAACAATCCCATCTGTAAACCAAGTTTGCCGGAATATCCATATAATTCCTACTTCAATTAAAACTAAATATGTCAAAACCCACAAGGTACAACACATTTGGCCCACTAATTCCAGAACATAAACAGAAATATAGAAATAAACAAATAGAATAACTATTGTATGAAAATAAGGTGAAGTCAATACATCCGTTAATATTTGATAGCAGTGCAATAAGATAGTAGGGAATCTTACCTCCATCTTCATGATTTGTGTTTATCAAAATAGAATTTTACCTGAGAACTTAGACATTTAGGATCCAAATCGAATGGTTTCATCGAAGAATATCACATAAGCAGAACCAATTTGGATCTAGTCCTCAGTGTTCTAGGCAAATTTGCCTCAGTTTTATATCAATGTTCTCTCTGTTCTTTTATTCTTTGGCATTGGCATTGAAAAGGCACGCTGGTATTGTAATTAAACCATTAAGTTCCAATATTGGTAACTGATGTATTTGTAGTTAAATATTTGTTCTTGGAACTTTTACGACCAAACTTTGTTTGGATAAGTTATGCAATAGGCATTGAAGAAGGAGAGAGACCATGGAGGAGAGGTAGACGAATGGGTGCTCCTTCTTGGTAGGAATCATTTGAGTTAGGGATTCAAGTGACCTAATCAAGCTATTAAGGGGTAAAAAAAGAATTCAAAAGTTTTGATGAATGACTAATATTTTATATTAGTATAGGTATAGATATAAATAGATAAGCAATATGTATATAGATAGAAAGATATAGATATAAATAATGTGAGTTGGAGATTTAAAGTCTATTTAGTACATTGAATGCAAATGGAATCCATAACATCTAATACTTAAAATTTGTGGGTAACTTTTAAAAGCATTAGTGTCGGAATTTATAGGGCTTAAAAAAATGAATAACCTGTCGTAATTATTGGATGAAGTATAAGATTGGTCTTGTAAGGTAAATAAGGGTTAAAATTGAAAAATAATTTTTTTTCACTTTAAGGTACTTTTAGAAGTAGTATAGATATAAATTATTTCAATTACTTCTTGAATTCTTATTTAATAACTTTGCGATTTTGATATAAAACATAAAAACACGTCAACATTAATTTTTAAAGATCGATGAAAAACAACTTGAGATAAATCTATCACTCAAATCGACTCTCAATTGAAAATATAATTTATCTTTTATATCTCTATATGTGTATGACTCAAGTGTAATTAGCGGTTGACTTCAATATGACTATTTAGGAAAAAGTAATATTAGTTGGTAATGACCTTTTTAATTTGAATTTAGATTTTTTTTTTTTGATGTCTCGCTTCTATGAAATATGTTTAATGGACGGTTTGGATTTTAATGGAGTTTAGATTTGTTATCTATACCATTTTATTAATATACATAAAATTAGAGTCATCTTTGTAGTAGCCTAAAGTCATTAATCGCTTTATGTTATAGAGTCGGCCCTAGTTAAAGTGCCCACCCTTAAACTAATTTCTACCTCCACCGTTAGTGATGGGGTAGTGAATGGATCAGTAAGTGAGACATGCACGCTAGATCTGTTAACTCTTTTGATGTATGGAAGGACTATGCACCTGATTTTATTAGGTGTCTCCTCCAAGATGATATCTCTTTATAATGAATTTCTAGCAGTTATGTCCAAAAAAAAAAAATTTCAACTGGCCCCTAGAAATTGAGTATAAAAATACACAAAAAACTGTTCAATTGCTAGAGTGATTAAGGGGGGAATGAAAACATTCATTTCATATGGTACTCTTCTAACTTTCTATGTGCATTGCAGGTTAGAGAGAACGATGGGATATGTTGGTTGTTGAGACATGGAAACTTCAAAGTTGTTGCTTTGCAACCATGCACCCATGGGTGAGGGTTTCAAGCATTATCTTTAATTATTCCAAGAACCTGAACCACGTGAACTATACCACCTAAAAGAAAATTTCAAGATACGAGAGCTAATATGTGCCGCCCCTAAAACCAGGGGTCCTTTGTCAACCCGTTAATTACCAATCAATCCACGAAAGTACCTGTGAATGTTGTATAACCTGACGCCACGTCATAACATCCCCTCACCGGGATCGTAACCAATATAGAGTTTAGGCAGAGTCTCCCTTGCACCGGGTACTCACAACGCATTACCCGTATACATTTCAATTACTTGATCATTCCAATTTCCAATAGACATTAATTTGTCCTTAATATTACTCCATTTACCTCATTTGAATAAAAGGGCTCAAGGCCGATAGGCTTGACAAAGTTATTTTGAATTTTTGAAAATTTTGGAGGAGTTATCGATAGCTCATGTACGTACTACCGGTAGTTGAGCCCTCTGCCAGCGAGCTACCAGTAGCTACCCATTGCCAGCGAGCTACCAGTAGCTCAAGACTTGCTACTGGTAGCTGAGTCTACTAGAATCGTGCTACCAATAGCTAATTAATGTGCTACCAGTAGTAGGGCCCAGTTTTCCCTCAATTCAATCATTTTTCAATTTTGACTCACTCAATCTCATACAACGTTTACCCAAACTTGTATAGCATCTAATTTTACACAAAATATAGTCCATATGAGTTAATTATACTATTATTTATACAATCTTACAAGTCCAAAACCAATTACACGATCATTTTACAAAATGCAATCTCAAAACCACATGTTGGCTTCTTCTTAACAAGGTTCCATGTGAGGGCCGTCCATCGGCACTTGTCCTGCACCTGAAATGTTGTCCCCATACAGGGTGAGTCACGCTTAATAAGGTATCTCCTAAAGAGACTACTCCCCAAACTATATATGTATGAAATACTCACATACAATTCAACAATCAAACAAACATTCATCTAAGAACATAAAACTTCAAGAAATGAATGTCACAATGCTATGCCATGTTATGAGGTAAAACTCACACATGCAATGCAACCCGAGCCTTCCATNCTGTTCAATTGCTAGAGTGATTAAGGGGGGAATGAAAACATTCATTTCATATGGTACTCTTCTAACTTTCTATGTGCATTGCAGGTTAGAGAGAACGATGGGATATGTTGGTTGTTGAGACATGGAAACTTCAAAGTTGTTGCTTTGCAACCATGCACCCATGGGTGAGGGTTTCAAGCATTATCTTTAATTATTCCAAGAACCTGAACCACGTGAACTATACCACCTAAAAGAAAATTTCAAGATACGAGAGCTAATATGTGCCGCCCCTAAAACCAGGGGTCCTTTGTCAACCCGTTAATTACCAATCAATCCACGAAAGTACCTGTGAATGTTGTATAACCTGACGCCACGTCATAACATCCCCTCACCGGGATCGTAACCAATATAGAGTTTAGGCAGAGTCTCCCTTGCACCGGGTACTCACAACGCATTACCCGTATACATTTCAATTACTTGATCATTCCAATTTCCAATAGACATTAATTTGTCCTTAATATTACTCCATTTACCTCATTTGAATAAAAGGGCTCAAGGCCGATAGGCTTGACAAAGTTATTTTGAATTTTTGAAAATTTTGGAGGAGTTATCGATAGCTCATGTACGTACTACCGGTAGTTGAGCCCTCTGCCAGCGAGCTACCAGTAGCTACCCATTGCCAGCGAGCTACCAGTAGCTCAAGACTTGCTACTGGTAGCTGAGTCTACTAGAATCGTGCTACCAATAGCTAATTAATGTGCTACCAGTAGTAGGGCCCAGTTTTCCCTCAATTCAATCATTTTTCAATTTTGACTCACTCAATCTCATACAACGTTTACCCAAACTTGTATAGCATCTAATTTTACACAAAATATAGTCCATATGAGTTAATTATACTATTATTTATACAATCTTACAAGTCCAAAACCAATTACACGATCATTTTACAAAATGCAATCTCAAAACCACATGTTGGCTTCTTCTTAACAAGGTTCCATGTGAGGGCCGTCCATCGGCACTTGTCCTGCACCTGAAATGTTGTCCCCATACAGGGTGAGTCACGCTTAATAAGGTATCTCCTAAAGAGACTACTCCCCAAACTATATATGTATGAAATACTCACATACAATTCAACAATCAAACAAACATTCATCTAAGAACATAAAACTTCAAGAAATGAATGTCACAATGCTATGCCATGTTATGAGGTAAAACTCACACATGCAATGCAACCCGAGCCTTCCATCGGCTCCCATAACACATGTACTGTCATGTGTATGAATTCAGGTATTCTAAGCCCCTGTCATTGATGTTACACATCCAATGACCATTTATTAATTTCAGGTCTTTCTTAGAGTGGGTATTTATAGGCTTTCACCAATGGGCACCCAACCGAAGCAAACTTCATGACGGACAAAAAATGTACTCAGTGCTTTCGGATTAATTCTGGTCCATTGAACATGGCCTTCTATTCTCATAAAGATGTTGCAAAAATAACCATTGTGGCAGAAATTAAACATCATAATAGTTGTCACAACTCCTTAATTTTAAATCACATAAAATAGTAAAAGCTTGGGCAAAAATATCATCATAAAAATATAGACTTGGTAATGTTTAGATCTTATTTTCAAACTTCACTTTACTCTATGCAACACAAGAAACAAAACTCCAACATTTATTATCAAAAGGTTTAGACAGAGTGGTAACCAACCAAATGGTCCTTTTTAATTTCTGATAACAATGTATTGCACTTTGCACTCTTAGAAAATGTATTTTAGCACTTTTAGCATTGTTGAGGGAGGTTTAACACGAAAGACTATAGACGACCATAATTAAAGAATACTCAATTTCTAGTATATATCATGAGGCTCATTATGTCAACTACTTCCCATTGTCCACAAGCACAACGGTACTTATATAATTAAAAGAAAAAAGAATAAATCACCAAAAGTATGAATCCTAGGGAGAAAGACCACCATGCTTGACCAACATAAATGATTTTCTCAAAATGATTGCATCAACTAAATAAAAGCTAATCTTTTAAATATGGTAATGAGTTGAATATCTAATCAATAATAGTTAACTCAAACTTAAAGTCAAAACATTTAACTGTCATATCATTGCCTTATCATCAAATCTTAACAACAATGACATACTAATTTAATGGATCTATGTTGTCTTTGAGTGTCTAGTCAATCACAATATCAATCTCTAATTAATATATCAAAGCACCATAATATCAGCAAGTATACTGCACAGTTTCTTTCATAAAGCCCCCAAGCCATTTCATAAATTGCAAGTAGAATCAAGAATTAAGAGCATGTTCATAAGTTGTAATACTCCAAATGGAATTATTGTGCACCCTCAAATTTATCCTACAAAAGTAAAAACAAAAACACTTACGTAAATTGCAATCGCTCTGATTGAGCCCCATATTGCTTCCATCTATCATGCAATAAAACAAAGTTTATGACACCTTAAAAAAAAGGAAAAAAATTAAAAACTAAGCTTTCATTAATCAAGTATTCCACCTACCATGAAAGAGGTTCAGCCGCAGAGGCAGACATGTTTATCTTATACTACATCTACTTCATCAATGCTTGCAAAATCTCATTTGTCGTATTTGGTTTGCCCCTTGCATCTGCTTCATCAATTCTTGCAAAATCTCATTTGTTGCCTTTTGGGTTCCCTTAATCACTTCCAAGCCCTTTTGTTGAGCATTGAGGCCTTTTGTCGAGCATTGAGTTTTTCTTCCAACTCATTGGCCCTTTTGTTAGCTGCTGTAACGCCCCAAAACCCACCCTGGACGACATTACAAACTAAAAATCATTCACATCATAAGAGCAACTAAATAATTCATCCATAAAGAAATTTCATACATCAAAGGTAATCTTTACAATCTCGTTCCCAAAAGAATATGATCCCAAAAGTAAGATAATTACATCCCAAAAGGATTAAACATAAACTTGTAGCGGAATTACAAAAGAGTCTAGACTTCACAATATTTCCAAAGTAAATTTCCTAGTCTAGAATAAAAAGTAATGTTGTTCTAAGCGTCCACCTCGGGATCAACATGCCCGTCTACGGGAATCTCCCAGTGTGCCGGTTCCTCAATTTCCAAATCCTCCTCTAGTACATAATCTAAAAATTGTAGTTTGTAGGGGGGTGAGCACTAAGCTCTATAGCAACATTCCTCCCAAACTCGAATAAAGTTTAGAAAAGCATATAAAAATGGTCGGTCACCTTTCACGAATAGCATATATGAATTTTGAAAGAAAACGTGATATTTTCAAAAGATCTCAAGTTTTTACATTAACAATAAATAAGTACAAGAGTAAAGTCAACCTCACCAAAAATAACCATTCCAAAGAGTAAACATACCCATAACGATTTCCACGATAATCATGTCCAAAAGATAATGCAATAGACAATAACCGCCATGTATCTCAAGTCTGATGTAAGATAATCTCATAAATAACACATAGATGATATCCTAGCCCACACACACACAAATCCTCGCAAGGATATCAAACTTTGGGAAGGGTGCCTACCGATACATTGTCCCATACCAATGCACCGGCAATAACGAATCCGACCCAGGCATAGTATACTAATCCTCTGACACGGCACCCGTGAGCTAATAGTGGTTTGGTCCTCGCAAGGCACCAACCTCACTACGAGTGGTAGGAAAAGTTCAAACCCGCCCGGAGTAAGAACCACCACATCTACCCACTCTACGATACCCGGTCAATGACCACCCATGGTCATCCAAACACCTCCATGAGATACAATCACCAATAATTTCCTCAAATAATAACAATTCCATAAATCCCCAATTTCACATGTAGAATTTCAATAAAACAATTGAAGAAAAATAAGCAAGAGATCATCATCAATATCATTTTAGTACTCAACACAAAGCACTAAAGTTTCAAAGTCAAGAACAAAGGAAGAATCAAGAATAAAGTCCATCTCTTTTGAAAACTAGGGTTTTATATCAAGAAAATGAGATTTCATGGGTATTCAACCCTAACTTTGTTTAAAACACACTAATAATTGCCAAAAACCAAGGAAAGATGATTTCATAGCAAATATATAAGATTTAGAGTCAATATATATATATATATATATTAGCCCTAGCATCAATGGACAAGAATGGAAGAAAACACCCTACCTTGTTGTTCTTGAAGAAGCTAGGTTTGATCTTTAATCCCCTTTAGAACTCTTGTTCTCCCCTTCTTTCTTCCTCTCTAAGTCTTTCTATTAGGATTTTAAGAGGTGTGGAGTGAAAGAATGGGAGTAAATGTAGTGGAAATGGGGTTTTAAAAGTAGAAAATCCTGACTTTTTAACTATCTACTAGTAGTTCATATCTAGCTACCGGTAGTTCGGATACACTGACAACCTGCTACCTGTTGAGCTACTGGTAGTTCGAAACTACTGGATATTTACTACCTGTTGACTACCAGTAGTTCGGATCCACTCGCCATTGACTACCTGTTGACTACCGGTAGTTCGGATCCGCTGGACAGCATACTACCGGTAGGTCCTGTCCAAATTTGCCTATTTCATATATTTTTCATTTCAAACCCATTCCAAACCCTTCCAAATCCAACCTAAGCTTATTCAACATGATTTTGTACCTCAAACCTAGTTTGTACAAGTTCTATTACAACTATTTCATATTTTTGCCAGCTAAACTAAGTTTTAACTACTATTTCCTCGAATTTCCATATTAACATTTCCAAAAGAAGTAATAACTTGCTACATAAACCTTCATACATAGATAAAGATAAAAGGGTGGGGTTTACAGCTGCCTTCAACTTTAATTTATTATGGTGATTGGATAAGGATCGTCTAGGCTTTGGACCATGCCTATGGCCACTTATGTACCCCGACTTGTGTCCAAGAACCTATGAGTAAATTTCCTCCTCACAAATTGGTGCTTCATTCTGTCCTATGGGTTGTGACTGTAGCTCCACCATTTGCTCCTAAAGTGGCAAGACATATAAATTTTAAATTACATTAGTTCAATTAATATGCTGATAAACAAAAATTTTAACCAAATTGATAACTTACATAGTTATGATGTGCATGGTCATTCACCCAAGAGTGTTTCTTATTACTATAGTGAGTTATCCTATATAACTCAATTGGCCCATGCACTTCACTAGTTTGAGCAGTCTACATCAATTCAAATATGTGAATTAGTTTTTAAAACATATCACTATGCATATCATACACTCTAAAATTGAGAATTGTGTTGCTACCATTTCAACACCATTCCGAGTAAAAGAGTTTGTCGTAGTTAAATGAGGTGTGTTTTGCATTGCCTGATTCCTTGCATTTTGAGCACTCATTTTCTACATTAAAATAGAACAAGTGTCTTACATTATAAATAATTTAAATGAACAAAGGGAATTGATTTTGTTTAGTATCTATAGCAAGTTCATAAACCTTAAATTCATCAGAAAAAAAGTAAGAACAAAAATAATTCTAATCTTCTTGTGGCACGTCTAGTGGTGGATGTTGCATTGCTACTTCTATCGTTGGGTATGACAATAAGTAGTTCTTGTGTGGCTTATGGCGATAATTCCTATGTTGTGTGTTCATTTGGGAAAATTTTATATCTTTAACCTATCCATCATGGAGATTGAACGATTCTTACAAAAAATAGTGAATTGTTTACATTATAAACAACGAAGACACTATGAGAAATAAAGGTAACATCAATTGAATTGCAAAACAAAAAATAAGTAACTTTGTTTAATGGATGTAGAAAAACCAAAAACCTCCTTTTATTAACTTTGTTTCCTACTCCTCCTCTTATTTTCTTGTTTATTTTCTCATACTTGCAACATCTCCTAAATTCTACATGATTTCATATCCTTCAAACTTTTGTTTTGCTATGATTTAGCAATGAGGCAATGCTTAAAAAGATGCATTGTGATGCCCCAACTGAACTTTTGTTATTTGCTTAGTTCATACTTTAGTTCTTAATAATGGGAGAGTTCATGTTGGGTTCGTTCTAATCCAACCTCTATTCAGCTCAATATACTCCTTTAGACTAAACAACCATCGTATCTTCTGCTCAATAACCTATTTGGTTAACATGCATTTATCAGGTAGAATTTGTTGCATTTATCCTTTGTCTCAATACATTAAAATACATAGTCTAGTTGAAATGTTTGAGTACTTGGAAAAGCACTTACCTTGGCCATTTGGAGTAAACTCTCCCAATTGTCTTTGTCAAGCACTTACCTTGGCCATTTGGAGTAAACTCTCCCAATCGTCTTTGTCAATCTTTGACCATTTTGTCACTTGAAGAGGTGCATGCTTCTGAACAGTACATCCTAACTTTGTTATAAGTTGTTGGCGTTCCAATCCTACTATTTGCCCAAGCTCTTCAGGCATCTTGACATTAAGCTTCTTACCGGCTTGCTTTTTTTTTTTTTTTTGCAAGCGCAATATTTTGGGTTGGTACCCATTTCCTCCTCGTTAAGGATGACTTTGAAGATAAAGTGTGAACAATGTTGGTAGATTATTTTGTTGAGAACCTTATTTTTTCATAAAATTAAAACATAAAGGCAATTAAATAAAAAAAATTAAAAATGGAGCTTTTATAAGTCAATAATTTGAACAATATTTAACAATAATTCCATTAAACAAACATACCAACATTATGTTTGACATGTCCCTCTAGCAAAGGAAAATTATGCACTCTCGTGGAACCAAGAGACTCTCGTGCGAGTGGCGATGTACCACCATTAGCACCAGTCTGTGTTTGTTTATTACATAGTAAGGAAACCGGAAGCAGTAATGATAATTGTCCTCCACCACCCCTAGCAGCTCCTCGTTTCCCCGATCTATCCATCTATGTGCAATGAAGCAACAAAATAATACAACAAATGAATATCAATTGCATAAATACAAATGGTTATGCAAATCTATGTGTGTCTATAATGAAAATACAAGTATTGCAACAATGTAAAATTTCCCTACTATAAAGTGAATTACACCGAAACCTTACCCTTAGTCAGAGTCACATTCGTCATTAATGAATTTATCATCTTTGTCAATATCATCACTATAGGAATCTTCCTCGATATCATTGTCATTAATGAAGTACATTTTTCATTGGTTGGTCACATAATATATTATCTACATCAATACATCCTAATGAGATCATATAATCTTTTTCTAATGATGGCATTTCATCAATTTCCATTGAATCAAAAACCTCATCAGGCACATGTACTTGTTAAGGCTCCTCACCAGAAATCAATTATTCTTCAAACTGTTTAGGAACATCAAAAGACCTGCAAGGTTGAGTTCTCTCTATAACACACCAATTTTTCCCTAACTTCAAATCTTCAATATAAAAAAACTTGGTTTGCTTGAGAAGCAAGCACAAAAGGTTGGTCCTTATACCAAGTTCGTGATACATTTACACTATTATGTTCCAATCCTTGTCTATTTGGATACTTGTACTATCCTTTACATCCCACCAATCACACTTGAATAGCATCACTCGATTCTAGCTAAGTAGATATTCTAACTCAATAACTTCAATGATCATGCCATAGAAGTCTATCACTATCCCATCATGTTCTCCCTCCACAACCACCATTATTTTGTGTTTTCCTTTTCCTCTGATGATCTTGAATGTGGAACCTAAACCCATTTGCATTACAACCCGTGTAGTGTTTCACTCGATTATTAGGACCCTTGGCAAGGGACAAGAGTTCTTTGCAGCATGCCCTTCATGGCATAATTTTTTAACCTATAGATAGAAGTGAAAATTTTCAATAGAACCCTAGCCAAGTAATCAAAAACACATTGTTTTGATAATAGCAACAAAAATAGGTAGATTTCAAAGTGCACTTACACGTTGTTCGAACCATTTAGGAAATTGAGAGTTATGCCTTTGATTGACATTCCCTATACTCTCAGCTTTCAAAATTTCCTTATGCTCGTTATACATTAAGTATATATCATTATGACCCAAAATTAACTAATACCAAGGCATAAATCTAATGAGTAAACTTAAAATTTTAAGTACAATTATTTAGAAAATTAAACTTACACTGTAAAATCTTGAACATCTTCACAATTATTCAACACATAATTCTGAGCCTTTCTTACACTAAATATTATTCAACTTGGCATATATGGTCCCACCAAATGCATGAAAATTTTATACAAATATAGACAACTCGCTCGACTTTGCACCTCTGTCATAGTTCTATTCTGCTCGACTGAATCTCCGTCTCAACATTACCCAAGTACATAGAGCAAAAATTCAACCATTCATTGTGAATAATTAAAAAGAAAAACATGATTGATATACTTAAGTACATATCTCTTTAGTTTCCCCATTTGCCTATTAATATACAAAATATAAGAATTAAGACACAATTGAAAAAGAAAAACATGATTGATGCTTAAGTAATCGTTTGATAAATAAATTATTAAACACCTTTCAAATGGAAACATCCATCGGTATGGGATTGGTCTAGCAAGCTTGGATTCTTTAGCAAGGTGAACCATTAAGTGTACCATTATGTCAAAGGACCATAGGGAAAATAAACGGTCAAGTTTGCACAATGTCAAATCAACCTGCCTTTCAAGTTTCTCCAACACATCTAAGTACAACGTCCTAGAACATAACTATTTGAAAAAACTACCGAGTTCAACTAATGACCGACACACTTCCTTACCCAAGGATCCACGTATTGCCACTAAGAGTGTCCATTGAAGGAAAATGTGATAGTCGTGACTCTTCAATCCTAAAATACGACACTTTTTTACCTTCACACATCAAGAGATGTTTGAGGTAAAACCATCTGGAAACTTGATGGAAGTCAAGAATTCAAATATTGATGGATGGAATATGGCAAACCCATTTTCATTTCGCAACATACATGAAGCATAGACTGTAACATGTTTATAATCACTGGGAAAGTTGAAGCATAAAAATATAAAAGAGAGACAAACACTAGCAATCCATAAAATTGATTGAATGATGAGGAATAAATTTTGTGTTACGGACTCGAATTCAATGATTAAAGCGTGAAAAATAAAGAAATACCTATAATTAGAGGCAATGAACCATAACCCTCGTAATTGAGAGAGATATAGAGATAGACTAGAGAGAGTGAGAGAGCGAGAGAAACAAATCGATAGAGGATGTGAAAAACAATCATAGTAGAATCCTGCAAGAATTTGTGACAAGCTAGGATGAGAACGTGATCAGTTGAGAAGATAAGTGGGTGAATGATAATATTTCTTCAAGCTTTTCTTCCGTTCTCTGCCCTTCTGCTCAAAAAAAAAAAAACAAATATGTCGGCCCTAGCTATTAGGTGATAAAGTGGTGTTATTATATAATAATATAATATAATATAATTGTTATACATTACTCTTTTAGTTAGGATAAAAATCATATTTAATCTAGTTAAAAAGCTAAGAGTTTCACATACCAAAAATAGCACTTTTTTATTAAAATTAATTGACAAACATAAATAGTACATAAGAGTAGGTTTGTCAATTGTGTCAAGTAAGAGTAATATGAGTTTGTATCGAGTCTTAACGAGTTTGTGTCTTAAAATAATCCACGCATAACTGATTCATTTATTAATTCGTGTTTAAGGAAACGTGACATATTAAGTTTGTATTTTATATGAATCATGTACAATCGGAATATAACGACTCATATTATGTATTTCTTTTTGATTGACTTCACTCATATCCGATTTGGTTTGTAATCATATCATGTCCACAAGTTTACAAAACGGATTACTTAAGAAAGAATCAAACCATTTAATTTCATATTGTATTCAAGTCATGTATAATGAATCGCGTCATATTTTGAAACCCTATATATGATATGAAAATTTTGGATTAATTTATAACCATTTAGGACAAGTGCACAATCGATTATCCAGCTGATAAGCAAATATTGATTTCAACCAAACCAATTAGAATACAAATCCAATTTGAAAACTCTGATTCTATTACCTGCTGTATTTCGTTTTTAATGTCTATATATGTACTCTTTAAAAATTGAAATTTAGTTTGATTAAAATTATTTAATTAATAGCATATTCATATTTGGATTTAGTTTAATCAATTATAATGGGTTCAGATTATTTGACCAAACTAGGTTTCAATATATCAAAATTTGAATATATCGTATGCATTATAAATGATTCATACTCAAATTCAAATAGTCTAAAATAAACTTCAATCTATATTCAATTAATTAAATTTGAATTTGTATACAATTTTGTATTCAGGTCAAATATGGATCGCAATTCGATTTATTTATAGGCTTAATTTATTTGCATCCTTATTTTAAGTACTTGGAGGGTCAAGGTCCATATAATAATGTTGTCCCTGATGATGCCAGAAATTGTCTTCCAAGCATAAAAAAGGTAGAGTGGTTGTCAGTTGGTTTAAGTTTTGAACTGGTGGTTTTAAGAGTTTTCAGTTCACTAGGTTTGGTCAAAATTGACCGATTTTCAGATTTTTCAACGATTTGATTATACCAGTTATCTTTTTAGTGAACCAGAGCATTGAAGGACCCGCTTCACTAGTCAGACTGGGCAGTCCGGTCCAGTCCGATTCGGATAAAGCGATTGACACTATTATAAGTGAAAAACTTAAATTTGTCACTAAATACCTCATAGTTCTCATTAGTTTATGCAAAAAGTGACGTGTGGTTAGATCGCCACTAAATAATTGGTGTTAGATTGATTATTTAGTGACGACACTAAAAACTTGTTGGTAGAATGCTTCCCTGCAACACATTTTAGCACCAAAAAATTCCCACCTCAAAATTAATGATAAAGTTATTAGTGACAAGTTTTAATTCATCACTAATAGCACCTTGGTTCATACCAAATAGTGACTCACGACTAAGTCATCATTAAATAGTTGGCCTAGATTGTTTATTTAATGACAACGATAAATAATTGCCGCTTAAATTCTTCCCTTCAACTTATTTTTGCGCCAAAATATTCCTGCCCCCAAATTAGTGATCAAATTGTTAGCAACAATTTAAATTTTGTCATTAAGACCACCTTGGTTCATAAAAATAGTGGCTAGTGGACAATTCGTGACTAAAGAGTTATCATTTGATTGATTATTTAGAAACGACATTAGATTAATTGTCACTAAAGTACTTCCCTCCATTTTTTTGGTGCCAAATATCTCCCACCTCAAATTTAGTGACAAATATTAGTGACAAAGCTAATGTTGTCAGTAACAATACTCAATTTTATGAAATAAGTGACAATTTTTTTAGCTTGCCACTAAATATTTTGGGTTAGTGGTCAATATTTATTTTCCCCACTAAGCATTAAATTTTAGTGATGATATATGTTTCATCACTAATACTTTCACCACTAATAAGCTTATTTCTTATAATGAAGATGATGCTGCTACTAATAGGGAAGTTGAGGTCCAAAGAGCTCCAGTGGTTGACCCTCCGATGACAAAGTCAGAAAAGGTGTGATTAAGTAAGTTGTGTTTAGCTGGGAGAGGATTACTTACCTAGACTATTCATAACTTAGCATTTTTATTGGTCAAGGAGTGGGACTGTTAGAGGTCCTCAACAAATATTTGAATAGGGCTGCATCAACAGTGAAATTGAACCCAATGCTTTTTAATATAGGTATCTATTTGAACCTAAAATATAAAATCATAGGAATGTTATGCATCAACATCTGGCAAGCCCGAAGACATTAAGATAATGCCAAATGGAAGAATCTGAAGAAAGATGAAAAATGATTAGCAAATACTTTGTTTAAAAATGGGAGATATGTCTGTGAGTTACCAAGAAGATAACCGTAGATGGAGACAAAACTGTTGAAATTTGTAGCTATAAAAGGCAGACGATGGCAAAGTTAAAGCTCACATTCACCCACAGTCTAAGCATTTTTAGGAGTAGTTTTAGAAAGTAGTTACTGCTATAATCAAGGCTATTAAGTCAGTCTTTCAGTAACTAAAATCCCTTCGACTGGATTAATAAATGAATTCTCTTTTATTGTGTTTCAATGTTCTATGTATTTATCCCTTTAAAATTTATCCAAGGAAGTTTTGAAATAAGGGGACAAAATGAAATTGTTGAAATGACGCCAACTAATGGCAATCACGAAGCAAGTTCGAGTACCAATCTAGTGTAGTTTGCAAATCCAGGGAATGGCCAAGATAGTCTGTAGATGCTTTGCTTCAGAAGTTGTAAACCCAAGTATAGGTGTCAAGCAAGTAGTAATTTCTTTGTAGAGTTCAAAGTCAATCCACAGGGAGATGGGGATTTTGGAGTGAAAAATGATTAATAAAAGAAAATATGTTGTGTGTTTGAGAGAATGATTTGGTAGTTGAAATTTAAAAAAAAAATAAACTAATATTCTTTTAAGAAAAGTAATGTGGAGATATATTAAAGCATTGGGTACTATTTCAATAATACTTGGGTAGCAAATCAATCCTAATTTCCAATCTCAATTGGGAATCAACTAGGGAGTGTACCCAATTGAAGGATTTGACAATAATTACTTAAAAAATTCTCTTAGAGATCAATGAGTTAATCTAAATGAATCCAAACATTTAATTGTTAATTACAAGTATTTAACATGTCGGTCAATGATAAATCAAGCAATTAACTAATGAAACATCCAAATTCATAAAAAACCAACAAATCAATTAATTAGATGAAAAATATAACATTTCAACCCAAGCATGTACATCTAGTTGTTCAATTCGTAGGGAATCTCAAGCATTCATCACAATTAGCATAATAATTTAAGAGATTATATAGAGAGAAAGCTTTGCTAAAATAAGATGAATTAAATTAATAAAGTAGTTATCAAATTAATAACATAAAATTAACTTACATACCCAATTCAAAAGAAATCTCCCCTAACTTTAGCATAGATGCTTAGCCATCCATAAATTAAGTGCTAATCACAAACTTATGAAAGAAAAAAAAAATAGAAATTTTTTAGATCTGGTAAAGCTTTCTACACTCTCTAAAGTACAAAGTACTTTTTCCAAAGGAGGAAGATGAGCTCTTCTCACAAGGACACACGTCCAAACGTGAATAATTGACGTCTGGACATGACAAGTGATTCAACACACATTCGGATGTGAATTAATGACGTCCAGATGTGGTCTTTTGGGAGCTTTATTATGTTCTGCCTCTAATGCAGCACCTCATGTCTAAACATAGATAAATTTCATCTTGACATGGACTTCTGAACTTTAATCTTTAAATTTCCTCTTTTCGTTTATGCAGTCCACTCCCATGTTTGCCTATTTGCCTCCTAATGTTTTCATTTCACCTACAAAATAGGAAAACATCAATTAAATCATGATAAAATCAAATATAACATTAATTCCATAAAAATAAGTCCAAACCCGTGACAATTAGCCCACAAAAAATAGGATAAATATGCAATATTTAGGGCTAATCAGCAAATGCAATAGTTTATGCATAATTTAAAATGGGTATTGCACAATCCCAATTCTAGCATTAGGCAAGAGTTCATTAATGTCATGAATGTCCAAACACCAATGTTAGGACCAATTAATCAGAAATCAAATAGTGCAATTAGAAACCAAGGGTTGGAGGAAAGAAATACTAGTCCTATGGTATTCCCTGTAAAAAACCAAAGACCACCACAAATGGTTATCAACGAAAGACCAGGTTTGTCACACCAAAATCAATAAAGTATTGCAAAATTTCTTCATAGGAAGGAATCCTAGGGGAGAAATGGGCCAAGGATAGCCACTGAATTTCCTAGAAGAGGTTGTGAGAGGCAAGCCATGCCTCTAATGGAGGCCATGGAGGAATTCAATCCAAGGGCAGGGGGCAACCCCTTGACTAAGTTGAACACATTGAGAGCCACCAGAACATGGCTTTCAATAGGAACCTACTAGTAGAAATAATTCAAGACCTTTATGGTCCTAGCCTTAGAAACACTGAGAGGCCTATGTTCAGAAAGCCTTACCCACCATNCAAAGTACTTTTTCCAAAGGAGGAAGATGAGCTCTTCTCACAAGGACACACGTCCAAACGTGAATAATTGACGTCTGGACATGACAAGTGATTCAACACACATTCGGATGTGAATTAATGACGTCCAGATGTGGTCTTTTGGGAGCTTTATTATGTTCTGCCTCTAATGCAGCACCTCATGTCTAAACATAGATAAATTTCATCTTGACATGGACTTCTGAACTTTAATCTTTAAATTTCCTCTTTTCGTTTATGCAGTCCACTCCCATGTTTGCCTATTTGCCTCCTAATGTTTTCATTTCACCTACAAAATAGGAAAACATCAATTAAATCATGATAAAATCAAATATAACATTAATTCCATAAAAATAAGTCCAAACCCGTGACAATTAGCCCACAAAAAATAGGATAAATATGCAATATTTAGGGCTAATCAGCAAATGCAATAGTTTATGCATAATTTAAAATGGGTATTGCACAATCCCAATTCTAGCATTAGGCAAGAGTTCATTAATGTCATGAATGTCCAAACACCAATGTTAGGACCAATTAATCAGAAATCAAATAGTGCAATTAGAAACCAAGGGTTGGAGGAAAGAAATACTAGTCCTATGGTATTCCCTGTAAAAAACCAAAGACCACCACAAATGGTTATCAACGAAAGACCAGGTTTGTCACACCAAAATCAATAAAGTATTGCAAAATTTCTTCATAGGAAGGAATCCTAGGGGAGAAATGGGCCAAGGATAGCCACTGAATTTCCTAGAAGAGGTTGTGAGAGGCAAGCCATGCCTCTAATGGAGGCCATGGAGGAATTCAATCCAAGGGCAGGGGGCAACCCCTTGACTAAGTTGAACACATTGAGAGCCACCAGAACATGGCTTTCAATAGGAACCTACTAGTAGAAATAATTCAAGACCTTTATGGTCCTAGCCTTAGAAACACTGAGAGGCCTATGTTCAGAAAGCCTTACCCACCATGGATTGACTATGAGGAATTCCCAAGAGGATATAAGATCCCAGAATTCCATCTTTTATCTAGTGAAGAGAATAAATCTATAGTAGAACACGTAGGAAGATTCATTTTCTAATGCGGAAAAGTTGGAAACAATGGAAATTTAAAAATGAAGTTATTCCCACAGTCACTAACAAGAACATTTTTTGTGTGGTTCATAAATTTGCTTGCCAATTTAGTTCATACATGGCAAGAGATGGAAGAGCAATTACATGCTCAGTTCATTAGAAATGAACAAGAAGTTTCGATGGCAGACCTATCAAGACAAAGAATGTAGAGATTTAAAAAGTAAAGATAAATTTTTCAGTTTTGCCAGTAGGGCACTATTCATGCACTATTTGCCGGTAGGGCACTACATATACATCATTTAGGTATAAGTTAATTTTAGGAGTATAATTTGAGTATTTCATAGAAGAAAAATATGCTTAGAATATTAAAATACACCTACTGTGTGAATTAAAGCCTAAACGAAAATAGTTTCAAAAATTAGACAAAAACGGTATCCCGGGTGGCCTAGGTGGGACCGGCCAAACCCCGCCACCAGCGAAAATATATATTTTTGAAAATTTTCATTTAAGAACTTTGGTTAAAATAAAATGTCAAATTGAGGTGTTTCGGGATGAGTTGTAGTATAACGGTGTCCCAGATTCATCAAGGGCAAAAGAGTTATTTTGCACCTTTACTCCTCCACTATAAATATAGCCCCCTTAGTGTAAAAATATCAATTTTTGGGCTGTGAAAGGTCAATAAACGTTTTTGGAGGAAAATGGTAGAAAAACCCTAGGTTCTTGAAGCTTCAAGCCACCAAAACTCGTTCCTAGGCCAAGATTTTTGCAAGACTTCCTTCTAAGAAGTTGTTCCTCTCAACAAGAGCTATATTCTCACCAATCGATTCGGCATTGAAGTGAACACAACTCCCTTGGTTTGAGAAAAATCATTTGAGGTATGATATTTTGCTAAGTTGGGAATAGATTTATGTTTTCTTACCTTCCTAGGTGTTGATTGAATGATTTAGGTGTTTACTTGATGTTAGAAAATCATTTAGTTAGTAGTTGCTTCGAAAACTTAGAATTAGTGGTTTAAGTACTTTTGTATTCTTTGAGTTTCTTGACAATTTGTTGCTATGGTGAAGGTGTATATTACTTATGTGTTAGATTACTATATCATAACTTATATTCATGTAGAGAAACTCTTGTGGTTTGAGAGTTATGATTTATTACATGAGTTGGTAGTTTGTGTATTTGTAGTTTCTTTAAGAAATTGTGAAAGTAATGAATATGAAACTTGATCATATATTTAAATCCATTGAATGGTATTTCACATTTATGTAGATAAGGTATTTGATGAAATATTTCATAGGAATATGAAGCTTGATCATATGTTTAATCCATTGAATGGTGCTTTACATTCATGTAGATAAGGTGTTTGATGAAATATTTCATAGAATTTACATTGAGAAAAATCATGGCATCTTGGCATACATGAATCCTTGGAACATAGTGTGGGTTGAGTACTTGGTGTTATGCATTATGAGGGTGTAGATCCTGTGGTGAATGACAGTACTCGTGGGCTGACGGGGGCGGACCGTGAAGCGAGACATGGGTGTGTCATGCATATTGACATTGCATAGCATTGGGGTTATAGCTTTTAAAAATGTACACTTGCACATGTCATGCCTTATATTTGTTACTAGCGTTAGCACTTTGTCATACCAGCAGTTGAGCTGACCCATTCGTGGGATATTATATTACAGATGAGGCTCCCGGTACTTGCGACTTGAGGAAGTCTTAGAGGAAGGAGAGGAAAGAGACTTGAATGTATATTTGGCCATTGGGCATATTTTGTATGTATGGGCATAAGCCCAAATGACTTGTATTCTAGTTTGAAAAGGTAGTGGATTAAAGGTCTTGGACCATTTTAATGTGTAAGAGTGTAAACTCAATTGATATTTGGGATGTCTTTATTTAATGAGTATCATATGTGTATATTGGAGCAATTAGATTTATATGTTGAGAATAAGAGATGTATGTTTAATTTACATGTGTTGTGGCCACCGAGTGAGGGTGGATTGTGATACAATTATGCATATGAAATATTGCGAATATTAGGTGGAAAAAAGGCTTGGAAACAAAGGAGGTTATGTCGAAATTTTATGAAAAATTAGAAGACTTGTTAAGTGTGTAAAATACCTTTTAAATAGGTGGGAAGGATGTCAAAAAAAGGGGGGTTTAGAAACCTTGAAGAAATAGGCTAAAAATGGAATAAAATTGGCTTGAAAAACTTTCGGAAAACATGGAAAATGAATGAGAAACCAATTTATCCAACCTAATGACCTTTCATTTACTTTACTTTTTCCATTTTCACTCATTCCTCGGGTTTGTGAAAATTCGAGGCGTGACAACTTGGTATCAGAGCCTAGGTTCAAATACCTAGAGACTGTGGGGTGTTGTTGAACATGATAAGGCCATGACACGTAGTTTTAAATTTTGGGTGAGCGTTATTTTACGTGTAAGAACTTGTTTGGTGTATGTTAAGACATGTTGTAGTTGTTGCTTTTGAGCTGTGAGTTGTTGACATGTATGTGCTTCTTATTCTTTTAAATGCCTATGTCTAATGTGAAAAGAGGTGTTAATATTTTAATGCCTATTGGACTTGTAGACACATGCCACCAAATAGGACTCCTGCTAGACTTGTAGTGCCTAGGCGCGGTAGGCCTAGAGCGACAGCACCACCTCGGCGTGGTAGGCCCCAAGCTGCTACTCCTGCTCATAGTATAGCTGAGGAGGTCGTTACTCCTGCTCCTACACCTGCCCCAGCAGAGGAGGTGGAGCAAACCATTGGCGCCAGAGATGTGGCGACCATTTTACAGGAGTGTTTACGAGCCATGTAGGACACTAGGACTGCAGGTGGGGAGACCAGGGATACCCAAGTAATGAAGGCATTCCAGAGGATGAGACCTCCTACTTTTGCTGGACAGCCTGACTCTCTAGTAGCCGAGGAGTGGTTAGAGCATATCACTAGGATCCTGGACTCACAAGCGATCGTGGAGCCACATTTAAGGATCAGGTGTGCCACCTTTCAGTTTACTGAGTTGGCTAGTCAGTGGTGGCGAATAGCTACTCACCGGATAGACAATTTCAGGGAGGGATGGGATGCCTTTGTGGCCATGTTCAATGACTACTATTTTCCCGAGACTACACGAATTGGGTATATGGATGAGTTCATGGCTCTCCTATAGTGAGACATGACGGTGACTCAGTATGAGTCTCGGTTTACTGTATTGGGGAGACTTGCCCCCATGTCATTTGAGAGGACCGACTGAGGGTCCTTTACTTTGTTAGGGGGTTGAAGACCTCCATTAGAGATAGACTGGCAGGTCACATTATGGAGACCTACGATGAGGCAGTGATACGGGCCACCAAAGTTGAGAGAGAGTTGGCAGACCTTAGAGGGATTAGAGAGTCCCAGAAGCAGAGTGGGGCAGTTACAGCTCAAGCTTCTACATCTATCCCAGTTTACACTGGTAGGGGACCGGCGAAAAGGTACAGGACTGGTGCTTCTTCTGCATAGACATCACAGTAACCTGCCCAATTTTTTGCCCCTCAACCTCCTATGCCTATTTCTTTCCAGGGGGTGTACCTCAGAGGCCCCTTACTTGTTATCAGTATGGATAGCTTGGCCATAGAATGACCGATTGCCCCCACAGAGATCCCAACCAGGGGGCGAGGAGCTGGATCGAGCCAGGGATCATTTCCACCACTAGTACAGGGTCAAGGGTGGAGAGCTCCACAGCGTTGCTACACTTGTCACCAGACGGGCCATGTTAGGGCCACTTGTCTTCAGGGGTAGACTTCACAGAGCTCACAGAGGTCACATTACTATCAGCATACTCAAGTGCCTTTGTCACAACCACAATTAGGCTATAGACCTCCGGCACCATATTCCTAGTCTACACCCTCCGCACAGAGTGTTGGAGCTCCTGGGCAGAAGGGAGAAGGTCAACAGGGATAGAGAGGGGGAGGTAGGCAGGGCCAGACTACTCAAGGTCGTGTTTATGCAGTGGCCACACCAGAGACATCTACTTCTGGACCTTCAGTGATTCGAGGTACATTCCTTATGTTTAGTTCATGGGTTAGCGTGCTGACAGACTCGGGTGCGTCTCATTCATTCATATTTACCATGCTTGCCATGACATTGGAGTTGGACATAGATCGGTTAGACCACCATTGCATGTTGACACCCCAGTTGGAGGGTACTGTGACATTAGCGAGGATCTGTAGAGATTGCCCGATAAAGATAGCTGATCGCATCCTTTATTTTGACTTCATCCTGCTTGACATGTCTGGTTTTGATATTATTTTGGGGATGGATTGGTTGTTTTCTTTTCGGGCGAGTATAGATTGTTATAGGGGGAGAGTGACAGTGTGTACTCCTGAGGGAGATAGCTTTTATTTCATGGGAGATCGTGGAGATTTCTTAGTTCCACCCTTGTATGACTCAAGGAGTTAGGGAGGTCATAGTTACATGTTGGCTAGTTTGGTAGTAGATGGAGGTGGGACTACAGAGATTGTGTAACCACCCGTAGTGGATGAATTTTCAGATGTCTTCCCAGATGACTTGACTAGTCTACCTCCGAGACGAGAGATAGAGTTCACGATGAGCTTATCCCAGGCACTATGCCTATTTCTATTCCACCTTACTGTATGTCTCCAGCTGAGTTGAGAGAGCTGAAGGAGCAGGTGACTGATTTTTTGGGTAAGGGTTTTATTCGTCCTAGTACTTCTCCATGGGGTGCTTCGGCGCTATTTGTGAAGAAGGATGAGACATTGCGTTTGTGTGTGGACTATAGAAGGCTGAACAGGGTCACTATCAAGAACAAATACCCGTTGCCCAGGATAGATGACTTGTTTGATCAGCTTAAGGGTTCGAGATATTTCTCAAAAATTGATCTTAGATCGGGGTATCATCAGTTGAGAGTACGGGAGGAGGATGTGGCGAATACAGCTTTTCGCACTTGTTATGGCCATTATGAGTTTGTGGTTATGACATTCGGTGTGACGAATGCCCCGGTGACATTCATGGACTTGATGCATCGCATTTTTAGTCCTTATTTAGATCAGTTTGTTGTGGTGTTTTGTTGATGATAATTTGATTTATTCAGCTTCTGAGGATGAGCATGTCTTTCACCTACGAACTGTGTTACAGATTTTGAGGGAACACCATTTATTTGCTAAATTNGCTGACATGGAGGGCAATCTGGAAGTGAGAAAAGGTCAGATGAGAAGGAGCAAAATTAACAAAACATGTATGCACATAAAACATAAAACTTACAGAGGTAACGGTGAAAATAGCGGTAGATATAGAGCTCCCAAGAGGCATGGTGGAAGCTCGCTGGATGTCAGATTCNCGTAGTTTCTTGGCCATGTTGTGTCAGGTAGTGGGGTATTAGTGGACCCTTCTAATATTGACGCTGTTATGAGTTGGGAAAGGCCAAAGAGTGTGTTTGAGATTTGGAGTTTCTTGGGATTGGCAGGGTACTACCATCGGTTTGTGGATGGGTTTTCTCGTCTTGCCGCGCCGATGACTCATCTGACACGCAAGGGCATTAGATTTGAGTGGACAGATGAGTGTGAACATTCATTTTAGAGACTGAAGAAGAGGCTGACTTTAGCACCTGTCCTGATTATACCTGAGGGAGGTGTTGGATATACTGTTTATTGTGATGCTTCACGAAAGGGGTTAGGCTGTGTATTGATGCAGGAAGGTAGAGTGGTAGCCTATGGTTCTCATCAGTTAAAAAATCATGAGCAGAACTACCCCACACATGATTTAGAGTTAGCTGCCATCATTTTTGCACTTAAGAGTTAGTGACACTACTTATATGGGGAGAGGTTCGAGGTGTTCTTAGATCACAAGAGCCTCAGATACATTTTCACGCAGAAGGACTTGAACCTTCGACAGAGGAGATGGATGGAGTATATGGAGGACTATGACTTTGACCTTCAGTACCATCCTGGGAAGGCCAATGTCGTAGCAGACGCACTTAGTAGGAGACTGAGGAGCACTATAGCTAGCATTGCTATTAGGGAGTCGGAGATGATGGGAGACATTGGGGAGTTTGACTTAAACCTTGCCCAGTCTGAGGGACATGCTACACTATTCAGTGTTTGTGCACGGCCTACACTGTTGAGCAGGGTTATTGAGGCAGAATTACAGGACACAGACGTAGGGCAGATTCGAGCACGAGTTGCAAGTGTCGAGGACTTTGAGGGATGGACAATTCATTTTGACCTTAGTCTACGGTATATGGGTAGAGTCTTTGTTCCAGAGTCTCTTAGAGCTGATGTCCTTAGAGATTTCCATCATTCACGCCTAGAAGTACACCTAGGGGGTACTAAGATGTACCATGATTTACGCCGCCAGTATTGGTGGACGGGGATGAAGGGGAATGTGGTACAATTTGTATCGAGATGTCTCACGTGTCAGCAAGTTAAGGCTGAGCACCAGAGACCTGGGGGTTTGTTACAGCCATTGCCAGTGGCTGAGTGGAAGTGGGAGTTTGTTACCATGGATTTTGTGATGGGTCTTCCGAAGTCACCTAAAGGTCACGATGCAGCTTAGGTTATTGTTGACAGGTTGACGAAGTCCGCACATTTCCTACCGATTAGAGTGACTGATTCAGCGAATGTTCTCAGTAGGTTGTATATCCGAGAGATAGTACGACTACATGGGATTCCTGTTTCCATTATTTCAGACAGAGACCCACGTTTCACTACACGATTTTGGCAGAGTCTTCAGATAGCCTTGGGGACTCAACTATTGTTTAGTACTACTTTCCAGCCTCAGACTGACGGCCAGTCAGAGCGTACTATTCAGATACTTGAGGACATGCTTAGAGCATGTGTTATGGACTTCAAGGGTAGTTGGGAAGATTAGCTTGCTTTAGTAGAGTTTGCCTACAACAACAGCTATGAGTCTAGTATTGAGATGGCACATTTTGAGGGGTTGTATGGTAGGCCGTGTCGTTCACCGGTATGTTGGACTGAGTTAGGGGAGATAGCTGTCTTAGGGCCTGACATAGTCCGTGAGACCAAGGACAAGATACAAGTGATTAGACAACATTTGTTGACGACACAAAGCCACCAGAAGAGTTATGCAGATAGGAGGCGGCGATCTCTATCATTTGATGTTGGGGGACATGTGTTCCTCAAGGTAGCCCCACGACGGGGATTGAGGAGGTTCGGGCGTAGCGGGAAACTGTCACCACGGTTTATTGGACCATTTGAGATCCTTGAGAAGGTTGGTAAGGTGGCCTATAAGCTAGCATTACCGCCACAGCTATCTGAGGTTCACATGTCTTTCATGTGTCGATGTTGAAGAAGTACGAGCTTGTCCCTTCACATGTGCTAGATTGGATAGATCTTCAAGTGGAAGGTGATGTTTCTTATGATGAGAGGCCTGTGGAGATATTGGACTCAAGGGACTAGGTTTTGCGGGGTAAGACCATCCCTTTGGTCAAGGTTATTTGGAACCATCATGGGGTCCAGGAGGCTACTTGGGAGCGTGAGGCTGAAGTCCGCACTAAGTATCCAGAGTTGTTTATTCATAGAGGTACATTTCTAAATTTTGGGACAAAATTTCTTTAAGGGGAGAAGGATGTAGAGATTTGAAAAGTAAGGATAAATTTTTCAATTTTGCCGGTAGAGCACTATTCATGCACCATTTGTCGGTAGAGCACTATATATACATCATCTAGGTATAAGTCATATTTAGGATCATAATTTGAGTATGTCATAGAAGCAAAACATGCTTATAATATTAAAATACACCTAGTGTGTAAATTTGAGCATAAACGGAAATAGTTTCAAAAATTCAACAGAAAGGGTATTCCGGGTAGCCTAGGTGGGACCGGCCAAACTTGGTCACTAGCGAAAATATATATTTTCAAAAATTTTATTTAAAATAATTTTAAGAACTTTGGTTAAAATTAAATGTCAAATTGAGGCGTTTCGGGACGAGTTGTAGTGTAACGGTGTCTCGGATTCAACAAGGGCAAAAGAGTCATTTTGCACCATTACCCCTCCACTATAAATACAGCCCCCTTAGTGTAAAAATATCAGTTTTTGGGCTGAGAAAGGTCAGTACAGGTTTTTGGAGGAAAAGGGCAGAAAAACCCTAGGTTCTTGAAGTTTCAAACCACCAAAACTCATTCCTAGGCCAAGATTTTTGCAAGACTTCCTTCTAAGAAGTTGTTCCTCTCAACAAGAGCTATATTCTCACCGATCAATTTAGCTTTGAAGTGAACACAACTCCCTTGGTTTAATAAAAATCATTTAACGTATGATATTTTGCTATGTTGGGAATAGATTTATGTTTTCTTGCCTTCCTAGGTGTTGATTGAATGATTTAGGTGTTTATTTGATGTTAGAAAATCATTTAGTTGGTAGTTGCTTTGAAAACTTAGAATTAGTGGTTTAAGTACTTTTGTGTTCTTTGAGTTTCTTGACAATTTGTTGCTATTTGAAGGTGTATATTGCTTATGTGTTGGATTACTATATTATAACTTCTGTTCATGTAGAGAAACTCTTATAGTTTGAGAGTTATGATTTATTACATGAGTTGGTAGTTTGTGTATTTGTAGTTTCTTTGAGAAATTGTGAAAGTAATGAATATGAAGTTTGATCATATGTTTAAATCCATTGAATGGTGCTTCACATTTATGTAGATAAGGTATTTGATGAAATATTTCATAGGAATATGAAGCTTGATCATATGTTTAATCCATTGAATGATGTTTTACATTCATGTAAATAAGGTGTTTGATGAAATATTTCATAGAATTTACATTGAAAAAAATCATGGCATCTTGGCATACATGAATCCTTGGAACATAGTGTGGGTTGAGCACTTGGTGCTATGCATTATGAGGGTGTAGATCCTGTGGTGAAAAACCCAAAATCTGGCCAATGATAGTACTCGCGGGCTGACGGGGGCGGACCGTGAAACGAAACATGGGTAGCATAGAGTTGCATGGGTGTGTCATGTATATTGACATTGCATAGCATTGGGGTTGTAGCTTTTAAAAATGTACACTTGCACATGTCATGCCTTAAATTTGTTACTAGCGTTAGCACTTTGTCATACCAGCAGTTGAGCTAACCCATTCGTGGGATATCATATTACAGATGAGGCTCCCGGTACTTGAGACTTGAGGAAGTCTTAGAGGAAGGAGAGGAATGAGACTTGAATGTATATTTGGGCATTGGGCGTGTTTTGTATGTATGGGCATAAGCCCAAATGACTTGTATTCTAGTTTGAAAAAGTAATGGATTAAAGGTCTTGAACCATTTTAATGTGTAAGAGTGTAAACTCAATTGATATTTGGGATGTTTTTATTTAATGAGTATCATATGTGTATATTGGGGCAATTAGATGTATATGTTGAGAATAAGAGATGTATGTTTAATTAAATGGGTTGTGGCTACCGAGTGAGGGTGGATTGTGATATAATTATGCATATGAAATATTGTGAATATTAAGTTGGAAAAAGGCTTGGAAACAAATGAGGTTATGTCAAAATTTTATGTAAAATTAAAAAATTTATTAACTGTGTAAAACACCTTTTAAATAGGTGGGAAGGATGTCAAAAAGGGGGGGGGGTTTGAAACCTTGAAGAAATAGGCTAAAAATGGAAGAAAAGTGGCTTGAAAAACTTTGGGAAAACATGAAAAATGAATGAGAAACCAATTTATCCAACCTAATGACATTTCATTTACTTTTCTTTTTCATTTTCACTCACTCCTCGGGTTCGTGGAAATTCGGGGAGTGACAAAGACAAAGATCAAATCAATCTACAAAAAAGTACATCGACAAATTCAAGAAAGCTAGAAACAAATGTCATGTTTACTTGCTTGAAATTGATTAGTAAAATTGGCCCAAATGGTTTAGACTTTGAATTAAGAAATAAATTCGAAGGAATGGAGTTTAGAGATCTCTTTGAACTCTCTACTAGGGCTACCAAATATGAAATTTTGTTTAGGGAAGAGCAATAGAGAAAAAATAGTTCATTAGGAGCTTATTTCCAAGAATTTGATGGAGAAGTTGAGATAAATATAACACAGATCGTAGTGAAAACCCCAATTATGTGTGATACCCTAAAAAAGATTGAAGACTCAATCGATATGCCATCCAATCATTGATTAAGCCCAAATAGTGCATACTTATCGTATCATTTGTGTAGTTTAATTATCACGAGGATGGACAAAACAGTATAAGATTAATGCTATATTTAATTCGATCATGATTTAATTGGTGTTTGACTATTTTACAGGTAAAATGACAAAATAAAAAGGCAAGAAGGCAAACATGGGGGTGGATGACACAAAATAAGGGAGAGCATTGAAGAAAAGTGCTCTGAATACCACGTTCGGACGTCATATGACCAAGTCCGGATGTGCGGTTCTGCATCAGAGGAAAAATTGCAAGAACTCTCAACTTTTCACGTCCATACGACACTTTGTTCACGTTCGGACGCATGTGAATCTAAGATTCACGTTTGGACATCACTTTACCCACGTCTGGACTTGTGTCCTCATTCCCGGCCAATTAGAGAGCTCTATGACAGACGACTTGGGTCATCTTCTCCGATTTGGGAAAGTACTCTCTATACTTTTTCACCTCTTTTTGTGGAAGTTTTTGAGATCTGGAAGCTTTCTATTATTTTCTTCTTTAATCTTTCTTTAATTTTGTGAGTTAGCCCCAATTAATGGCTGGCTAAACTCTTTCACTAAGGTTAGGAGAAAATTCAGTATACATTTGGGTATGTAACCTATGAGCTTTTATTAATGTTTTTCTTTAATAGTTCAATTCATCTTATTTAGCACAGCTTTCTCTCTGTATAATGTCTTGAATAACTATGCTAAATGTGATGGAAACTTGAGATTCCCCATGAGTAGAATAGGTAGATGTACATGCTTGGGGTGAATTGTTAATGATTTCATCTAATTAGTTGATTTGTTGATTTATATGAATTGAGATTTTTGATTTGTTAATTGCTTGATTTATCGTTGACTCTGGGTATGTTAAATGATTTTAATTAACAATTAGATGTTTTGATTCATTTAAATTAGCTTAGTGATTATATCTTAAGCAATTTCCTAATTAATCATTGATAAATCCTCCAATTGAGTTCACTCCCTAGTTGTTTCTCAATTGAGATTGGAAATTCGGATTAATTTATGGTATTTGTTATTGAAGAAGTATCCAATGCCTTAGTATTTTCCCAAATTATTTTCTCAACCTATTTAATTTTATTTGTTTTAAGATTCAACCACCAAATTAATCTCTTTCAAACACACAACATATTTTCTTTTATTAATTCTTTTTCACTCTAAAATTTTCGTCTCCTTGTGGTTCGACCTTAGACTTTACCAAGAAATTACTACTTGCTTGACACCTACACTTGGATTCACAATTTTCGAAGCAAAGCAAGTTTTTGGCGCCATTGTCGGGAAAAGAATGATTGAGGAGTGTTCCATCATCATTCGAGGATTGCTCGGTTTTTGCTTAAGCAAAGATTGGGTAAACTATTTCTACTTTTATATACTTTTTATTTAATTGCATTTTATTTTGGTTTGCTACTTGTGTTGGGTATTGGTTCATGAACTCTTGGCATAGAAATATTGGTAGAAGGTTGATCAGGGAGGATTTTGACTCATTATTTAGAGATTTGTTTGACACACGTCCATGAGCACATACACATCATAGGATGACATAAAATCACCCAATAGGTTAAAACCCGTTGCTACCACCACATCCCTAATTAGCTCAAAACCCTAGGTTACATCATAACCCACAAGGATTTCGTAATCCCTTTGTGTCACAAACGGACCCGTCGGGGGATGATGCCAGGAGTAATCATATCGACAATGAGGATTATGAGAAAGTGAATAATGGGCATGCTAATGTGAATGTCAATAATGCCAAACCAACGAGAGAATATTTGAATCTCTCTTGACACACTACATCTTCATGCGTTATTTTTCCCCTGCAAACTTATCATTTTGTGTTTAAACCGGGCATGATTGCATTGTCGCCTAAATTCCATGGTTTAGATTTTGAAAATTCCTACCTTCATATCCGTGATTTTAAGGAGGATTGTGCCACATTTCAAGGCTTGACAGCTAAGGAGGGTATAATCCATTTGAAGTTTTTTCTCTTCTCTATATAAGATAAGGCTAAAACATGGTTAAACTCATTTAGCCAAGGTCTATTTGAACATGGTGGGAAATGCAAAAAGAGTTCCTTAAAAAAAATTCCAACTTAGAAAACAAACACTTTGAAGTGACAAATCGTGAATTTTTCTCAAAGAGACAATGAAACATTTTACCAATGTTGGGAGAGATTCAAGGAACTATTTGCATCATGCCCTCATCATGGATATGAAAGTTAGCGGATTATAAGTTTTTTCTATGAAGTTTTGTCTTCCCAAATGAGGTAATTTGTGGAAATGATGTGTAATGGGGACTTCATGGCTAAAGAATTGGAAGAAGCTTTTGATTACTTTGACTCCTTGGTCGAGAATGCCCAAGCTTGGGACACTCAATCCCCCCGATTCTAAGTCCAAGACCTCAAATGCAACATTAGGAGGGGGAAAGTATCAATTAAAGGAGGAGGATGACATGAATGCAAGGATTGCAATCTTGGCTAGGAAAATTGAGGCCATGAAGATAAAAAAAGATAAATGAAGTTCAAACTGTGTCTTAAGAGGAGTTATTCTCAATTTGTGAGATCAAAGGACATTCAACTAGTGATTGTCCTACGATCACCGATTTGAAGGAGGTGTTGAATAATCAAGCCAATGTTGTGAATGCCTTTTCCAAGCCTTATAAAAACCCCTACTCAAACACTTACAATTCGGGATGGAAGAACACCCCAATTTTAGTTGGAGGAATGACAATGCCACACAACAACCTCCTTCCCAAACATCTCCTCAAGGGTCATCCAATTTTATTCCTTATACTTCAACCCCCAAGAAGACTTTGAAGGATACTATGCAACAATTCATCTCTAGCTAAGCCACAATCAATACTCAAACCGCCCAAACTCTTGTGCAATTGACCCAAAATTTCACTCAACAACAACAAGCTATCAATGATACTCGGAATACACTTACCAAGTTGATCACAACCCCATGCCACCAAGAAAAAGGAAACTTTTTGGCACAACCTCAACCAAATCCATAAGGTCAACTCCAAGTGGGAGTTTCCTCTTGTACACTGTAAATCACCCAAGAACAAGTTCAAGCTATCACACCCTTAAGAGTGAGAAAGTGCTTGATAAAACCATTTCTACAAAGACTTAAGATCATAAAGAGAGTGTGAAAGATACTAGGGACGATAATAGTCTGGATCATGTTGAGCCTATAGTTGAAGATGTGCCTAGTGAACCACCTAAGTGTCCTATACCCACACTGTAAAACCCAGGTAAATTTGAATTTTTATGAAAAAAGGTAAAATGGTAATTTGTCACTATAGTATGGGTTGAAAATCTGAGTTTTTTTAGAATTTGTATGACGAAACAGACCTCACTGTTGGATTCATCTCACGAAATCTAATTACCCTGTCAATTTTTGTCGAATTTTGAGATAGCCGAATTTTTGTATTTTACAAGATGATCGAGTGTCGTGTGAACTAAACACGAAATATAGAATAAAATTTTGAAATTTGAAAAATAATTTAAAGGAAGTTCATATGAAATATTTTAAACTTGAACCGAGATAAAATTTAATTGTTTCAGGAAAAAATCGCACCTGGGAATGGGGGACGTGTGGCACGAACCAACCATTTAAAGGGTATAAAAAGGGGAGAAAAATCAGATTTCTCTCAATACCCATCAGATTATCCAAAAAAATAGAAAGAAGAGAGGGAAGCTCTACCTTCTCTCTACGATCTATGCCGCTACATTGCTCGAATTGATTCAAGCCAAGAACAAAAGTTATTCTACTCATCGAGGGCTACAAAATCATACCAAAAAAGACAGATTTCATCAAAGATTCAAAAATGGGATTTTAGAAAAATCAAAGGCTAAGGCTTCATTGGAATTCTTGAAGGCTTTCTACCTTTGTTTTACGCTTCAAGAAGTAGGATTTTCTCTCTAACTAAGTTTATTTCTAACCTATGGTTGTGATATGGAACGGATAGGTTGTTAGAGATGTATAACATTTGTCTATTGTTGTTAAATTGATGAAATGATTATTGGAAATGGGTAAAAAAAATCAATTCTAGCTTGAATTGGTGTGTAAAAAATGCTAGCTTGTAATTTCTTGAAAAATGATGTTATGTGGGCATGCTATGCGTTTATATTGTGCCTTTGTGAATTAAGTGTGTTAATTATATTGACCATGTTGTAACATGCTTAGAATTGGTGTTGGAAAAATGTTGATATATGCATATCATATATATTGACATTGTGATTGTTGATGGTTATTGAAATGTTCATATTGTGCACATAACATTTGGAACATGTTGTTAAAATTGTAATTGAGATCTTAGTTGTATAATGATAAGAATTGTAAATTATATATATACATTTGCATTAGCACGGGAAACATCGCATTCGTGGGCATTACATGAGTATGGATGTGTGCATGTGATTAGATCAAACACCATCCTTGGTGGTTGATAAGTGGGCTTAGTACAGTCGGACCAAGGTCTGATAGAGTCACATGGCGGTGAAAATCCAAAAAAATGTATTGGTGTGCGGAATCAGCAGTGAGACACCAAAATCCCGCTACCCAATAAAGTCACATAGTTTATTTTTTTTTAAAAAGGCTGTTGGATGTGCAACATCAATGGCAAGGGCTTGGAATGCCCGGTTTTATACTCATGGCATTTCATGGGTAATGGGAGTCGGTAAAGGCTCGGGTTAAGTTGCATGTGTGAGTCTTATCTCATAACATGGCATGACATAAAGGATCCATCATTGAATTGCATATTCTTGAATGAATGATTGTTGCTTGTTGATTTTGTATGTGAACATTTCATATGCATCTAGGTTGGGGAGTAGCCTCTTTAGGAGATACCCTATTGAGCATGACTCACCCTTTATGGGGACAACATTTTAGGTGCAGGATATGCACCGATGGACAGCTCTTACTCAGACCCTCAAGGATGAACCAAAATGTGACTTCATTTTTTGCTTTTGTAAAATCATTGTGAAAACTTAGCTTTGGCATGTAATCATGTGCAATTGATTGTAATCGAACTCATATGGACTATGTTAAATGTAAAATTTCATGATTTATGTGTTCGGATTGATATGGGGTAAGTTGGAATGGATTAAAAATTGAAAATGGATTAAATGGGCAAAATTGGGCACACCTACCGGTAGAACTTTTGGTTCTTCTACCAGTTGATTTGGTCCAGTAGACAGCTTCTACCAGTAAGTTTAGTTGGTAGAACTTTTCCAGTAGGGTTCTCTTATCGATAGAACGTCACCGTTACTACTGGTAAAAGAATTCTAGTAGACTATTTCTACCGGTAGAATAGGGACTTATTCTACCGGTAGGTTTTCATAGATTTTCTAAAAACTAAAGTCCAGTGCACAACTTCTACTAGTAGATTTTTTTTAACTTTAAAATTTTTAAATATTTTACTAAGTCTTCGTGCATTGATTCCTTGTGCTCACAGAGGTTATATGAGATATTAATGACTCAAAATTGATGTATAAAGGACCACGGGTAAATGATAAATTTTATGAAGGTTACACGTGTAAGTTATGATCCCAGTTAAGAGGATGTTATTGACGTGATGTCTGGTTGTGCGACAATCACGGGTTCTTCCGCGGGCTGATGGGTGATCAACGCTTAATAAAGGACCCCCAATTTTGGGGGCGTCACACACACATTTTCCTCTAAGGTTGGTTTCACCACCAAAGACCAATATGAATTCAAAAATTTTGTAGGTGTTCAAATGAGTCAAGATCAATATTCCATTGCTAGATGTCGTCAAGCAAATCCCATCATATGCTACATTCTTGAAAGACTTGTGTACCATCAAGAGGAAGTTAAATGTTCAAAAGAAAGCATTTTTGACCGAACATGTGTCGTTCATCATCCAACAAAAGACTCTTCCAAAATACAAAGATCCCGGTTGTCCCACCATTGCATGTGTCATAGGGAAATGCAAAATAGAACAAACATTACTTGACTTAGGTGCTAGTGTGAATTTGCTTCCTTATTTGGTGTATCAACAATTAGGACTTGGAGAGTTGAAATCTAACTCCATCACACTTTAATTGGTAGATAGGTCGGTTAAGTTTTTTAAGGGTATGATGGAGGATGTTTTGGTACAAGTTGATAATGTCTACTTTCTGGTTAACTTCATTATTCTAGACACTCAACCCATTGTAAACAAAAATGCACAAATTCCCATCATGTTAGGTCGGACATTTCTTGCTACATCTAATGCTTTGATTAATTACTGAAATTAAGTGATGAAATTTTCTTTTGAGAATATGACATTAGAATTGAATATCATCAATGTGTGTAAGCAACCGAGTGATGTGAGTGATGACTGGCACGAAGTTAACTTAATTGATTCAATTGTGCATTATTAATTTAATGGTTCTTTTTTATTCGATCCTCTTGAAGCATTTTTAGTTGACAAGGCCAAATCATTTGTAGAGTTTGATGAGGATAATGATGAGGTTAGTGAGCTTACTAATTAAATTCTTCACAGATTTTTGAGATACAAGAATGGAAATCCAAGTTTGAAGAGCTTTCACTGGAGACCACCACTCCAATTCCATCAAGCATTCAAACACCCAAGTTGGAATTAAAGTCTTTGCCAATGGCCTTGAAGTATACTTTCCTTGGAGAAGATAACACATTTTCGATAATTATTTCATCTCATCTTCATGAGCAGTAAGAGGGTAAGCTTCTCCAACTTCTTTTTAAGTCATCTTGTTTGCACTCATAAGATTTATCTAGAGGATGATTCAAAACCTATAAGGGAAATACGAAGGCACTTGAATTCAAACATGAAGAGATGGTTAGGAAAGACGTGTTGAAATTATTAGATGTGGGACCTTATTGCGGATAGCAAGTGGGAAAGTGCCACTCAAGTTGTTCGTAAAAAGTTCAGTGTGACGATGGTCTCTAATGAAAATAATTAACTTGTTCCCACTATAGTCATCACCGGGTGGAGATGTGCATTGACTATAGAAAGTTTAACACCATCACTAGAAAAGACCATTTTCCTCTTCATTTTTTGGATCAAATTCTTAAAAGAGTTGCTTCTCATATTTACTATTGCTTTCTTGATGGTTACTCCGGATAAAACCAAATAGAAATTACTCTCAAGGATCAAGATAAACCCACATTTACTTGTCTCTTTGACACATTTCTTTATAGGAGAATGCCCTTTGACTTATGCAATACACCGGCGACATTTCAACGGTGCATGCTAAGTATTTTTGGTGACATGGTAGAGCGATTTCTTGAGGTATTTATGGATGATTTTACTGTCTTTGGAGATTCATTTGATGATTGTTTGACTAATCTTGAGTAAGTGTTGATTAGGTGTGAAGACAAAAATATTGTGCTTAATTGGGAGAAGTGTCATTTCATGGTACAAAAATGCATTGTCCTTGGGCATATCATCTCATTCGAAGACATCCAAAATGGATCGGGCTAAGATTGATTTGATTTCTAATTTGCCCATTCCCAAATCCCTTAAGGATGTTAGATCATTTTTAGGACATGTCGATTTTTATAAAAGGTTTATCAAGAATTTTAGTCTCATTTCACGGCCTTTGTATAATTATCTTGGAAAAGATGTTGCATTTGAGTGGAGTGAACAATGCCAAGAGGCATTTGAGAAACTAAAGGGAATGCTCACTTTCCCTCCAATCATGCAACCACCTGATTGGAGCCTTCAATTGGAGTTAATCCGAAATGTGTACACCCAAGTGCAGGCGGTCAAGTTGTAATAATAATTCGGTTAAGTCCGGAGTTGAATCCACAGAGAACTATGATTGGTATTTTGAAGTAAGTAATAATAGAGACCAAGTAACAAGAAATTTTGAGAGATTGGAGCAGTGGGGTTTCTTGAATAGAATAGAAGATTCTTTTCAAGAGTTTTCTAGACCAAATATAAGATGCTCAAAATGAAACAGCCACCCTTTAGTTCGAGAATCAGGACATGTAATTGACTATCCGGTTTATTATGTTTGTGCTTTATGACTCAATTAATTCTCATGTCAGCAGCAAGTTAATCGGAATATAAAGATGGACTGTGAGAATTAAACACATGATTCCAATGCCTTTCTAGAAGTTTACAAGAATTGTCTGTGCCGAGACTTAACCCATCTACAAACAAGTGTTTCTACAAGGCATCCAACCATGGCATTAATGGTCCATCCTTTGAATAAAGCGCAATAATAGTAGAGATTGAAAGGTTGTCATGAAGAGCTAACCGGAGTGCTTGCCTTGAACCAACGAGTCTTTCTATGTAGGAGTCATCCGTATCATAGAGGGAGCCCTTGGTTATACAAAGTACCTCAACTTTACAAGATGCATTCAATCATCCAATGAGCAAGTGGAATATAAAGCATTAAAGCATAACAGAGTTGCACAAACATAACTTTCGGATAATCTTTACATATTTATCACCTCTTACTAAAGAGTGAATGAGGCACTACTCATTCTTCATGGCCTTGGCAAACCTAGAAAAGTGAGTGATACTCATCCCTCCAAGTAAAGGAGCTACTAAGTGAAGCAAACTAAAAAAGAGCTTATCTTCAATGAAGAATAAGTGAATCACTTTTCACCATTCACGATTTTGGTAAAGCTCTAGAAAAGTGAAAGAGTTTCACTCTTCTAAGAAAGAAGGATGCTCAAGCAATGGAAGTGAAATAATGAACAATAAAAGTAGAAGAAAGCTAGTTACTTTTGGAGGATTTCCTCCACAACCAAAAGATGAGCTATTTTTATTGATACTTGTAAATAAAAGCAAGTATAACTACAAGGGAAGTCTAAGCCTCCATCATGGTTGTCACAACATAAATGTAAAAACTTAATATAAATAAATAAAATGACTTCAACTACAAGAGGAGTCTAAGCCTCCATCAAGGTTGATACTAAAATGAAACAAGCAATGTATACAAACTAGTTTTCTAATTTACAAGAGAAGAAAAATTGCTAAGAAAAGCTCTCTATTTTATAAGACAAAAGGATGCCCCTTAAGCTCCCAACATGGGAGTATTTATAGGCAAAGAAGGGGAGGGGGGATAGGAGATAAGAGAGGATGAGTGAATAGTGTTTGTCGCCCATGAAAACCAACTACTCTGCAGGCAGTTTGTGGAGGACGTTCGAACGTGAATCTACGTTCAAACGTTGTCTTCTGTTTTGCTTTAGGGATGTTCGAACGTTGTTTGACGTTCGAACATTTCTTCTGGTCTTGCTTTATAAGCATTCGAAAGCCAGATGGGGTTTGACCTTTTCCACTCAAGTGGTCTTCTATCAAAGTTCATTTTCACACTTTATGCAAAAGTCTGTTCTTCAATTGATTCCAACGGACGTTCGAATGTTGAATGGCGTTCGAACGTGGTACTCAAGTGCTTTAGAGTCCTCCTTTGTTTGCTGCAACACGCCATGTGTAAAACCCAAAAAAATTTAAACTTTTTATACAAAAAGGATAAAATGGTAATTTGTCATTATAGTGCGGGTTGAAAACTTATATTTTTCTAGAGCTCGGATGACGAAACGGACCTCATCATTGGATTCAAACCGCGAAATCTAGTTACCCAGATAATTTTCGTCCAATTTTGAAAAGTCATATTTTTCACGTTTTTCGAAGCAACAGGTGTCTGGTGACCTCAAAAACGTCCAAAAAATGAAATTTTTTAAAATTTTAATATAATTTAAAGAAAGTTCATATAAAATATTTTGATCTTAAACCGGAGAGAAACTTAATTGTTTCGGGGTGAAAACGGACCCGGGAAAGAGGGGCGTGTGGTGCGACGTGGGCCAAGCTTTCAAAATTATAAATAGGAGAAAATATCTGATTTTCTCCACTTATTCAACTGGGTTCTCTACTGGTTTCAGACGTTGGAGAGAAAGAGAAAAAAAGAAAAAAAAAATCCAACTTTGTCTCTACGATTCAAGGAGTTTCGCCGGTCGAAATTCTTCGGGTCAAGAATCAAAGTCGATCTCCTCGGCGAGAGCTACGCAACCATACCAAAAACGAAGAATTTCACCTAAGATTCAAAAACGAGATCTTGGGGGAAGCTTAGGTTTGAGCTTGGGATTAAGTTCTTGGAGGTTTTCTACATTGATTTTAAGCTCCAAGAGGTAGGGTTCCCTCCTATTTTGGTTTATTTCCATCCTATGGTGTCCATAGGAAATAGGTGGACTGTTTTGAATGTTTTAACCACTTGCCTATTATAGTTGGTTTAATGGAAATGGGTATGGTCAATTCTAGTGTGAATTGGTAATTAGAAATTGCTAGTTTGTAATTTCTTGGATGTTTTGATAATTGGGTATGTAAAAATCATCTATTCTGATTTTTTTTTTTGAGTTATGTGATAAATTTAGGTATGTTTTGTGATTACATAATTTGGTGTCTTGAAGGTGTTTGAGAAAATGCCTATGTGAAATAAAGTGTGTTAATTGCCTGAGATTATGTGATAACATGCTTGGATGATGTGGTAAAGAGAAATCATATGCTTATGATATATTGGCGTTGGGGTGAATTATGAAAATTATTTGCTTAAGATGTAATTATCCATGGCATGTGTTGAAATGTGATATAAATAATTCATATGACATTCATTACATATAGATGTGATATTGATATTGCAATTGCTCATTTGGCATTATTACATATTGGGCATGATGTTGGCATCACACTCTTGGGTATGAGTTATGAGTGTGGGTGTGTGTACATGCATGGGTGATCAAACACCATACTTGATGATTGGTGGGTGGGCTCGGAAAAGTTGGGTTAAAAATCTGACTGAGTCACGTGGTTGCATGAATATGGGGCTGGGGTTAGCAAGAAGGGCTAAAAAATCCCTCGAGTGAGAGACCCGGTGACTTGGATACGCACTCCAGTGGTGTAAGAGTCCATAAAGTGTGTCGGTGTACGCGAAACCGTTGGTGGAAGTCCATGAATTCCGTGTCGGTTGGGTGCCGTTGGTGTAAGTCCATAAATACTCACCCCACGAAAGACTCGAAGATTTTAAAATGATCATTGGATGAAATTCATAAATGACAAATTTTCTACACATTGGCATTTGCATTGTGTTGCGAGATTCGGTGAGGGCTCGGGTTAAAGTGCGTGAGTGAGTATCATCTCATATCATGACATGAAATGGTAGAATTTCTATCTAGAATTATATATTCTTGTATGGAATGGATTGTGGTTGTTAAATGTTCTATGTGAACATTGCATATGCACTTAAGTTGGGGAGTAGCCTCTGTAGGAAATACTCTACTAGGCATAACTCACCCTATACGGGAACACATTTCAGGTGCGGGATATACCCCGGTGGATAGCTCTCATTCTGGGTCTCAAAGATGAAGTAAAGCCGAGTTGTGACTTTTGAACCGAGTTTTGTAAAACTATTGTAAAATTATGTTTTTGGACATGTAATTATATGGAATTACTTGCAATGGAACTTGTATATATAAAGTTTTGTTGTGAAAAGCTATGTTTTTGAAAAACATTCACTAAGTTAGTTTTTCGACTATGTTAATGAAATCTTGCATGCTATTATATGTTTACTTTTAAATAGACCCGGTGTGGTCAATATTGTATATTGGACCTCGGATGAGTCATGTGATTGTATGATGCACAGGTTGTGTTTTTGGTAGAGTTCTTGTACAAAGGAGACTCTGCCCGAATTTTGTTAAATTAAGGATCCCCGATTTTTGGGGCATCACAGCTTGATATCAGAGCTTAGGTATACGATTTACCTAGGGGTTGATGGGCATGGGTCTAGACCATTGCATTCGTTGTGCATTTCATGTTATGTGTTTTAATATGCTACATGTTATGTGTTATGTGTTATGTGAAGATTATGCATGGTGAAATGTATATGGAAGGAGAAACAATAGGGTTAGAAAACAAAACCTTAGGGGGTTGGAAAGAAAATGAACGGGATGGTTCAGGGTGTAAATGTCTGCTAATGGTGGCACACGCTTTACTAGTGAGATAAGGAGAGAAATCTCAAAGTTTATACTTGATTCCTATCTTGGGATACTTAGTAAATGCTCTTTTGCTATTTGACATGTGTGTAGATGGAAAATAGAGGAAGGGGAAGAGGACGCGGCCGAGGCAGAGGCGGTGGGCAGAACAACAACCAACCACCACCAACCTTTGACCAACAGGCCTTTGTTGAGGCTATTGGTGCGGCGGCTGCCACCATTGCACAGGCTAGTGCTGCAGCCACTACTATTGCACAGACTGGTGCAAATGTGGGTCAAGGAGGCTCAAGTAACCTCCAGAAGTTCAAGGCACATAATCTTCCGATCTTTCTGGGTGGGGCGGATCCGATGGTGGCCGACCATTGGTTCCGACAAGTGGATAAGATCTTGAGTGCTATGGAGATCATCTCCGATGCCACTAAAGTAACACTAGCTACTTTTTAGCTAGAGGGAGAATCCCAAGTGTGGTGGGATTGGGTCAAGACCTCGAAGAACTTGGAGGAAATGACATGGGCTGAGTTTAAAGAGCTTTTCATGGGAAAGTACTTTCTAGCTGCTGCTAGACATGTAAAGGCCCGGGAATTCTTAGACTTGAAGCAAGGCACGATGACGGTGATGGAGTACGTGGCTAAATTCAAAGAATTAGCCCGTTTCGCCGACGATTATGTGGTCACAGACATGGCCAAGGTGAGGAAGTTTGAGGATGGTCAGAAGTTGTCCATCTGGGGTAAAATTGTGGGTCTTCTTCTGCAAGACTTAGATTCGATGGTCGCGACAGTTATGGCCATTGAGAGAGAAGTTAAGGATGCACAGAACTTCTGGGAGGCGGGTGTTAAAGACAAGAAGAATGAGGGTCAATCTTTTTCTTCGAGTTCAGGGAAGAAGCAGAGGACTTCAACTCCACAAGATCACGGCTATCAAGGCCAAGGCCAAGGTCAATTCTCCCAAGGTGGGAGAAATCAGAGGACAACCTACTAGGCAGGTTAGAGGACATGTTTCCATTGCCACCAGCGGGGTCACATGAAGCGGGATTGCCCTCAAAGGCAGGGATCCCAGAGTTATGGGTCATCTCAGTCCCAGACTTCAGTGGGGCGGCCACAGACACATTATATTCCTCATTACCCTACCATAGGCCAAGGGAGCCAGTATTAGTTTTAGGGTGCTACACAGGCCCGTACTATTCCACAGGCGGGGACTCCACAAACAGGCCAAATGGGCCAGGGCATGGGTCGAGGCCGAGGATAGGGCTCACAAGCTGGTACTTCAGGGACCTAGGGGCATGATGCCCCAGAATGAGCCTGCAGATCAGTCGGTGATACAGGGTACATTTTTATTCTCTCGTTTATGGGCTAGAGTATTAATTGATTATGGTGCATCGCATTCATTTATTGTTGCATCTTGTGTGAAAGACTTGGGCTTAGAGGTTGAGACCTTGGAAAAGCCATTGCATGTGAGTTCTCCCCTAGGAGTTAGGGTGAGAGTTGATCAGATATGTCGGGGTTGTGAGCTAGAGATCTTGGAAATTCTACTCACCGTGGACCTTAAGGTTATGGACATGTCAGAGTTTGACGTCATCCTCGAGATGGATTGGTTGGCAGCACATCGGGTTGTCATTGATTGTGATCGGAAGAGGGTCACTGCTTATACGCCTGATGGTGTTTGTTTCAAGTTCCAGGGGGAAAAACATAACGCTTTACCCCAAGTAGTGTATGACTCTCGATGGCACGGGCAGTTGATGGGTTAGCTAGCAAGCCTTACCCTAGAGGACGAGGCGAGATAGGAGTTGAGTCTACCTCAGGTAGTTTGTGAGTATGAGGATGTTTTTCACGATGAACTATCGGGATTACCTCCTCATAGGGATGTAGACTTCACCGTTGAGTTGCACCCCGATACATAGCCCATTTCTATGACTCCATATAGGATGGCACCTGCTGAGTTGTAAGAACTCAATGTCCAATTACAAGAATTGTTGGACAGGGGCTTTATTAGACCGAGCACTTCACCTTGGGGCGCTTCGGTATTGTTTGCTAAGAAGAAGGACAAGACCCTTCGATTATGCATAGATTATCGACAGTTGAATAAAGTTACTATCAAGAATAGATACCCTTTGCTGAGGATTGATGACTTGTTTGATCAACTAAGAGGGGCACGGGTCTACTCCAAGATAGATCTCCGTACTGGTTACCATCAGTTGAGGGTTAGGGAGGAGGATATCCCTAAAATGGTGTTCAAAACGCGGTACGGGCATTTTGAGTTCACAGTGATGCCATTTGAATTGACGAATGCTCCAGCGACATTCATGAATCTCATGTATAGGGTGTTTCAACCCTACTTAGATCAGTTTGTCATGGTCTTCGTTAACAACATCTTGATTTACTCCAAGTCTGAGGAAGAGCATGACGGTCACTTGAGGATTGTTCTCCAGACCTTGAAAGACCATCAATTGTATGCCAAGTTCAACAAGTGTGAATTTTGGCTTACAGAGGTGAAATTTTTGGGACATGTGGTGTCGACTTCGGGTGTATCCATAGACTTGGAGAAGGTTGAGGCGGTTATGAATTGGGAGAGACTGAAGTCAATCTTCGAGATCCGTAGTTTCTTGGAATTGGCAAGGTATTACTGGAGGTTCATCAAGGACTTCTCCCGATTAGCTGCACCTATGACAAGAATGACCCAGAAAGAGGTCAAGTTTGAGTGGAATGATTCGTGTGAGAAGGCATTACAGGAGTTAAAGAGGAGGCTTACTTTAGCCCCTATTTAGTTAAAGAGGAGGCTTACTTCAGCTCATATTTTGATTGTTTCGGAGAGAGGACAGAGGTACACGGTATACTGTGATGCCTCCAAAGACGGGTTAGGTTGTGTTTTGATGCAGTCCGGGAAGGTGGTGGCTTATGGTTCTCGGCAATTAAAGAAACACGAGCAGAATTACCCCACACATGACATGGAGTTGGCGGCCATTGTCTTTGCCTTGAAGGATTGGCGCCACTATCTATATGGTGAACAATTTGAGGTGCTTTCGGACCACAAGAGTCTGAAATACATCTTTACACAGCGGGACCTCAAAATGAGGCAACGCAGGTGGATGGAGTTTATGGAGGACTATGACTTCACTTTGCATTACCATCCCGGTAAGGCAAATGTGGTGGCTGATGCACTCAGCAGGAAGTCACGGGGAGTCTTGGCTAGTGTGGCTTCCCGGGAGTGGCAGATGCTCGGGACTGTGGGACAGTTCGGGCTACGTTACATGGGGTAGGCTCAGGATACTTTAGGGAGTTTGGTGGCTACACCTTCCCTACTGAGCAGGGTGATTGAGTCCTAGAGTCAGGATACAAAGTTATCATCCGTCAGGGGCCGGGTACAGGCAGGTACGGGTGACGAGGGCTGGACCATTCACTCGGATGGTAGTCTTCGATTTAGGGGAAGAATTGTGGTTCCCCAGCCTATAAAGCTCAAAGAGGAGATCCTTAGGTAATTACATTGCTCCCAATTTATTGTGCATCCAGGTGGCACAAAGATGTATCATGATCTTCGTCACCAGTATTATTGGAGTGGGATGAAGAAAGACGTTGAAAATTTTGTTAGACGATGCCTCATATGTCAGTAGGTGAAAGCTGAACACCAAAGACCAGCAGGGTTACTCCAGCCTTTGGAAGTAGCTGAGCGGAAGTGGGAGCATGTCACAATGGATTTTGTGACTCACTTGCCATGGATATCGCGGGGGCATAATGTGGTGTGGGTGATAATGAACCGGCTTACTAAGTTGGCACACTTTTTGGCGGTGCAGATGACCTTCACACTAAAGAAATTCTGTAGGTTGTATATACAGGAGATTGTCCAGTTACATGGGGTGTCCGTATCTATTGTATCGGATCAGGATCCCAAGTTTATGGCTCATTTTTGGGAGAGTTTCTAGTGAGCTATGGGGACATAATTGATGATGAGCACTGTTTTTCATCCCCAGACGGACGGTCAGTCTGAGAGGACCATCCAGACGTTAGAGGACATGCTACGAGCATGCGTCCTAGATCTCAAGGGTAGTTAGGAAGATCACTTATCTTTGGTGGAGTTCGCCTACAACAATAGTTACCAGACGAGTATACAGATGACACCCTATGAGGCATTACATGGGAGGCCGTGTCGATCTCCAATTTGTTGGACGGAGGTGGGAGAGAGATCCTCTGCGGGTCCGAATTTGATTAGAGACACCTCGAAGAAGGTGGACTTGATACGAAAGCGTCCTCTCACGGCTCAAAGTCGGTAGAAGAGTTAGACCGACAGACGGCGGCGACCTCTAGAGTTTAAGGTGGGAGATCATGTCTTCTTGAAGGTGATGCCTAAGAGAGGAGTGGTCAGGTTCGGCCAATGGGGAAAGTTGTTGCCGAGGTATATCGGGCCCTTTGAAGTACTTGAGAGGGTTGGTACAGTTGCTTACCGATTGGCGTTACCGCCAAATCTATCTGGTGTTCATGCGGTATTCCATGTGTACATGCTTCGAAAATACACCTTAGATCCGACTCATGTGGTGGATTGGGGCGAGCTTGTTGTTGATACAGATGGGACCTTCGAGGAGGGACCGATGCGCATCATGGATTGTCGGGATTAGGTTTTGTGGATGCGCAAGACCGTGAGGCTAGTAAAGGTGTTGTGGCAACACCGAGAAGTGGAGGAGGCGACATGGGAGCCCGAGGACACTATCCGTACCAATTATCCCTTCTTATTCGAAGATGGAGGTACTTTCCACCCTTCACGGCTTTGGTAAAACTCTAGAAAATTGGAAGAGTTTCACTCTTCTAAGAAAGAAGGATGCTCAAGCAATGGAAGTGAAATAATGAAGAATAAAAGTAGAAGAAATCTAGTTACTTTTGGAGGATTTTCACCACAACTAAAAGATGAGTTATCTCTCTTAATACTTATAAATAAAAGCAAGTACAACTACAAGGGGAGTCTAAGCCTCCATCATGGTTGTCACAACATAAATGTAAAGACTTAACATAAATAAATAAAAAGACTTCAACTACAAGAGGAGTTTAAGCCTCCATCATGGTTGATACTAAAATGAAACAAGCAATGTATACAAACTAGCTTTCTAATTTACAAGAGAAGAAAAATTGCTAAGAAGAAAAGCTCTATTTTACAAGAAAAAAGGATGCCCCTTTAAGCTCCCAACATGGAAGTATTTATAGGCAAGGAAGGGGAGGGGGGATAGGAGATAAGAGTAGATGAGTGAATAGTATTTGTCGCCCATGAAAACCAACTACTCTGCAGGCAGTCTGTGGAGGACGTTCAAACGTGAATCTAAGTTTGAACATTGTCTTCTGTTTTGCTTTAGGGACGTTCGAACGTTTCTTCTGGTCTTACTTTAGAAGCGTTCGAACGCCAGATGGGGTCTGACCTTTTCCACTCAAGTGGTCTTCTGTCAAAGTTCATTTTCACACTCTATGCAGAAGTCAGTTCTTCAATTGATTCCAAGGGACGTTTGAACGTTGAATGGAGTTCGAACGTTGAATGGCGTTTGAACGTGGTACTCAAGTGATTCAGAGTCCTCCTTTGTTTGCAGCAACACGCAATGTGTAAAACCCGAGAAAATTTGAACTTTTTCTAAAAAAAAAAAAAAAAAGGCAAAATGGTAATTTGTCATTATAGTGCGGGTTGAAAACTTATATTTTTCTAGACCTCGGATGAAGAAATGGACCTCACTGTTGGATTCATCCCACGAAATCTAATTACCCAGACAATTTTCGTCTAATTCTGATATAGTCGGATTTTTCACGTTTTTTGAGGCAACGGGCCCAAAAAATGAAATTTTCTAAAATTTTATTATAATTTAAAGAAAGTTCATATAAAATATTTGATATTGAACCGGAGCAAAATTTAATTTTTTCAGGGCAAAAACGGACCCGAGAAAAGAGGGGCATGTGGCGCGACGTGGGCCAAGCTTTAAAAAAAATAAATAGGAGAAAATATCTGATTTTCTCCACTTATTCAGCTGGGTTCTCTACTGGTTTCAGACGTTGGAGAGAAAGAGAAAAAAAGAAAAAATTATCCAACTTTGTCTCTACGATTCAAGAAGTTTCGCCGGTCGGAATTCTTCGGGCCAAGAATCAAAGTTGATCTCCTCGGCAAGAGCTACGGAACCATACCAAAAATAAAGAATTTCACCGAAGATTCAAAAACGAGATTTTGGGGGAAGCTTGGGTTTGAGCTTGGGATTAAGTTCTTGGAGATTTTATACATTGATGTTAAGCTCCAAGAGGTAGGGTTCCTTCCTATTTTGATTTATTTTCATCTTATGGTGTTCATATGAAATGAGTGGGCTGTTTTGAGTGTTTTAACCACTTGCCTATTATAGTTGGTTTAATGAAAATGAGTATGCTCAATTCTAGTGTGAATTGGTAATTATAAATTGTAAGCTTGTGATTTCTTCGATGTTTTGATAATTGGGTATGTAAAAATCATCTATTCTTTTTTTTTTTTTTTGAGTTATGTGATAAATTTAGGTATGTTATGTGATTACATGATTTAGTGCCTTGAAGGTGTTTGATAAAATGCCTATGTGAAATAAAGTGTGTTAATTGCATGAGATTATGTGATAACATGCTTGGATGATGTGACAAAGAGAAATTATATGCTTATGATATATTGGCATTGGGGTGAATTATAAAAATTATTTGCTTAGAATGTAATTATCCATGGCATGTGTTGAAATATGATAGAAATAATTAATATGACATTCATTACATATGGATGTGATATTGATATTGCAATTGCTCATTTGACATTATTACATATTGGGCATGATGTTGGCATCACACTCTTGGGCATGAGTCATGAGTGTGGATGTGTGTATATGCATAGGTGATCAAACACCATACTTGGTGATTGGTGGGTGGGCTTGGAAAAGTTGGGTTGAAAATTCGAGTGAGTCGCATGGTTGTATGAATATGGGGTCAGGGTTAGCAAGAAGGGCTAGAAAATTCCTCGGGTGAGAGATCTAGTGACTTGGATACGAACTCCAGTGGTATAAGAGTCCATAAAGTGTGTCGGTGTACGCGGAACCGTTGGTGAAAGTTCATGAATTCCGTGTCGGTTGGGTGTCGTTGGTGTAAATCCATAAATACTCACCCCACGAAAGACTCTGAGATTTTAAAATGATCATTGGATGAAATTCATAAATCACAGATTTTCTACACATTGGCATTTGCATTGTGTTGCGGGAGTCGGTAAGGGCTCGGGTTAAAGTGTGTGAGTGAGTATCATCTCATATCATGACATGACATGGTAGAATTTTTATCTATAATTATATATTCTTGTATGAAATGGATTGTGGTTGTTAAATTTTGCATGTGAACATTGCATATGCAGTTAGGTTGGGGAGTAGCTTCTGTTGGAAATACTCTACTGGGCATAGCTCACCCTATACGGGAACACATTTCAGGTGCGGGATATACCCTGGTGGACAACTCTCATTTTGGGTCTCAAATATGAAGTAAAGCGGGGTTGTGGCTTTTGAACAGAGTTTTTGTAAAATTATGTTTTTGGACATGTAATTATATGGAATTACTTGCAATAGAACTTGTATATATAAAGTTTTATTGTGAAAAGCTATGTTTGTGCAAAACATTCACTAAGTTAGTTTTTGGACTATGTTAATAAAATCTTGTATGCTATTATATGTTTACTTTTAAATAGACCCGGTGTAGTCAATATTTACTTTTAAATAGACCCGGTGTAGTCAATGTTTACTTTTAAATAGACCCGGTGTGGTCAATATTGTATATTGGACTTCGGATGGGTCATGTGATTGTATGATGCACAGGTTGTGTTTTGGGTAGAGTTTCCCGTACAAAGGAGACTCTACCCGAATTTTGTTAAATTAAAGACCCTCGATTTTTGGGGCGTCACACCATGTCTCATCAGTCTGGCCTTCAATCAACTCATGTGGATGTTCGAACGTTAGTTGGCATTCGAATGTGGTACTCAAGTACCTCAGGGTCCTATTGCTTGACTGCAACACACTGTCTCAGCAGGCTGGTTTTGTCATAGTTCAAATGGACGTTCGAACATTCTCTCTTTGTTCCCAGCATCTCTAATTTCATTCCCTAATGTGCTAGTGTGACATTCAAGCGTGACTTTTGTTGCCCTCGAGCCCTTGTTCACTTTCGAACCTGAAATATCCTTACTTGAACTCCATCAAAGTACAATTAGTCTTAAAAAGGCATAATAATATGCTACATTTAAGTATTAATCAAGCCGTGCTAGGCCAAAGGAAATATAAAAAACCCCATGTGATTTATTACGCTAGCCGTACATTGAATGTTGCTCAAATGAATTACTCTACTAAGGAAAAAGAGTTTTAGCAGTTATATTTGCATTAGATAAATTTCATTTTTATCTTGTTGGCTCACTAACTATTGTTTTCATTGATCATGCCACTCTTAAGTACCTATTGACTAAGAAGGATGCCAAACCCCATTTGTTACAATGTATTTTATTGTTGTAAGAGTTTGATTTCACCATCAAAGACGAAAAGGGGTTGGAAAATGTGGCGGCGGGCTATTTATCAAGGCTTGTCAGCGATATAGCCATTGAATCAACCCCCATCAAGGATACTTTTCTTCATGAACAATTGTTTATTACATCTTTTTTAACTTGGTATGTTGATCATGTAAATTTCCTTGTCATAGGTGACATACCCTAGCATTGGAGTGCTCAAGAGATGAGAAAATTCCTAGTGGAGGCTAGCAACTTCTTTTGGGATGACTCATACTTGTTCAAATATTGCCTAGATCAAATCATCCAAGATGTGTTCCCAAAGATGAGATAGCAAGTGTTATTACATTTTGTCATACATAGGCTTGTGGGGGCCATTTTTCACATCAAAAAACTGTTGCAAAATATTGGCCAATTTAGTTCAAGAATGTTTTGAATTTTATAAATATTGTGAGCATTATCAAAGGCTTAGGGGAATAACCTGAAGAAATATGATGCCCCTAAATCCCATTTTGGTAATTGAAATCTTTAATTGTTGGGAGATAGATTTTATGGACCCTTTTCCCCTGTCATTTGGAAATGAATATATCTTACTGGCAGTAGACTATGTCTCTAAATGGGTGGAGATAATACCAAGTCGAAACAATGATAGCAAACCAGTTGTGAAATTTTTGAAGAAAAATATCTTTTCACGATTTGGTATCTCTTGTACCATAATAAGTGATGGGGGATCACATTTATGCAACCGACCTTTTGAAATATTGATGCATAAATATAGTGTCACTCATAGGGCTGCGACTCTTTATCACCCACAAACAAGTAGGCAAATCGAGCTTGCCAATACAGAAGTAAAGCATATTCTTGAGAAGACGGTAAATGTCACGCCCCGCCTCGAACCACGTTGGGTGGGTAACGAACCGACTACCAATGCCTTAACCAACCAATCATGCGCATAATACATGTAAAATATAGCGAAAAATAAATAATAAAATGATCCATGCCACAGACCTAATGAATATCAAAGGAATAAACTAAACATCATCAACATCATTACTAAACCCATGTAAATCAATAATCAAACCAAAAGGTTCACTACTCCACACAAAAGCAACATTATTCCCCAAATAATTAAATATTTGTCTCAAAACTATAAAAGACATTTATTCTTGACCTACAATAAAATAAATCTTCAATTCCTCTAATCCCTTGTCTATCTGTGGACTTACTTCTCACTCTGATCCTCACTTAAAAAATGTTAAATGTTTGTATGAGCACAACGACCAATGAATAATAACCACCTCTAATAAGGTGTGAAAATAAGTCTCACAATTTATATACAAAAATAAACTTTCATACATATATAAATTCAACAAATTGTACCTCAACCCCTATCACATAATCATTTAAACAAAAAGATCTCATGATCACAAATAACTTTATAAATGAAAAGACATTTATAACTCACTCATTTTCACAAATACCTTTATAAATAAAATGACATTTATAGCCCAAAACACTTGCACACACACATTTAGTTCCAAATATATTTGTCATATCATGTTTGTTATCACTAGTCTGGTAACTGACCCCATCTATTGTCACCACTAACCTGGTAATTGACCCGTCTGTTGTCATCACTAGCCTGATGACTAGCCTCTATGTGCACATCCATATACCGATCACAACGGTATATCTTCAATCTCATTACCATTTAGATCTGGTAACCCAATACTCATCTGATAAAGCATGATTTCAACACACCAAAACTGTCATTTTAGTCCCAATGCACACAAAATTTCTCTTTCATCGCCAAAGTAATGATATAAAATCATCACATAAGTTTTTAGTCTTTCAAGATTCACATGTATAACAATTCAAAATTACAAAATATTTAATTGCAACCCCAAACATCAACATACATATCATATATATAAAATATCCACGCACATGCGCCCATAAGTTTAATATAGAAAATCCACTCAAAAAAAGTAGTTAACTATTCACCTTGATTCTCAAACTCCAATTCAAAACCCTTTCTTCCAACCTCAATACAATCACTACCTAGATCAAAATAGCATGTACTGATTAATTCATATTCCTAATTTTATAATTTCTCAATTCTATATTTAATCTTTCATATTTCTTGCCTATAGAATCATATACTTTATATAACCTTTCTAATATGTGGTAATAGGGTATAGAAGTGGTCTGGGCTATTTAGAAAATTTTCTAATTTTTGGGGTTAAATCATAATTTTTGAAATTGTTGGGGTTAAAGTATAATTTCTTTAAAAAAAGAATTTTCTACTTTTGGGACTACCATAAATTTTCAAAAATTCTATTTTTCAAACTTAACAAGTAAAACGGTGGTTAAAATTAAATTTAGAAGAATATAGAGATCAAAAGATATCTCTTATAATCAAAAGGGAACGTGTCTCTAATTCTTAGACTTCTACTTCTCCAACCTTACGAAAGTTGCAGCACTACAACTTCCTTATTCCTTCTTTGTTTTTTTTCCCCCCTTTTGTAATACATTGCTTAAACTCCATCAATTCCCAAAAAAACTATAAACTTATATATATATATATATATATATATATATATATATATAAACCCATTCCGAATGTAGACATAACCTGAAGGCGGAATTCCTCCATAACTGTTGGTTTAAGCTGTTTAGGATTTAAATAAGGTTTTTCTTTTTTAATTAGTTCTTTAAAAACTTCAACAAGATTGAAATTAGTTCCAGTATTTATACTAGTAGTGGGAACAACTGCTATAGAAGTTGAAATTTTATCAGTTGAAGCTTTATCTTCTTATTTATCTATGTTTTTAAGGCATTCTGTAATAATCTGACATTTAGAGTCAGTGGGGTAATTATTCCAGTAACTAACTTGGTAGTCCCTGATAAGCTTGAGATCATAAATATCATAAGGATATATCCTTTGAATAAGGTTAGAAAAAAATGTAAAATTGAGTTCCATATATGGAGGCAAAGTCAAAGATCTAAGAAGTATAAAGAGAGATTTATCTTCGGACAAAATTTCTTTATTGTCTACTTTATTTGACAGGGATGTTTTAACAACTTTAAGTTGTTTTGACGGATTATCATCAATATCACCTTTATGTGACAATCTCTTTATAGTAAGTAGAGGATAATAAATATTTTTATATGCATTAAAATAATATGTATCCTTATATGGATTAAAATAATATGCACTTTTATATGCATAAAAAGTACTTTTATATTCATCATAATAGTATGCATTTTTATGTGCAAAAACTTGGGTTTTAACCAGTATATCACCACGTTTATTTATCATTTCTTGACAAAATCCTTCGGGCATAATATTCTCCATCCATTGCTTATATTTTCAATCATAATATCAGTCATTAAGCTCAAGTATAATATGAAACTTTAAAGATTCTTTTAAAGACTCTCTTTGGCATCTTGCAATTTTTAGCAAAAATATAGATACATAATCAATTAGTTGATCTTCCATAGCATTGCAATAGAGACACCAAAGTGAAACCTTGCAATAATTATTACTCCAGGTAGAAGCAAAGCTAAAAATATCTTCACGTGCATAATCACAAATACAGTCAAGAAATTCTGGGGATTTGGTAATTAGGTCCAAAGAAAATGAATCTGGGCTATGACTCATATTGAAATTCGATTTTAGATGGGATTGGATCAAAGTCTTCTTCTAGAGAAGATTCATTAACTGATCTATATATACCATGTGGAATATTATTTCTTGAAATTTTAATTCCTTCAATTATGGGTTCTTTATCTTTTCTTCAATTTTAGATCGAGGAAGTAGATTTTCTAAAAAGTGTCTAATAGTCTGATGAAATTTTTGATTAATCAGAGGATTTTAAATAATTTCTAGAATTAGTTCTAGCAAATTTTTTCATAACATTATCTTGGGACGATTGAGCGATCTGAGTTATTTCTTCATGTATTTCTGATTTTTTAGGAATCACAGACTCCAATTACCAGGTTTCTGAAAACTAAATTTCTGATCATTTAATTGTTTTAGGGACTTCAATTTTATTTTTAACCGTGTTGGTTTCAATTAAAGTTATTTGACCTTTAAGGTTGAGAAGTTAAGCTTCAGGACATAAAGTATTCATAACTTTATAATAGGCTCTATAAGCAAACACAATTATATCTACGCCATCTTTATAATTGTAACTATAAATTTTAATATTGCATATTAAAACATCTAAAATATTTTTATTTGTTAAAGATACATAAAGATTAGGAAAACAGTTAAAATAAACTGGACTAGTACTTAAGCTGGATTACATAACTCCCATTAAAGATTGATCAAAATTAAGACATCTAACATCTCTTGGTGCAAACATAAAAGAGACATTTAGTCTTTGAAGAGTTAAGGGTTTTAAAGCAACTTGAATTAATCCAATATGCAGAAATTTATAATTGTTATCTTGAGCCTTTAACATTTCTCTTTCAGTTAACAGTTATAAAATATCTCTATTCTGATTAAGAGGAATACTCCTTTCAATCGTTTTGATAGTTAAACTCGATTTAAAATCAAAAGTGCCAATATTATAGATTTTCTTAGTGGGGGTACTGGGGTATATCCCAGTTCTGCAATTTATTTTCAATATCAGAGAATTTTATTTCTTCCATATTTTTAACATAATTATCTTTATGATTAAATTTAAATTTCAATAGGTTTAAAGTTATAGTGGTATCTCAAATGTTGTTCTGTTGACTTATATGTTTCACTATTACCTTCTTCTAATTGCTACTGTAATTCATCTTTTAATTCTACTACAATACTACTACTATGACTTTTGTTACAATAATCCTGGTATAATAATCTTCTCAGTTTCCTATTGTTGGCAAAATCATGCTATAATGATTTTTCTCAACATTCTATTTTTTGCAATCAATTCTATCAACACTCGAAGGGAATACAAATGGCCTAACACTCCTATCACATGAAAAACGACCTAACATCATCCCTAATACGCGACATTGAAGGCAAAATCATAGGAAGCAACAAAGAATCATCATCATAACAAAATTTTAACAAACAATAAAAGCCCAAAGAAACTTTATTATAACACAATTATTTTCACAATTTCATAGCAACTGTAGTTTAACAAAATTAAATCACAATTACATGAGCAACAAGAATTGGTAATAGATCTGCATATAAATCAACATAATAAATTTAAGCTACCATCCAAATGGCTCTGATAACAAAAAGGGGGAGGATCGGGATACAAGCGCAAAATTTAAGCGAAAGCTTTTATTTAATGCAAACTTTATGTATAAGACACACTTACAGTAGTAGTGGTTGAAGGTGAAAGATGGAGGTTTTTACAAGAGAGGAGGATTCACAAAGGGTGTAAGGAAGGAGTAGGTGTAGGAGGCTGTGTAGGAAGTGGTCAAGGAGAGAAGGAATATTTATGAGATGCGGTCGAGATGCGGTGCTAGTATGAGATGCGGTGCTCCACAGGTCGGGCCTACATCTCCTTAAATAGAAGCCAGACATGAAATCCGAATTTCAAAACTATCATATACTATTCACAACTTTATATCGTTCATAACTTTAATAATTTACATTAACGTCATTGCATACGTCATAAATATTATACACTATTCACATTCTTTATAGTGATGTTAGGATGTACGTCACTTCTTCACATAGTGACGTCAGGCCGTGCGTCACTTCTGCATATAGTGACGTCAAGGCGTACGTCACTTCTTCCGTGTCGACTTTATCCGAGAAATCAGTTTTATCTGATCATTTCCTGTAAAGCAAATACACAGCATATTAGTGTTGTCATCATGAAGGTTTATCTCCATATCATCATTTAGAAAATCTTCATTAATAGTAATGTCACCTTTAAGAGGGGTATATCATCAAGAAGACATAAAGTTTTAAGTCTTGAACCGTAGTAGGCAAGATTTCTTTTAGATGGAGTGGGTTATCACTAATGTCATTTTCAGTTCTATTAATGCAAACTTTATGTAGAAGACACACTTATATATATATAAACCCTACGCCATAAAAGTGAATGAAAATATAAAACCCATAAAAGAATTAATAAATTATAGGTCGTTGGATTTTCGATTGGCAAAGGATAACCTGGATATATAACCATTAGAGTGGTCATCGAAGATCAAGATTGAAGCACCGTACCACCAATTTATGAAGAAAAAAAGAGTATTCTTCAAAGCGTTGTTATAAGTTGAGGAAATAAGATGGACATGATATGGGTCTATGAGCCTAACCCCTCGATTTGCATGCTCATCAATAAGTGGATACATGAAAGGCACATGAACTCTCTGAGTAAAGCCAAATTGTCTGGCTATTTGATTGGGAGAATAGGTTCAAAACTACACCGAGAGTATGTGGAGTCATAGACTACACCACCTACATGAAGGTAGTGAGGAAGAAGGATGTTGCCCCCAAAAAGTGTGAAGATAATTGGCTTGCTCATCAGTAGGATCGATGGAGCCATCAAAAAATGCCTTAAGATGCAATAAAGAATAAAGGCACTCAGAAAAGGGTAAGAAGAGAGGAGGATATCTG
>CAUOFW020000002.1:771807-781982 GCA_963454935.2 Ilex paraguariensis
AACATTATCTATGGGAGAAGGGTAAATTTACAGACCATTTGCAAATTCGAGACATTTTGGGCAGGTCAGATTTCAGAGTACATACAAAAGTATCAAATGCTAGGAAAAGACAGTTCTTCAACCTAGGTTTTGCACTTTTGTAACCAATGGGGCAGCTCCTCACCACCCCCATATTGCTAGTTTCTATTCTTTCTTGTATTTCTTTTTAATTTATGCAACAAGTAATTAGAGGGTGGCGTCATTCGTGCTCCAACAATAGACTGAGCTGCTCCACCAATGCTTTCTGCTGAAATAGGACACACATGCATGGTGCTGCCATCTATTATCTGTCCTCTATTCAGTTTCTCACGTCAAAACAAAACTAACCTCAAGCCTCCTTTTCATCTCAATTTCCCATTGTTTCTGTGATTAAACATCGACAAACTGAAATCCGCCATAATGGTGTTAAATTTATTATTTGACAGTATATTACTGGCTTTATGTCACCATGAATTCTCAGCTGATCATAGTAATGGCTCAAATACCAATGGCCTATCGACATTGATAATCGAATCATTTCTTCCAATTTTTCAATTCAATATACTTGCAACGTTGTAAACATTCTTGTTATGCCATTGGGCACGAGCTGACAGACAAGTAACATACGGCAACGTTTGGGGTTAAAGGAGAAGCCTAGAAAGGAGACAACGAAATTGGAGTTCGTTGTGGGCTTCACATTCTCTTTAAAGGTAAACTCTAGTTTTTAGCAAGAAATACCAAAAATCAGGAAAAGGGATGGTGCGTGCGGAAGAGTTTGCACAGGATGAGGAGAGCAAAGTCAAAGAGTTTGTAGCCAAGTGAGTCTTGTTTTGAGGTGAGAGAACTTCATTAGAGGAGATAGGATAAATGATAGCACTGTGAAATGGGAAAACTTGGTGCAAGGGATTTGTGTCCTTTTACTTCAGCTAAAAAACCGGGGTAGGGAACCATAATCTATTGTTGGAGTGCGAATAGTGCCAGAAAAATGAATTCTTATTCTTTTTTGTAAATGGGCATTGCCTAGTGCAATGCAGAAGCTTCAGTTGGCCACCATGAATCTCTGGGTTCAAATCTGCAAACAACTATTTTTAGCAAGAAATACCAAAAATCAGATTTGTATCCAACCCACCTCTATCCACATTCTCAATTAATAGGTACTAGGTAGGGTTCCCAATCAGGCCCCTATAAGCCATACTTGGCTTTGACTAAACTTAGCTCAGTTTCAAGTGGTTTCGTTCTAAGCGGGCTTCAAAACTTGGGCTCAAACTCAACTCCAAATAAAATTGAGAGTTTGGGCCAAGTTCAAGTCGGCCAATTTTGTTTTTGGAAATACCCAAACATTACAACTAGCTCAAGCAAAACTAAAGAGCTCAAACGTAAAACTAAAAGAAGAAAATTTTCTGTAAAAGATACATACATATATACATATATATATATATATATATATATATATATATATATATATATATGTATAAGAAAAACAAAATATGGAGAGAAAAAGAGGATGATCAAATAGAAATTCTAGTTCGAGTAATCAAAAAAAAAACCTATTTCCTATAACATTGGCCTCTCCTATTTTTTCTTCCTACAAGGGAAAAAAAAAATTCTAAACCAAAAAAGAAAACCAAACAAAAAAGGGGAGCTTGTGGATTTTTTTAATTGCGACCACCTTACATAGAAGAAATTTTGCATATTATGAAAGAAAAAATAAATCTAAAACCCATTACAAGAGATGATGCAAATGACGTTAGCATTTTGGTAGGATTTGATGATGTGAAGACATTTGTTAAAGTACCTTTTTGCATAATTCAAATTGTGCATTGATCAGACCGAATCAAGACAATTGCAAACTCTGTATCAACGTGGTTCAAATGCAAACGAAATTGGGTCGACAATACTCCTGTCGAAAGTCTTACTATCACTCACTCTAATATGAATACACACCACAAATACAAGATCTAATAATAATGACTACATTAATAGTAGTAAACCATCAGTTTTATGGAAGGTGACTTTGACAGATAAAACACAAAGATGTTTCCATAGTGATAACAGGCCTCGAGTAATAACAACCACTTAAAACCTTCAAACTTAACTCTCTCTTCCTATTTCACAACAGAGAACAGAGGCTTCACTATTTGTTTGGAAAACTTCAAGTTGAGATCAGTCAAGAAGAATGTTAAGGATCTACCTCTAAGGCACTAAAATAGAGGCACAACTCATGTAAATGTCGGGTCTAAAAAAACACACTATCTATTGATGTACAGCTAGGTAGTACATATCCCCTAAGAATCCATGGAAGAAAGATCAACACAAGACTATGAAACTCAAGAAGAAATTTTATCGAATCAAGTCTAGAGTAGTTGTGTTCCATGATAAATTGCAATGTTCAGGTTCAATTTCACCTCACAAGACTTCCACAGCTTTGACTGACTGACTGACATGTCGAGTCTTAATCCACCACTGAACAATAGACTAAATTTTCTCCAATGAAGGGATTAATGTGTAGAATATCAGTTCGTTATTTCAAAGTTCAAATTATCATTGAACACATTCCAAAAATGACTCACTTTTGTTCCAGAACATTAATTTGATAGTCGTCAAAATGTTCATCAATAGGAGTTGTTAACATATTGAGGCAAAAAAAAATAATGGACTGATCAATAGGAACAAAATGAGGTAAAGCTTGTTGGATTAAAGTAACGTAACACATATACCAATAGGTAAAAACTCAAATAAGATTCATTTGATGTAAATTGTCAAATTGATTTGTGGAAAGAATTTGATTCTTGGCTTCTTTCGAAATTTTTGGGCCTGTTTGGTTTGCATTTCAAAAAATAGTATCCGAAAACAGTTTTTAAGAAGACCTTTAAGAAAGTGGTTTTGATATTTTTTGAAATAAAAAACTTGTTTGGTTAAATGATTTCAAAAACAATTTTACAATATAGAAAATAGAAAAACCTATTTGGACAACCTAAATACATATTTAAACAGTAATTCAAACACTACTAAAAAAATATAAAAAAGTTATTTTTATATTGACAATTTCAATATATATATAATAAAAAATATATATACATATTTATATATATAAACAAATATATATATATAAATAAATATATATATCTATATATATATATAAATATTTTTATATAAACACGTATTTATATATAAATAATATACATATATATACCTATTTATATATATATTATATTTATATTATTTATATATATATATGTTTATATATATATAATAAAACAGGATTGTGTTTGAATTTTATCCTACTCATATTTTTTCCCTCAAAATCATCACCAATCACTTACCTCACCCATCATCCCTTTGTCAGACTCAAACGTCAAATCACATCACTCATTTTTATCACATATTTAATCATTTATATATTTCCTCCTTAAAGATATCACACCACTTATTTCTATCATATATTTAATAATTTAATATTTAATTAATTTATAGTTAATATATTTTGAAAAAATTTAATATAGTGGGATCGATTTTTTGAACTCTTGAATTTTATATTTTATCGTACCTTCAGGCACGGGTTATAACTAATATATATATATATATAATATAAATAAATACATGTATATATATATATTGGTATATATATTTATATGTATATATTGGTATATATTGGTGTATATATATACATATATTTATATATATATGCATATATATATATATATACCCATATCTAAACATCCAAAATTGTTCTCATTGTTTTCAAAATTTTCAAAGAAAACTCTGAAAACAAGCTACACTTGTTTTCTATTTTTTTGACTCAAATCTCATTTTTTTCCCAAAATTTAGAGAACAAAAATGCTAAACAAACAGTTTTTGGGTATTTTTAAAATTTTGAGAACAAAAAACTATTTTTCAAAAGCTAACCAAACACGCCCTTTGTTTCTCCTAATTTTTGTACAATTTTCTGTGTTTTTTGTAAGGGCAGATTAAAGAGCAATTGTGAAATTTGATTTTCTTTCCATTGCCTAATAAAAATTCAAATAGAACAAACTTCAAAGATCAGACAGAAAAAAGCAAAAAAATAAAAAAGAACCACTGAAAGCGATAAGGTTGCTACATTGTGAACTAGATGTTAAGGGTTCAAGTACAAAAATAGTCTATCTGCATGGAGGATAAGACCTTTCCAAATCCCGTAGTGGCGACAACCTCATGCAATCGTGCAACTGGCCGACCTTTTAACTCTAAGTTACCTTCGTGTCAACGAAATGATACAATGTCTATTCACTTATTTACCATTGAAATAAATAACATTGAGGATACCAAGCCATGAAACACACATACAGACACGGGTGTCGTATTCGATACAATACGAAAATGGAGATATGACAAAGTTAAAAAAATATGGGACACGAATATGGCAAGGATACATTTATTAAAATAATATAATATATTTTTTAAATAATAATAGAGTTGTAATATAATAAAAATAAAAGCATATTATAACAATATTAATAATAAGACCTAACAAATATTTTTTTTTTTGATTAAAATTAAAATAAATCAAATTAAATGTCCACCATTTTCATCAAACATCATTGCTTCTATTAACATTCATAGTATATAAGTTACATAACAAAAAATATATTAAAAAAAACTAAAAATAATACTCTCTTTTTAATAGTTAAAAGTTATTTCTTTTTTAAAAAGTTATTGGTCGTGTCCTGGTCGTATTATAAACGTATCTTGGCGGTGTCCTTGACGTATCCTGGCTATATTCTAGACGTATCCTGGCCGTGTTTTATCCGTGTCCTAGTCATGTCCTAACCGTGTCAGACTGAATTCACTATTTAGGACACTTCTAACCGTATCCGTGTTGAACACATGTCCACCACTATGTTGGCACCCCTATGGGAAGTATCTGTGCTTCCTAGACACCAGGTAAAAGGCAACTATATCCAAATGAAGTTGCATCTAAAGGTCTACAAAACTCTCATCACCAAAATCATTATCAAAGTGAATAACCAAAGCCTTGTGAATATGGGCAGATGAGCATGTCCAAAAATTTTACCCAATATCCTAACATTTTAAAGTATCGAATAAGCATGTCCAAAAATTCCTATATTGCAACACAATCACCAAGAAAAAAAGTAGTCATATATGATGAATTTATTTAAACTTCCAAAGGATTACATGAAATAGCTAAGAATGTTTCCATATCACCTATGACATATTTAGAGTGGATCAATTAGCGTAAGGGAGATGCAAACTCAACCTTGAATTTCATAACCAAGTTACTCTATTAACCCATATGTCCCTTTTAGCTTCATTTGCTTTAGAAAAATGCTAGAAAAGTTAACAGATTGGGTTACAATAATCAGGGGGGACAATAGAGCACAAGTATAAAAAAACAAACAATCAACATGGCTTTAATATGGTTTTAAGTATCTCTCTTTTTGAGTCCTTAACTAATAACCATTGTTTACCAATCTTCCAACTCTCATTTATGATATGGAAGTCCAAGGCTCCCTTAAAGATTTAATTTGCTTAGTTGCATGCGCATAAGAGACTCAACACTAATGATTTGCTTAAAAAAACAAAAAGACATTTCCATGCTTTTCACTCGCAATAGTATATTCTATGTGTGTGACGGGATGTATGGATCATATTTTCTTGCATTGCTCCTTGTCAATAATATGTGGAATGTGCTTTTGGGAGTATTTGGTTTCACTTGGGTGTGCCCTAAAGTTTGTCTTTCAATCTTTGAAATCCATTTTGATGGATTTGGTTAAAGCAACTAAGCTAAGGGGTTATGTAGCTGTGCGATTTTAGCATTATTTTGGGTGGTGTAGTTGGAAAGAAATCTCCGAATTTTTGAAGATATAGAGGCTACTTGGAAAGAGATATGGGATAAAGTCACTTACATGGCTTATCTTTGGGCTTCCATGTCTAAAGACTTTGAAAGAATTCCATTTTTTTTTATAAAGGATCATTGGGCGCAAGTGTGTACAGGTTGATAAGCATGCAACAATTTATTTTAGTTTCATGTTAGCCATAGTTATCTATTTTTTCCCTTGGAGAACTCCTTGTCTTCAAATGTATTTTATTATATTTCATATAAATAAAATTTTATTGTTTCCTATTAAAAAAAATTTGGTTTGAAGTACCAGATGACACCAAAAACATTTTGCTCCTATACATGCTAAAAAGGGACGTTAACCCATTGGATCCTTGTTAATCAAGGGTGTTTGAGGTGGTGGATTGGATACAGACATAACCTTTAACTTTATTTGGGTTGCTCTATATGTACTCATTTGGAAATTCATTTCAAACATATAACTAGTTGGCATTGGTGAGTTTGGAAGCATCTTGGTTAGTAAGAATGACACAACCAACTGCCCCATGATTACGCTAAATAAAATTGATAATTAGTCTCTTACCAAGTTTTTCATTTCAAAGGATATTTTCACTCATTGTGTTAATTTTGAAGATCCAGGTACATGTACTCCAGTTTGCGTGAATTGCCCTATAACGCTAGTTTTGTTGATCATGAATTTCCTCACTAATGGTACCTGAAATTCAGCTAAATTCTTTCCTTCTTGCTCAAGTAAGGCTGGTTATAACTCCTTTACTCATGGACTTAGATGCTCCCTTCGAATTTCATTTAGAGCTAACACATTGACTCCTTGAAGTTAACTCTGGATCATGTAATTAAGGTATGGTTTTTACAAATATTACTACATCCACAATGTTTGTTGCATTTGCTAAACTCCACTTTTGCAATTTAACTCTCATAGATCACAGAAAAAGTGATATAAAACTGGATGCAACATGGTAAGAAGTTGTACTGACAAAAAAGAAAACAACCTCCATTTCAAACAAACAAGATGAAGGAAAAAAATAGTACAGGTACAATCAATTTTTTTTTAAAAGTTTTACACGAAAGTATCATTAAATTTACATGATCAGAGCCATTTTCAAACCATCTCCCTATAAACAACACAAGAAAATTGGCCCTCAAACCTAGATAGTCGAAAAAACGAAATGAATAGTTTATCTAATGAATTAACGCACAACATCATTGTCATTAGAATCGAAGAGATATGAAGAAAACAAAACACACACAAAAAAAAAAAAAAACGTAATGGGAAATGCAATGAAGGCCAGCAGATAAGACTTACTGTAGGTCAGACAGAGTTCATTGGTGCAGCGCATCACCATCCATCAGCTCTTTATAATACTTCAAGTTGCCGCAAACATTGCATTCCATTGCAGAAGAGGGAGTCACACCCGATGGAGGCAGAGGGGCCAAAGTGCCCCAGCAATTGTTTCCATTGCACATGTATCTCAGGAAGAAATATGCGTGAGGGAAATCATCGTCTCTATTGACCACACTACAATCCTCAGTCGCTGAGTCCGCCATATCCATGTGTTCATCAAGATCCTCATCCATCAACTCCTCGTCCTTTTCCTCATCACTATTACTATCATCCCCCAAATCTTCCTCGTCTGACCAATTGGCCTCGACCTTGCAACGATCGCACTGACATGTGAAACCATAATCGTCCCTCAACCTGCGTTGTCTGTCGGAATACTTGAGGTTCACAGGGAAATAACTCAAGCAGATCTCCCTGCCTTGAGGAACATCATGGATAACCCTAACGATAATGTCGGTGTTGTGCTGGGTTGCAGAATCTGCGTCGACGTAATCGAACCTGCAGGCATTTGGGAGGCAATCGTGGTTAAAGAAACATGCCTTAGGATAGATACCGTAAGCCCTGACTGATCTCTGTGTGTCTTCTGAGAAAGGCTCCATTAAGCCGAAGGCGTTGAGCTTGTCCTTGGCCAGGAGAGACGCCGTCAGTTCCAAGGAAAACCCAAATCCGGTGGAGTTCTGAGAAGGAAGCGGAGGACAAAGAGAAGAGATGAGGAAATGGAGGAAAAGGGCAGCTTCTTCGGGCTGGGCAGTGGAACTGCAATCGCCTTGAAGGGACAGCAGAGTTTGGAAATCGGAAGGGGAAACGAGGGCGAGGTTGTAGGCGGCGACGAGGAAACGTGCTTGGACTTGGCGATCTCGGTGGTGGTGCAGCTGCAGGGGCGAAGGGCAATCTCGAAGGCGGGTTAGAGCTTGGCAGACCCAAGGAGTGTGTGAAGAAGAGAGAGCGACGGAGCGGCAATTAGATCCACAGAAGAGGGCAGAGGAGCAGGAAGAGCACGAAACAAGCGTGGGGATCGAAGGCTTTTGTAGGATTCGGAAGCAATTGGAGCAGTAAAGATTGTGGTAGTGTTGTTGCTGTGGTTGATGGGGAGGTGGAAGAATTGTCAAAGGAAGAGCGGAATAGAGGAGGATTGGGGAGTCCCTGATGACGATTTGGCCTGCTCTCAGCGGCTCAGAGGCAACCACCGCCCTCCCCCTCCCCTCAATCTCTGCTATCCTCACAACAAGTAGAGGAGCTCCTCTTATTTTTGCCTCACCACCATGTCGAAGAAGACGATCCTCTCTCGCCATCACCGTCGACATGAGGATGGAGGAAATACCCTGGACTTCAGCGCGCCTGCAGTGCTGGTTAGGTTTTTAACTCTACCTTGGCTTTGGTCAAACTTTCTATCGGAGCACCATACACCATTTACGTGATAAAATATTGACTTTTCTCCTTTAAATTTAGTTGATTTTCATTTAATACTCCTCCTATTTTTAAATACTTGTAACAAATTAAGAAAATTATTAAATAACTCTAATATGAGTAAAAACTAATTATACAAAATTAAAATACTCTTATTCAATACGTATTAGGAAGGAAAAGAATATGATAGTCATTTAGTCTAAATCTATTAAGCACTTATTAGAAAACATAGATAAGGGTATATTTGAAAGAAAAAATATTAATTATATTTTGATTTCATTAAACGACAGATATTGTGGAACAAAAAAATTTATGTAAAACGACATATATTTAAGAACGAAATGAGTAATTGATTCTTAAAAAGTTATTAAATAAATTTATGTTTAAAAACACTACACAATACAAATAATAACTAATTTAAAAAATAATGATTCATCAACAAAAGTTGAACCCCCGTAGGGCCTAAAATAAAGGCGACAATTGAGTAGTATCGTATCCTATCATGTTATCTCTTCTCGAGTTCATGTCAAAAATATTCAACCCTAACATGACTGATTTAGTTAATTGTTTGGAATACTGTCAAAAGTATTCAACCTCAACATGACTGGTTTAATTAATTATCCGAAATACCTTAGTACAATGCAATTCCCTTATAACACAACTAATCCTAACATAGCTATTTAACACATTAAAGCAACTCCAATCCTGCTAGCCATTCTCCCTTTTTAGCTAATTTGGAGGGCAGCACTCAAAAAATCAACTCCAACTCACTAGTCATCCTCCTTGCCAAAATCTGGAAGTTCTTAATGCTCGCCAAATATGGAAGGCCATATTTGCTCGCCACTTGCTTCTGTGTTCTTCTGTGAACTTCTTCAACTGTGAGCCAGGTATTCATCTCCCCTTCCCCTTGCTACTCCTTTGTTGTTGTTAGCTGCTACTATTGATCTGTTTTGTTGCCTGTTTTGCTTCCCCCTCCCCACTGTTTTGCTATCAAAAACTCCTATCTCTCTCCACTGATTTGTTTCATGTTTTGTTGCCAAAAATTCCTCCCCCTCCCCCTATCCCTCCCCATTGATTTGCTGTATTTTTGAATTATATTATTGAAAGTTGGTTAAAGTTAGTTAAAGTAGTTATCTTAAATAGAGAGCGTGGTTAGAGTGAATTTGAAAAAGTGGCTAGTTAAAATAAAGAATATAATATATAACTATAGTTTGAGTAGCTATTTTGCTGAGCAGGGTTGGAGTTGCTCTTACGACTCTCCTTCAACTTGGACTGCGACACTATTCCTTTCTCAACTATTTTTGCTTCAAACCCTAACTCAACTTCCTTGACTCCAAATTCAAACCTTTTTATATCTCCACCAGTGAAACCCACTCAGAGTTGTCCTCAAGTCTTAACTTGTACCTCCACCAAATCTCTCGGATACTTGAGAGAAAAGTGAGAATACCACTGGAGGTTGAAGAGAGGAATGAACATGCCACATTTTGACATATTAGAAAGGTAGTGTAGGAAATAGGACCAAGGCAATACCCACTCCCCCCCCCCCCCCAACAA